>VZQC01012006.1:247941-366955 GCA_009823505.1 Rhizomys pruinosus | reverse complement strand
GTCTTTCTGTGTATCCTATACTGGTTTTCTACTTTATTTCTTCCTGCATCAGCCTCTTGTGTGAAATCACAGGTGTGTCCTTTCACACCTGGCATACTAATAAACTAATTCTCTTTTTTTTTTTTTTTAGTGTTTTTAAGACAGGGTCTCCCTGTAGTCCCAGCTGGCCTGGAACTTGCTCTGTAGACCAGGCTGGCCTTGAACTCACAGAGATCCTCCTGCCTCTGCCTCTGCCTCACAGAGATCCTCCTGCCTCTGCCTCTGCCTCTGCCTCCTGAGTGTTGGGATTTAAGGCGTGTGTCACCGTGCCTGGCTTGAGTTCATTTTTATACAAGCTATGAGTCAAGGTTCAGTTTTTTGCATACAGAAACCACATTGTTTCAGCCCCATATGTTGGAATAATAGGACCCTTTTCCTGACTCAAATGTGGCCATTTCTGTCAACAGTCAGTCAATCATGAAGGTTTGGTATAATTTTTGAAGTCTTTTTTCTGTTCCATTGTTCTGGCATTTACCTTTTTGCTAGCACCACACAGTGTTTTTTTTTTTTTTTTTTTTTTTTTGTTTTTCCACAGCTGTATTTTTCCAAAATCCACCTCCACTTTCTCACATTCATTTTTTGGCTATTCTGGATCTTTTATCTTTTAATATACCTATGATGCAAATTGAAATGGCATTGAATCTGTAAGCCTGTTAGAGAAGGGTTGATATATTAGCAACATTGAGTGTTCTAATTAATGAACATTTAGATCTTCCTTGATTTCTTCATTATTTAAAAAAATTTTTTATTTAGTTTTTATGTATATGAGTGTACTGTCTGCATGTAGGTTTGTGCACCCATGTCGTGCAATGCTGTGGTGGTCAGAAGAGGGTGTTGGATTCCCCTGGAACTGGAGTTAAAGACTGTTCTCAGCCACCATGTGGGTGCTGGGGATTGAACCAGGGTCCTCTGCAAGAGCAGTCGGCACTCTTAACCACTAGGCTGTCTCTCCAGCCCAATTTCTTCATTATTTACCCCGGAATTTTTGCAATGCTGATCGTGAATATATTACATTTATAATTGCATGGTTTGGGGTCATTTCTGTAAGTGAGGTGTCTCAGATGTTAATTTCCATTTGATAATTCATGCAAGTGATTTTAGGTGTTGATATTGTATCCTATAGCCCTGTAAGGTATTTTATCACTTTGATCACCTCTTATTTGGGGTGTTTTTTGAGACAGGGTCTCCCTGAATACTCGGTTGGCTAGGATTGCAGCTGAACAGGGATAGTACTTGCCTGGCTTCTATGAGGACCTGGGTTCAATCCCCAGCATCCCCAAAAGAAAAGGAAGAACAAAATAATGTTTGCAAAATTAAGTTAGAATTATAATTTTTGTAATATTTTGAATTTGAACCAATTTAATGCGGTACAATTTTCCCAGCACCCACATGGCAGCTAATAACCATGCATAACTCCAGTTCCAGGGGATCTGACCCCTCCTTCTGACTTCCACAGACATTGCATGAGACGGGTGCACTTACACACATGCAGGCAATACACACATACGCAAAAATAAAAATAATAAATACAAATATTCTAAAAAGAAAAGAAACTTGTTGAAACATCTCACTCTTGGCTGGAAACATGGCTCAGTGGTAAAGAGCACTGGCTGCTCTTGCAGAGGACATGGGCTTCAAATCCTAGCATCCACATGCTGGATAACAACCATCTATACCTCCAGTTCCCAGGATCTGATGATTGCTACTGGCTTCTGAGCGCATTGCATGATGCACATAAAAAAAAAATCAATAAAGTTAACCAGCTCACTGATCTCCTGGGGGTGGCAGCAGATTTCTAAGAAGTTCCAGTGCTAGTTGAGACACTGGTGTTCTTTTTACAGTTATTTCTATACAGTAATGGAAGAAAAACTACTGTACCTTTGCTGTGAGTCAGATGCATAGACTGCCAGGACATTTGCATAGAAAATCCTGTCTGAATCTTAGAAAGTGGGATTCTTAGACACATTTGGTTTCAGATGAAGAAACTCTAGCCATGGGGCCACATAATTTACCATGGTCTGAGATGGTAAGTGGCAGCATCCACACTACATTCGTGATTTCACCTAGTTATACAAGAGTATTAGGTCAGCTAGGGTCACAATTAAAACTATAACATTTCTTTTGTGAGTTAACCATACACAGTAAAATAGCATAAAATATTTATTTTTCTGAATCTTTGTTGAAAATCAGCTTCTTTTGTAGGGAACTTAATTGAAACCAACCAGTCTTACAGTCAGTCATGAGCGCACAGTCACCTGAAATAAAGGGGACTGTAAACAAAGGCATTGTGAGGGGTAAATGAAGCAGAGGGAGAAACACCAAGAAAGTTGTTCTCCTCGATAAAATGTGCTTAAATTCATCTATTAAATAATAAAACATAGACTTAAATAGATACAATGCCCTACAAAAAATGCACATGTCAACTGTGGTGTGGTCCACACCTCTAATCACAGCTATCTGAAGATTTAAGCAAGAAGGCCATAGGTTCAGGGCAGCCTGGGTTACACAACAAGACCTTGTCACAGAATGAAATTGACAGAAAGGGTAGAAGATATAGACTAATTTTACAATGTTGATCAGTGTCTATAAAGCCAATTGACAGTGCCCTAAAAGAAAAAAAAAAAAGATGAAGAAAGAGAAAGGGAAGAGAGAGAGGAGAAAGAAGTCACTGCAAATATGTCAATTAGTTAGGAAGGAAGACGCTAGCAGAAGAGATGCATTTTAATTTTTTTGTTGTTTTGGGGGACTCATCAGTGTAGTATAGCTGACACTATAACTATTATCACTACATGGTAACACATAATCTATTGCAACATTAGGCATTAATGCTTTAAGAGGTTTAGTAATAAGCTGTCAGTTAATCTGAAATAAATCCAATAAAATGGTGAAATTAACACAGCATTTGTTTTTAAGTAGATTTACTTGAAACTGTAATTGAGAACATGAACACTGAGAACTAAATTATTTTTGTCAATGTTCCTAGTGTTTTAAATTAAAACCTG
This sequence comes from Rhizomys pruinosus, assembly GCA_009823505.1. Classification (NCBI taxonomy): domain Eukaryota; kingdom Metazoa; phylum Chordata; class Mammalia; order Rodentia; family Spalacidae; genus Rhizomys; species Rhizomys pruinosus. The sequence goes on along the minus strand of VZQC01012006.1, from coordinate 363,914 downwards.
AAGTAACTATTAGCTTAATACTTTTAAAATTTCCCTTTTAGGTTGGTAATTCAATTTTTTTAAGAATGTAGATAGATATATTCTTGAAATTTTTGAACATCATGGTCCAATTATCATCTTTTAATGATTAAAGTAATTTCCTTTGTGTAGTTGCCACTTTATGATCCCATGTATTCACAGCAGAAATCGACTATTCGTAAAAGGTCAGTGTCACAGAAGAGGGGTTCACTAACCTTGGTATGATTATACTTTAGCTTTGAAATACAAGAACCAACTCATATGAAAACCCCTTATTTAATTTAAAATCGTCCATATTCTCCTAAGACTCCTCTAAGCTAGTTTTCATCTTGGCTGTCAATAATTATATGTCCATTTAATAGCAATTTGATAATTTTTAAAAAATTATTTATTTTTATTTTATGTGTACCAATGTTATGCATGCATGTAACTGCCTCTCTGTGTGCAAAGCCTTGCAGAGGTAGGAAAAAAGCATCAGATTTCTCTGGAACTGGAGTCACAGATGGCCACTGCCAAGCACTGAGCCATCTCTCCAGCCCCACAATTTGATACATCTGGTAACAGTTTCCTAATCACATCTGTAGACAGCAAATTACAGCATCTTTGTCACATTCTGAAAAGAAGTTGGAGGTGTTTGGCACTGAAGGACATAGCTGTTGGGCTTGCTACAAATCCATTTCCTGTCTTTGTAGTCCCTGGCACTGCTGATTCCATTGATGTTCAGGTAGGCGTATTCTCCCACTCCTCGGATGGGAGCCCTAAAATAGACACAAAAGTAGTAAGTCTGCATAGGCTTATACAGTTACTGCATGTACAGTAACTCCTGCACTGAAATCTCTACTGTCTCCACTCAATATGTTTAATAGGAATGAGAGAAATAGTCTACCAGGAATTATATACCCTATTTTTACACTTACTCTTTTAAATTCTGACATTGTCATTTGAACACCACACCTTTACCATTCACCCACTCCAGACCCTGTTATGGGTCTGACTGACAAGGTATGTAACTGCTGCTTGCTGCCATGTTCAAAAGAACTGCTGCCATGGTGACTTCGCTGATTTCAGTCTCATCTGGAACTGTTCCATATGTGTAGAAGTGGAAAAAAAACTTCCTAGTAAATTCCTAAAAGAGGCTAGCTTCAGTGATGGAAGTGATCTGGTTTCTATATTTTACTTTTTCAAAGAAATGGCTACATTCACAGTTCAAGAACTGTTTCCCAGTCCTCTCTGAAGATGAGAATATAGGGTTGTCCCCACAGCTCCCTGGAGTCTCTGCTTCTGTGAACAGGTGCAGCAGTGCAGAGAGAACTTGAGAGTCTGATGCCTGCAATTCTGAGCCCTCAGTGTGCACATGTGCATCTGTCTGCACACAACACATTTATCAGCCAGGAAAAATTTCAGGTCAGGGAAGGGGAAAGCAAGAACTCCCTAGATGTGATTGACTTGCTAAAGATTTCAAGTGAAATTAATAGAGGTTTTCCAAAATAATGGCTAATAAATGGGGGAGCACAAAAGGATTTAAATTTGTGGGCATGTGGAGTTTACCTGGGATTGGTTCATTCATGTTAGTACACTCTAACTCTGAGCTACACTGCTAGCCCATGGGTCTGTATTTCTTCTTTAGTACAGTGAGCTTCACAGGATATTGTCTTTTGCCTCTCAGAACCACAGCCAGCATATAATGACAGAAGAACACAGTAGAGGGAAGAGAGTTCTGAAAACATACAAGCTGCTGTATTCAGTGTGGTTCGTCCACTTCCAAGGCTGCCGTGATGATTCTCTGTGCAGGCCGATCCAGTGGTCAAAAGCGTCTATGTGTCTGCTCAGGAAATTCTGTCATAAAACATAGAAACCAAATCCATGTGTCTCTGTTCCAGATGACCCTTGAGTCTCTCCACCCCCAGCCTTCTGTCAGCAGGGCAGCAGGTGTCGCTGAGGAGCACAGACTCTGGAGCCAGACTAGATTTCAGTTCTCAGTGGAAGCACTTGACATCTGTAATAAAGTACTTTATTCTAATGACCATACATCCCACTGTGACTGGGAAAGTCGCTGTCTATGCCTGTGGTTCCAGCATAATATTATTACCACCTGCAGTATGCAACACATGCCAACAAGTGTGGAAACTTCCATGGCTACCACATCATAGAATGGGAACAGGTTGTCTAACTTTGCAGGCTTCCTGGGAGCATTACAGGAGAGAATGTGTCTCGAATGTCTCAGTGTCTCAGGGCTCCAGGCAGAAGTGATGAGCCATGAACAAACAGCACACAGAACATGCCCCGTGTCGCCAATTCTGCCTGGGATGGGATCCTTCCTCCTGCTTCAGCTTTAGCTCCCCACCTTGGACACTAAATATTCAGCAGAAAAAGGTTCCACCAGCATTTCTTACCAGTTCTTCCAGGTTTTCAAACTGAGTGAGTTCAGCTCCAAATTCCTTGCAGAAGGCCTGGCTGTTTGTCCAGTTTCTTGCGTCCTCAGAAAAATAAAAACATTTATTTCCAAATCCAGTCCAGTTTCCTGGGCAGGCAGCATAGACAGGACTCAGGATGACCTGTTCTGGCTTTCTCACTAAAATGGAAACAACACAATGACTTATGCACACGTTTCCATGTCTTCTCTTTCTCTGCCTGTCATCCTGAGCTCAGCTGTGAGCTGTGCACATGAAGTGTAGCTTTCCTAATGCATCCCTCAGAGTCCCCTTCTGAACATGATGATCCGTCACCCAGAGCCTTCCAGCCAGGGCCTGTGCCCCACTCTCTCTGAGGTGTCACACACTAGAGGCTCGGAGAACATGTGCTTCATAGCATCAGTGCTTTTGTGCTTTGGGCTGATGTTTAGCAAACTAAGGGTTACTAGAACACAAGCTCTGCAGGGACTCCTACCATGACAGTAGGTCTTGTAACTCAAACAGCCCTGGTGACTATTAGGCAGGTAGTATAGACAGTGTGGATCCATTGGAGAAGGGAGGATTCACATTCCAGGGAGAGTGACTGCGATGGGGCAAGATTGTTATCACATTGTTTTGAAGAGTTTGAAATTAAAACCTTTAAGCTGCCCATTTTAGGTATCAATTTTATATTTACTATTTTTAGAGCACAGTTGAACTTGCTAACTGCCATCACAGGGACTGGGCAGTGCTGTTCCTTCCCACACATCACTCTTCTCCCCTCACTCCCTCAGTACAGCAGCCTCCTTGAGATTCTCCTGTAGATTTTGCTCTCTTTGTTCTCTGTCTTGAAGGGTTTCCAACACAGGACATGTCTCCCACATCTCCTTCAAGTGGATGCTGCAACGTCATCTTCCCAAGGACATGGACCTGGGCTCCCTGTGCGTCCTGCAGTCTGCTCTATTCCTTCACTTGTCATTGCCCCCATCCTCCTGCTAAAATGAGTTCCAGGAAAACTAGAATTTTCCTTAGGTTTTATTTCAGGACTTCCCACAGTGCCTGCCACACAGTGGCCCTCAGATGGCACTACTGACAATGTAACTGTGGACAGAACACTGCACAATTTTAAGAATAAGTAGTTTACCTGACAAAGCGATGGAAAGCCCAAGTACAGTTGCAGTGAGGACTATGGTCAGCAGACATAAGCAGCACAGCTTGGTGGGTGTCATAGGAGAGACAAGTGCTGGACATTTTCCTTGGTGCTTTCTACCTGCAAAATATAAACTATAGGATGTCAATATCAATAATCTTTTACTGTTTCATTTACTTTTATGTGTATAAGTGTTGTATCTAAATGCATGTTAGTACACCCATGTTGTACTATGCTGGTAGAGGCCAGAAGAGGAGGGCGTCTGATGTACTGACATTGGAGTGATGGACTGCTGGTCTCTACCATGTTGGTGCTGGGAACCAAACCTTGGTCCATTAGAGAGCAGCCAGTGCTCTTAACTGTTGAGCCAACTCTTCTATCCCTCAAGAATCTTTCAGGGAAAAAATAAATTTAACAGAGTCAATTTCACATTTGTCTTGTACTGCAAAGTAGTTTCATAGAAGGCCTGGTCCATAAATGATATCTGTGGTACAAAGGAGACTAGAGGTGAAAGAAATGGGATTTTTGCTCAGGGAGTATTCCAGTTTTTGAAATAAGGGCTAATTAACAAGCAAGAAGAATGGCAAGAGTAAGATCAGAATGGGAAGGAAAGAACAAAAATTCATCTCCATTGATGTCTGTACGAAGACTCCTGCTTAGAAAGACTGAAGGGAAAGTATATAAAAAAGAAAAGGAAAGTGTGGTGGTGCACACCATTAATCTCAGCACTCAGAAGGCAGAGGCAGGTGGATGTCTGTGAGTTCAAGGCCAGCCTTCTCTACATAGTGTGTTCTATGCTAGCTAGGGCTATATAGTGAAAACCTGTCTTAAACACCCAATAAAAAAATCAATCAATATATTTTTTAAAAAAATCATGGGCTAGAGAGATGGCTCAGTTGTTAACGACATTGGCTGTTCTTGCAGAGGACCCAGGTTCTGTTCACAGCATGCTATTGTGACAGATCTGACTTTGGTGTTTGAGGGAGGATTATGAAAGCATTTGGAACTTTGGTCTAGAAGAGTCAAAGTCATTGAATGCTTAGAGTTTGTTGCTGTGGAGCTTGGATAGACAATGGAGGCCTGGCTTGTGAAGCTTCAAAGGGAAGCAGAGACCATCAGGGTGTTTTGTCTGATATTTTGAGTTGAGAGTCTGTGGGTTCTGGTCAGTCGGGGCTGAAAAATCTGCTGTGGTTAAGAAGAGACAAGAAGCTGAAGTGAAACCTTTGTTTTACTGGGACAATTGATGCTGGTTAGCTGGGGCTGAAAAATCATCTGTAACAAGAGACCAGAGTCACTGTGGTGAAGTCTTCTGGGAAGTTTCCTTAGGGTCAGTCTTCGGGGATCTGACTCCCTCTTCTGAGCTCCATGTGCATTGCATGCCAGAGTGCACCAACATACATGCAGGCAAAACACTCTTAGACAGGAAAAAAAAAATACACAGAATTAAAAAAAAAATCAATGAATCAGGTCCAGCGGTACAAGAGGCAGGAGGGTCCCAAGTTCAAGCTCATTTTGAGCAAACAGCAGGTTTCAGAGCATCCTGGACTGCATGAGACCTAGCCTCGAATTAGTGAGTAAATAAGCAAATAAAGAAATAGAATTCAAAGTATTAACAGAATAAGAAAATTAGGAGTGTTGGTAAAGTCAGGAAAAGGATATGCAAAATTATTTAATCCACAAGAACAACTCTTATCAAGTCAGGAATTGAAGGCACCTTTGCAACCCTGAAAAGGCCCCTTTCCACACAAGGAGCTCATCAAACCTTCTCTACAAATACTTCTGGTTTTGAACCTGAGCCAACACATGCATACTCAGCTGGCTGAATTCTAGTATCAAAACTTCTCTGATGGAAACTGGGCATGGTGGTGCAAATCCCAGCATTTGAGAGGCAGAGGCAGAAGGATCTCTTAGCCTGGTCTACACAGGGAGTTCCAGGGCAGCTGTGAGACCCTTTCAAAAAAAAAAAATCCTTCAAACATCACTGTGGGCAACCATGCTTCCTTTAGAGGATGGTGACTGGGTTCTGGTAGGAACCAGAGGGGCAGGTCCGGCTGCTGACTCTGGAAGCTTCTGCTCAGGGCTGTGCTGTGGCCTCCTCCTCCTGCAGTTCTGGGAACCTGGCTAGGCTTCAGCTGCCACTTGCAGAACCAATATTCTGGCCTGTGCTCCAGCATCTCCATCTCCACCTCCACCTCACCTCCCTCCTCTCTCCCCATCCCCCTCCTCTGCACTCCCATCCCTGCCCAACCCCCCACAGAACCAGACCTGTGGCCTGTTCTCCAGCTTCTCTACCTTGCCTCCCTCCCTCCCCCTCCTGTTTCCCCTCTTCCTGCAGCCCCCCCTCCCTCCATTCCCTTTCCTCCCCATCTTTCTCTCCCTCTCCTCCTCCTCCTCCTCCTCCTCCTCCTCCTCCTCCTCCTCCTCCTCCTCCTCCTCCATCTTCCTCACTCTTGCACCCTCCTTGGGAGAGGCAGCTGAAACTAGCCCAACCCTCACCTCTCCTGCAACTACCAGAGAGGCTGAGGGAGTTGAGAACTTGGGAGTGGGGAAGTGGGGTCTTATGTGTATCCTCTTAGAGCTCCCACCTTTCAGCCTTGGCACCAGAGCCCCATTACGTCTGTCTGCCCTCTCTGTCCTGCCCTCCACCACCCTGGAAGTGCTGCCACAGCTTCTGGCACCTGCATTTCTTTAAATCCAGTGGATCTGCAGACCACAAGTCCCAGCATCCCAGATGCCTGCTCTTCATATGCCCCTGTCAAAGCTGCTGGTAACTGTGCTGGACTTTGGGAAGCAGAGAGCCTCCTATGTACCAGCTTCATAGAACTGAGCAGAGTGGGAATCAGCAGACCCCTGGGAAAGAGTGAGTGCACTACCAGGCTAGGCACAAAGAAGAAACTGCCTCCTGCTCTTCCAGTCCAAGTCACTGTTCACTGCCCTTCCCCAGCAACATTGAAGTCACAGTGTCCTAGGATAACTGAAGTTACAATGCCCGTCTAAACTGCCCCTGCCTCAGAGCAGTCAAGGGTCTCCTCTCCTTTAGAGACCCACTGTGAACAAACATTGAAGTTAGCTGGTTTGTGGTTTCCCCCTTTAAATTTGATTCAAATTCCATTAAACACATACCACTTTCTTCCTGCTGCAGGCCGGTTGGGCAGTTGAACATTGTTGGTGACATGCACACGGAGGCCTCTGTGGCACCCATCGTCCTACTGAATGAGACAAGCACCTTAGCTGAGTTGTGGGAAAGGAGTGTAACAGGATCATTGAATGGCTACAGGCGATGTAGTGTCATGTGACTTGGGTGGATCCCAATGAGCTCAGCTGATCCTCCATGTGACTCATTGACCTGAACATGTGCATTATTTTAAATAGTCTGAAAGTGAAACTAATAATTTTATCACATAATTTAAAAAGAATGAAAAAACCCTGAAGGCACCACAGTTTATAAAAAAATTGTTTTGACACAACACATGAAAACAATTGTAGACAAAATTTTGTTTTCTAACCTCAAGAGAGCATTCTGGAGTCAGAAAGTGAAAAGAGCCAGATGTGGTGGCTCACACCTTTAGTCCCAGCACTAGGGAGGCGGAGGCAGGTGGATCTCTGTGATTCAAGGCCAGCCTGGTTTATATGTGAGTTCCAGGCCAGCTGGTGCTACAGGGAGACCTTGTCTCAAAAATACCAAAAAAAAAAAAAAAAAAAAAAAAAGGTAAAAAAAAAAAAAAAAAAAAAAAAAAAAAAAAAAAAAAAATGGTGAAAAGAAACATGATACACTTGAAGACATAGATGAGAAGAATAACTATTCCCTTTAAAGGTTTTAAATGACATTTCTCATCAGCACCTTTTTGTTCAATTTTGTGAAAGTGTAAAATATGAATGTGAGAAATGAAACTCTTTCTGCAAAATCATTTTCAAACTATATGCTGTCTGTCTTCTCAGTAGGTTGTTACGGAGGGAGCTAGCACCCACCTCTACACCGTTTATTTCTTAACGTGTCAATGTGAAACTTGTAGCATTATAGTTTGTTTTCTCATCCACAGCCTCCCAGCGCTAACACATACACATATTCCTGACTCTGGTCATGTGCCCCCCCCCCCCCACATTACTGACTGTTATGACAGGATACACAGTGAAACCCCACGTTTCTAAGATTAAAGTGAGCCGTACAAAAGTGCGTCCTTTCTCTTTACATTCACCAGACTGTGTGGTTGAAACTTGACTAAAGCTGCACAGCCAAGCTCCCTTTCGTGGTCCATATACAAGAGAGGCCATCTTAGCAAAGTGTGCTTGCTGGGTTCAGGGGGGCTTGACATTCTCCTGCAGCAGAAAAGCTTTTTGACTTGCAGAAATGCTTTGGATTACTTGGCGTTTATCTTGGGACCCCAGGCTCATTTCAAACAAAAGGTATGTACTTACACACCTCAGGAGTCCTCCATTGCTTTTGCTTACAGACCCCATGTTAAGCCTGTCTACTTTCTGAGGTCCAAGTCAGGAAACAGCTTTTTCTTTTCCCTTCTTAGATCTCTCTTTTTTGGGCAGTTCTACTACCAGGCTCTATGGGATGGTTTGTCTACCTTCCTTAAGAAGCAGTTGGAAGCACAGGTAATCACTTTACTGGATGTTCTCTAATCTCTGAGGCTTTTCCCACAATCCACTGCAGTGATGTGAACTCTTCTGCACCTAGGTCACTGCAATCGAATTGAATCTACCTGCCATACTGCAGAAATCTCATACCATCATGATGGAATAAACACTTTCTTGTCTATGTCAGTCATCCAGTGTAATTTTTATTTGATTGCTCCCTGCAGTGACGGTCCCTCACCATCAGCTGCTTGCACACCATTAGCCTTCATTGTGGCTCATGGTAAAAAAAGTAATGAGGAACAGTGGGGAATGTGGATATTTTCTCATGTACCTAAAAGTGCAATAAAGGAAAATTATCAACTAAAGATCCTGGTTCAATCCCTTTCCAGGAAGAAGTTCACCATCTCATTAATGAGCTAGGTACTCTGCCTGTCTCTTTAGCATGTTTAAGGTGAACCTGCCTTCCTGAGTCTGGTCTTGTGACCAGGTGATTGAGCCTGTAAAATTGGACAGTTAAGGCTCTCTCCATGCCAGAGATTCTAAGTTTCTTTTTGTTGATATCATTCTTTTTTTTTTCTTTTTTTCTTCCTCTTTTCTTTTTTTGGGTGTGGGGAGGGAAGGGTAGTCTTGTAGCCCTAGCTGGCCTGGAGTTCACTATGTAGAGCAGGGTGTCTCTCAGAGATCCTCTGCCTCTGACTCCTGAGTGCTGTTACTAAAGTCATGTGCAACCATGCCTGGAGATTCTTATTGTCTTGACCAGCTCTCTCTTGTGGGGCCTTTTCTTCTGTGTCCTTGTGTCCTCAACCCCGTTTGCTGCCCCCTCCCTTTCCACTGGGCCTCCTACACGCCGCACACTGATCACAGTATTTTAGAGCTGGAGCTCACGTTCTAAAGTGAAACTCTTGAGTAACCACATCTGTTTTGCAACTCCACTAAACTGGAGGTATTTTTGTGAGTAAAAATAAAACATTTTGAATTTGAAAATAAAGATAGATGAGCAACGTGTTTCATTTCATTTGTTCTTTTCAGAGATAATTTAATCTTTTATTTATTATTTTTATTTTTATGTGTATGAATGTATTGTCTAGTGTAAGTAAGTGTACATAAGGCATTCCATCATCCAGTGTCTGTTGAAGTCAGAAGAAAGCATTGAATTGCCCTCGGACTGCCCTTGCTCAAAATTATGGTTGGGTTTTCCAGCCAAATCTGCAGGCTTCCATTTTCTCCAGCACATTGCAGCAGGCCCCAGGTGTCCATACTGACTCAGCAAAGACTCTATCAGACTGTTCCCTTCCTGCAGTTTTCAAAGCAGTTTCCAACTGCTTTGTGAATAAAGAGGTGCTGTGCAGTTAATACTTAATACTGAAACAATACTCAGAACTCTATTGAAAAAAAAGAAGCGCAAGATACGGATGATGTTGGTTGGAGGCTGAAGACACCCAACACATTCTTTCTTTGATTTTTCATGTATGGTAAAGTATAGAAAAACCAGAACACTGTGGGGATTTCTGTTTTTGTCTTCAGAAAGGAAATAAACTATATTCTGTGTTTAAAAAATGTAAATGTTTAGTTGTTTGTTTGTTTTTTTCCTTTTCTTTCACTCCTCTTCCTTTACTTTAGTTACTACTGTTTTAGGGAAAGAACACCGAATTTCCTGGACAACAGGGTCCATAATTATAAAAAAAGTTGAAGAATGTTCTTGTTTTTTACTACACCAAGTACTCGCATGTCTGAAACTATTCAACCGATTTTATTCTGACTTTTTAAAGGGAAGTGGGTTTTGTTTGCTTGTTTGTTTGTTTGTTTGTTTGTTTGTTTTTTGAAACAGGCCCAGGCTGGCTTGGAAGTTCAGCTTTTTCTGTCTGCAACTCAGCATGCTGGCACCACCCAGGCTCTGCATTTGGAGCCAAGTATTGAGCCAATCAGGAAGTAACACATTACAAATGTAGGGCTCATGTTCCCAAACCAACTGTCATGTATGTGTAGCAGTTTGTAGCTGCCTTCTTTCCTTACTGTAACTGTATTTTTAAAAGAAGCACTGGCTGGGCTGGATCTCACTATGCATATAGTTAGCTGGTCCTCAGCCCTCTCCCTCCTCCCCCACCTCTTGCCCAGTTTTGTGATTAAAGTCCTGGGCCACTATGCCCAGCTTTTTTCTTTTTTTTTTTTGTCTTTTTTGAGATGGTCTCCCTGAAGCCCCAGCTGTCCTGGAACTCAAGCTGTAGACCAGGCTGGCCTTGAACTAACAAAGATTCGCCTGCCTCTGCCTCCTGAGTGCTAGGATTAAAGGCGTGCGCCACCATACCAGGCTTTTGCTTGCTTGTTTTTAACCTATATATTTTATAGAGTTGTATAAGTTCCTTCAGTTCCTAATTTGTTGAGAATTGTGGATTCTTATCAAATTTTTCATATGGTTTTCGTGAATTTATTGAAGTGTTCTTTTTAATTACTATAGTCTGTTAATACATTGAATTGCATTTATTTATTATTTATTATTCATTTCGACTGGGTTTAATGCAGTTCAGGCTTGCTTCAAACTAGCTATTTAGCAAAATTAACTCAAATTTCCTATCGTACTACCTCTATCTCCCAAGAGCTAGAATTACAGGCTTCTACCACTATAACTGACTCATTGAATTTCTAAAAATATGTTCTTTCTTATTTTTATTTTATGTGTATGAATATATTGCCTGATGTGGGTAGGTGTTCCTGTGTCATGCAATCCCTGAGGGGATCAGAAGAGGGCATCATATCCCCTGACACTAGAATTATAGATGGTTTAGCCACCATGTGAGTGCTGGGAATTGAACCCTAGTCCTTTGAAAGAGCAATCAGTGCTCTTATCTGCCGAGTCATCATCTCTCCAATCCTGACTCACTTATTTATTATTTTTTTAATATACTCTGTGGAAGAGTGTTTTGTCTGCATGTATGCACGTGTCCTTGTGGGCAACGGCCATTAAGCCCATGGGACTGACAGTTGTTACCTGCCATGTAGGTGCTGGGGACAGAGCCTGGGTCCTCTGAAAGGGCAGCCACTGCTCTTGACCACTGAGCCATCTCTCTAGCTCTAATTTGTTTTTTTACTTATTTTATTTTTAAATTTTATTTATTATTTTTATGTGTATGACTGTATTGCCTGCATGTATGTAAGTGCACCCATGTTGTACAATACCAGCAGAGGCCCCAAGAGGGTGTCTGATTCCCTATAACTGGAGTAATAAATAGTTGTTGCGCCTTTATGGGTTCCTGGAATTGTCCCCTGGAATTGTCCTCTGCAAGAGCAGCCAGCACTCTTAATTGCTGAGCCATCTTTCCAGCTCCCTGATTTGGTTTTATTTTTTTCTTGAGACAGCTATGTAGCTGTGTAGCCCTGTGTAGCCCAGGCTACTATGTATCCCTGGCTTACCTGGAACTCACTATGTAGACCATGCTGGCCTTGACATAACAGACATCGGGCTGCCTTTGCCTCCTGAGTGCTGGGATTGATGGTGTGTGCCACCACACCAGACTTTTCTTTTCTCAATGTAGTTTTCCACAGTCCTTCTAACCAGATCTCTACTTACAGAGATACATGAGGATTTGTTGTTGTTGTTGTTCTTTCCTTTTCATTCTGAATTTTAATCTCTTTGCATCTTGCTTGTTAATTAATTAGCCCTTCTTTCAAAAACTGAAAGACTTCCTGAGCAAAAATTCTGTTCCTGCTGTCTCTAGTCTGTTTTTGCCACGATTATCCATCAAGAGCCAGGCTTTCTGTGAAGAGGGTTTGCAGTAAGAGAAAAATGTGGAGTTGATTGTGTGCTACATTTATTCTTCCCTGAAAGGCTCCTGAGAAGCTGGAGATCTGGCTTAGTGGTTAAGAGCACTGGCTGCTCTTGCAGAGGACCAGGATTTGGTCCCCAGCACCCACATGGTGGCAATGAGTTGCAAGCAACTCCAATCCAGATGTCTGATGCCCTCTTTGTCTACCACAGTCATTGCAGGACACAGGTGGACTTAGATGGATGTAGGCCAAATTGTCATATACATAAATAAATATAAATGAATAAAATTGTAAAAGATTCTTGAGATTGACATTCTGACATTTCTATTTTATAGGCAAACAGTGCCAAGGAAAATGTTTAGCTTTTATCTCTCCTGTGATGCCTGCTAAGCTGTACTGCTGCTGTCTGCTGATCACAGTCTTCACTGAATTATTTTTGTGCTTTCTGTTATGTTATCAGGTAAGCTACTTATTCTCCAGATTGTGTTCTCTCTGCAGATGTGTTGTTAATAGCACTCACTGAGGGCCCTTGGGTGGCAGGCAATGTGGGAAGACTTGAGATAAAATGCAAGCAAAATTCTTGCTATCTTGACACACGTAGTTTAGCAGGCACTTGTATTTAGCAGACACCTATATTTAGCAGACAATCCTATTTAGCAGTTAGATGCAGGCAGTAAAAACAAGTGAAGGAGTTGAGCAGACTGCAGGATGCACAGGGAAGCAGCTCAGCCTCTGTGGGAAGAAGGTGTTTCAGCATCCTCTTGAAGGAGATGCAGGAGTCCTGAGTCTGCCTTGTAAACTAATCAAGACAGAGAACAAGGTGAGCAAACTCCACAGGAGAATCTCAAGGAAGCTGCTGTACTGAGGGAGTGAGGGGGGGAAGAGTGATGTGTGGGGAAGGAACAGCACTGCCCAGTCCCTATGATGGCAGTTACCAGGTTCAGCTGTGCTCTGAAAATAGTAAATAGAATGTTCCAGTAGTGATCAGCCCATGTCTTTAATGGTAGACTGTTCTGAATGATGTGATGAAACCTCCCACACCTGCATCCTCCCTGGTGTGTGGACCAACCCCATTGTCTAATGTCTCTACACTGTATGAACTGCCTGCCCAACAGCGAGCCAGGGCTCTCTCAGCTATCACATACAAGGTCTCTGTAGGTGTTTCAGCACAGCTTGTGTGCTGTAGCCTTCATGTTCCTTAACACTGGCCACAAGGCATAAAATATAGTGATGCTTCCAGTTCAGATATGCCAAGGAGAATTTGTAAAGCATAGCCTTTGAGTGAAATAGGAAATTTTATCTTAAATATGTATAGGAAAAGATAGAAGCTTATGTAGGGTTACTGATATTTATGGTTTCAGGCATTTACTGGGGGCCTTGGAATCGATCCTCAAAAGTAGATGTATGAGAGGGTGGAGTCACACTGTAACAGCATTGCAAATCACTTAAATCTTTTGGTTGGGGGATAGAGAGGCCCTCAGTGTCTGAGAGCTCTTGTTGCTCTTGCAGAGGTGCAGAATTGGTTTCCAGCACCCACACAGTGGGTAACAACTCTCTGTAAATTCAGTTCCAGGGAATCAGATGCCTTCTTCTGGCCTCTGTGGGTTGCACACACCTGGTAACCTACATACATGCAGGTGAAACACTCACACAAATAAAAAGATTTTGTTAAAGAATGACACACAACTAAATCAGTGAATAATACACCAGTCTAAGAGAAATTATGCAATTTAGGCAAACAGTTTTCCAAGTCTTAGTCAATATAACTTAGTCAATATAAGTTAGTCAATATAACTTAGTCAATTAGTCAGGTGGTGACAGTAACCTTCACTGTCCTGTGCTTTCATCCTTTAAGTAAGGTCCCAGGATATGGCTTATGAAAGCTGCAAATAGCTGTAAAGAATTGTCCTCCACTAAAAATAAGGGAAAAGAAAAGTCATTTCTGGTATCTAGTATTTCTTATCAAATCTCTTCTTGCTTGGGACTCTGTAAGCCTTCCAAAAGCAATGCATTCTTACTTGTCAATGGAAGACAAAGGTGTGTTGAAAGGTTTCTGTCATTCTCATAAGTTACACTTGAAACTCTCTTAGATCCTCTAACTGTATATATATATATATATATATATGTATGTATATATACATACATATATGTATATATACATACATATATATATATATTCTTCATATATATATAATTACAGGAAGTCCAAGATCAAAGTTTAGGTATAAAATGTGTTTTGATTGTGTCCTGTTTTGCATATTGGCATGTCACTATGATAGAGTCCTGAAGTAAGGAGTTTTCTTTCTTTAATCAAGAGAAAAGGAGACCACTGTGAAGAAGAACTGTCGGGAAGGGGTCACGTGATTGGAGGAATCAGCAGCCCAGTCCTGGGGAACTGATTCTGCTGTAGAAGTGTATTTCCTTTCCAGCTGTGGTGTCTCATGTCTTTAGTCCCAGCACACGATAGGTACAGGCATGAAGATCGATACAGGTTCCAGGAAGCCTAGTCTACACAGCAAGTTCCAAGCCAGACAAGAGAACATAGATTCTGTCTCAAAAAAATGAAATACATAATCAATCAGGAAACAAAATAAGTAATGGTCTTCCTCACAGTCTGTCATGTCCCTGAGCACCACACAGAGAAAGGGGCCAGAGCCCAGGGGGAAGGCTCTGGAAGAAGACCCACCCTGTCAGGAAGGACTCGTAGTTATGAGTTAGGAAATGTACAGGTCAAATGCAGAGCTCACAGCTGAGCACAGGATGGTTTACAGAAAAAAGAAGAGACATGAAAATGTTCCTTTATTACACAACTCATTATATTATTCAAATTTCAGAGAGAAAGCTGGAACAGCATCATGAGCCCTATCTATGGCCGCCTGCCTAGGAAACTGGATTGGATCTGTACATAAATGTATAATTTTTCTGAAGGCCAAAGAAACTGGATATACAGCAAGGTCTCCTGCAGGGCACTAGGAGCTGACTTTGCTCAGTTTGAAAATGTGGAAGAAATGGTAAGAAATTCTGGTGGAACCTTTCTTACTAAGCTCTCTCTAAAAATTTTAAAATGTGTGTGTGTGTGTGTGTGTGTGTGTGTGTGTGTGTGTGTGTGATTGGAGGTAGTCACAGAGCCCAGAGGTATCAGGTCACCTTCAAATTGGAGTTCCAAGTAATTGTGAATCACCTGATGTGGTGCATTGAACTCAGGTCCTCTGAGTACACAGTCTTAATTGCTGAGCTCTCTCCAGCTCCAGTGGGTCCTTTCTCTCTGTTGACTATTTAGTGCCCTGCAGTAGCTTGAACCTGAAGCAGGAGGAAGTATCTTATCCCAGGAAGAACTGGAGATATGTGGTCCATGCTATCGGGTGTTGATGGCATCACTTCTGCCTGGAGGCCTGACACACTAAGACATTCTAGACACATTCTATCATGTAAAGCCCATAGTCAACCTGCAGGGTTAGACATAACTTTCCCATTCCAAGACATGGAGTAATCGTGTAAGTTTTCACCCATCTTTAGTACATGTTGCACACTGAAGGTGGGCAATGTTAATATTATTCTGGAAAGACAGGCATAATCAGGGACTTTTCAGTCAGAGTGGAATGTACAGAGTTTTAAAGTAGTTTAGGAATACAGGAATACAGACGGTAAATGGCTCCACTGAGAACTGAGGTCTAGTCTGGCTCCAGAGTCTGTGCTCCTCAGCTACACCTGCTGCCATCCCATCAGGAGGCTGTGGGACAGTGAGACTCAGGGTCACCTGAAACAGAGACACATATATGTGCTTTCTATGTTTATGACAGGATTTCCTGAGGAGATATATTGACTCTTCTGACTACTGGAACAGCCTGCACAGAGAACCATCGCAACAGCCTTGGAAGTGGACAGACGAATATAGCAACTTGTATGTTTTCAGACCACTTTTCTTTCTGCTGTGATTGAGTGTTGTTCTGTGTGAGTTGTGTTCATGACTGAGATTCAAAAGGTAATATCTGTGAAGCTTACTGTACTGGGAAGGAAGAAATATGAATCCTGTGCTGGAGACGTAACAGGCGGAGAGAGTGCTGACATGCCTGGTGCAAACCCAGCCAACTCCACACCCCACACATCGAAAGTCTCTTTATGCTCTTCTACTATGAGCTGTGGTGTTGGAAAAACCTTCACTTACTGTGATTTCACTTGCAGTCTTCAGCAGGATGATGATATCTGAGGAACCCTTGCCTTCAGAATCACCGATTTATAAGTTGGCCTTGTTGATAAAACCTCTGTAGAATGTAGACAGAACCACACATATGCAGTGAGGGCTCTGAAATCCCAGGAAGCCACCACAGAACTGCAGGAGTCAGACTCCCAAGTCTGCTCTGCTCTGCTGTACCTGTTCACAAAAGCAAACACCCCAGGAAGCTGTAGGGACCTCCCCTAAGGCCTCATCCTCAGAGAGAACCTGGGAGCAGTTCTTAGATGGCAACTGTTTCAGTGCGATGCTTTGAACAACATTGTTTCAATGGACAAGTAAAATGCGGTTGCTTCATTAATCAAAGCGAATCCTTTTTAAGCATTTATAAGTGAGTTTTTTTTCTTTCCTACATTATGAATAAGTTTGGAAAGTTGAAAATGGACCTCGGTGAGGCTGCCAACGGCAGGAGGTCATTTGAACAGGGCAGCAGATGGCCTTTAAAGACTGTGTACTTAAGTGATAAATGTGTGGTTTTCAAGCAAAAGCCTCTAGGATGATAAAGAAACCAAATGCTGAAAAAGCATATATTTATTAATGTTTGATTTTCAGTTATTTACATAAAAATCTGGGGCAGAAGCCCCTGAGATTATAGTGGAGGAACAAATGGGGCCATCTATCTTATGAATATTTACTATTTCTTGTTGGGTTTCAGGTTTGTCATCAGAGGAATTGGAGAAGGTGGCTACATGGATGAAGAGGCTGTCAGCAGGGATGGGATCAGCACGGACATGAAGTGGATTTGTAGCAAGCCAAATAATGATGTCAATTGTCACATCTGACATTTTTATGCCAGGCATGATGGTTCACGCCTTTAACCAAGGCCAGCCTTGACTAAGAAGCCAATTCTAGGTCATCCAGGGCTACATGGTGAGACTCTGTCTCAAAAAAGAAAATTACTTGATGTTTTTAGAAACAGTATTCCTGGGAGCTGGAGAAATGGCTCAGCAGTTAAGAGCACTGACTGCTCTTGCAGAGGACCTGAATTTGATTCCCAGCACCCACATGGTGGCTAAGAACCATCTTTAAGCCCAGTGGTGACATATGGCTTTAATCCTAGCACTAGGGAGGCAGAGGCAGGCAGAGCTCTGTAAGTTCAAGGCCAGCCTGGTCTACAGCTGGGGCTATAGGGAGACCCTGTAGAAAAAAAAAGTGTATTCCTGTAGGTTCAGCAAGATGGCGCAACAGGGAATAGTGGTTGCTGTGGAAATGAGATGACTTGAGTTTGATCCCTGGAGCCAGCGGTGGATGAAGACAACCAACTTCAGGAAGTTGTTGACTGAACTCCACACATCCACCATGACACTTGCTTGGCCACCATTATCATTAGAATAACTTATAACTATTAATAAATTACATAAGTACATTTTCTTGTAATTTGGTCTTGTATGAGTTAGTGTTCTTGCTGCTGGGATGAAACACCAGGTAGCCCGAATCATACCATAAACCCCAGACCCATATGCTGAATGCTTTGGCTAAGTCATTTTGTTCAGAGCACAGCCATGGGAGGGAGGCAGTTTTGAGAGGCAGAGACTCCATAATCTACCACCCTCACCCCAGCCATGTACCCCTCCCCTTTTGAGCTATAGCTGTTAATGCACCTGTTTCAAATACATGTCTGGGACCACGGTCTATAGCTATCTTGGTGGACAGAGATAAAGAGGATTTGATTCCAAGTTTGTTTCCTGTGAACTCTAAGGCTGGGACATATTTCTGCTAACCATGTGGCAGCCCTTGTATAAATGGGGACAAACACCACTGGAATGGGTAGAGTACTTTTTTTTTAAAGACAGGGCTTCTCTGTAGCCCCAGCTGGCCTTGAACTTGCTGTTTAGACTAGGCTGGCCTCAGTCTCACAGAGATCCACCTGCCTCTGCCTCTGCCTCTGCCTCTGCCCCCTAAGTGCTGGGACTAAAGGAGTGTGCCAGCCATGGTCTGAAACCTCTGCCACCACTAGCCCAAACAAGATTTTTCTCTCTATAAGTAGATTCTTTTGGGTATTTTCTTATAACGTCAGAAAGCTGACACAGCATCTTTTCCAAATAACTTTACCCCATACTATGCTGAAGCAAAATTCTCCATTATTTATGGTCTATTTACTGTTCCTTCCATAGAGCTGACTTCTTTCCCTCTCTCCTCTCCCTCATTTTAGGTCAAGAAATACACAGGCTTTCAAATCTTTAGATCTGTTACATGGCACATAATAAATCATAATATGGGCTGGAGAGATGGCCTAGTGGTTGGGAGCACCGACTGCTCTTGCAGAGGACCCAGGTTCTATCCCCAGCACCCACATGGCGGCTGAGAACCATCTGCAACTCCAATTCCAGGAGAACTCCAGTTCCAGGGGAGTCCGAGACCCTCTTCTGACCTCCGCGGCATTGCACGACATGGGTGCACAAACCTGCATGCAGACGGTACACTCATACACATACAAAAATAAATAAAATTAAAAAAAATCATAATATTCCAACTGTCACTGAAGTCTATTATCAGGAATGGCAAATGATTTTTGCTTTCAAATAAACTGTCAGGACATTGCTGAAGGGTGCTATTAAGAAGGCTGAGCATGGAATGTTACCTTTCTCCATCAGGGAGTATCCTGGTCTCAAGTAGGACTTACATCCCTGTCTCCTTGAGTCTGAGACAAGACAGACTCAGATTGGTTCTTAGCTCTATGTAGAAGCAGGGTTTTCTGTCTCCCTATGTCATCCTTGATGCAGAACTCAACACATTCGGGTAGCATTGCAAGTCCATTGACTGCAAGGAGTTGGAAGCACATCCACCTGACAGTGAAGGTTTTTAGAGAAGCTGGAAGGGAACTCAGGGTGGCCAGGATAGTCAAGAAAACCCCCACACCCCACTTCCTGTTTCTCTCCAGGACAAGTCTTACTCATTTCTGTCTTCTGGCTCTGAGATTCCTCTTTCCTCGTTCTTGGCTCTTCCTCAGATTTTTCTGTCTTATTTTTATGAGGAAAGGTATTAGATCTGTCAGAGTTCTTTTTATTCTTGACTGTGTAGAATCCTCTCCCTATACTAAGTAGTTGTGTTTTCAGAAAATATATTATAAAGACTATTGGGTCTGGGCTTCCCAGAATTCCAAGGGACACACAGATGCCCTCTTCCTCCAGAGGCTGTCAATCTTCTGACCTCTTACCCTGTACCTGAGGCCCAGCCCTATGGCTATAAATGGTTGGGCTCCAGTTGCCATCTTGCCCCTGCCTTTGCCCCTGTGCCTGCCCCCGCTGCTTCTGCTCCTGTTCCCCCACGTGCCTGCAGGTGGCGCACTCTGGCAGTCCCACATGGAAGTAAATCATGTTCCTGGGGTGACTTAAGACTCCTGTGCCTTTTATCTGGGGGTCTGCACCCTTATAACCTAATATAATGGTGCTGTGACTCTGTCCAGGGGATGAGATATTTTTCTCCCCCCGAAAAGAACCACCTTTCTTTTGGAGCCCCTGGGATTTGCCAGCAGTGTATTTCTCTGGACAACCAGCTACCACATTTCACAATGAGGTACCACCCTCTGCTCTCCCCAATTCTCTCTCTCTCTCTCTCTCTCTCTCTCTCTCTCTCTCTCTCTCTCTTTCTCTCTCTCTCCT
This sequence comes from Rhizomys pruinosus, assembly GCA_009823505.1. Lineage (NCBI taxonomy): Eukaryota > Metazoa > Chordata > Mammalia > Rodentia > Spalacidae > Rhizomys > Rhizomys pruinosus. The sequence continues at coordinate 344,177 of VZQC01012006.1, read as the reverse complement.
CACTTTAGCCTCTCAGGATTTCTCTCTATGGCTCTGACTGTCTCAACATTTCTTCTCTGAATTCTAACCTACTGTTTCCGCCTCTTTCTTCCCTCCGAGATTCTCCTCCTCCGCTTTTTTTTATCCTCCTGTTAAAGGACACAGTTCCTCCATTCTGCTTTCCATACTTTGGACTCCTGAGAACCAGTGTATCAGGGGTTCCCACATCCTGAATCCCATCTGGACTAATGTCTTCCAGGAAGCTGGAGACAGAATCCGGACCCATTTTATCAGTTCCCCCTGTGAATTTTGGGCTGCTGATTTTTGCAGGCCTGTGGACCCCATTTCAGAGTCCCCCACGTTGTTTGCGTGGGCCTGGGGACTCTGACCAGCATCCTTGACACTAGGGTGGATGGACCCTAGCCATTAGATGGTGCTTTTGAGGCTAAAATCTTTACTTCCCTCCTAGAGATCTTTTCTCCTCTCCTCTCCTCCCCCACCCCAGGTGCTTTCATGTCTCTCTCCTCTCCCCTGGCCTCCCTGCACCCTTGGTAGATTTCTGCAGTAACAGACTGCACCCTAAATTCAGGCTTTTTTCTTTCTTTTACTGTGGCCTCTCCCCCCCCCGCCCCGCCCCTCCCCTTGTGGCCTTTCCCTTTGTGCGCCTTCTCCTGCCCTGCCCTGTAGGCCCCTACTGTGCAGCTTTTCCCTGCTGTGCATTGAAACAGAAACAGAAGTGGTAGACTGTGCCTGGGCATGCTCTGTTTCCATGGCAGCCACGCTGAACCACACCCACTCCTCAGTCGCCATCTTGAGGCTGTGCCTGGGCATGCTCATTTCCATGGCAGCCATGCTAATTCACACCCACTCCTCAGCCCCCAGCTTGAGGCTGTGTCCCCGCATGCCCGGTTTCCATGGCAATGCTAAACCACACCAAGATTTGTTTTTACTATTTTTCATCCATTTCAAAATACAGTCAATTTCTCATTTTTTACTTTTGTATGGATAGTGACCCCCTAAGGACCAACTGACCTTAACACCAAAACTATTTTTATTTATCTGAGCTAAGTGTGCTTTCATATATCCCAACAGGAATCTATAATCTAAAGAGAAAATGAAGTAATTTACCAGAGAGATAGGTGATAGACCTCCTGTGCCAAGTTAGGAACCTACTCTGTCATGTTAGAAAATATCTCAGAGATAGGTTATAGATAATGTGCCATGCAGAAAATACCGACTTTTATAATCTCATGGTTATTCTGGCCCTCATTCTAGAGCTCTGTGTACTAAAACTTTTTTCCAATTCTCAAATTCTTGTAGGACAGACAAGTATTATGGAGACCCAGGTAAGAGCCAATGCTGAAGTTCAAACTAGAAGGCTACTCCTGGCCGGTGTTATCTCTGCTTCGTGGATGTCAGTCATAATTCCAGCAAGTGTTTCAACCTATTGTATGAGATCCATCTGTTACTAGAGCTTTCAGGGTAAAAGCCTGGGCTCTGGCTGCATCAACAGGCTGGTTTGCCACCCATCCCATCATTCCACCTGAAGACACAGTGACAGTGAGAAGCAGATAAGGGAGAGTTTTTCAGTGTGACCACATTGAGAAGAAGAGGAAAGAAAGAGATCAAGTGACTCCCCACGTTTGTCTTTTGGGATACTGCCATGTAGTTCAAGTTAAATAGGAGACAAGAGTGCAAGAGGTGTGTATGCATAGCTAAGGAGTCCTGGTCAAGGAATGACCATGCCCACAATGACCCAGGTTGTCTCAGCTCAGCTCTCTTGCAATGTGGTCCCATAACGTGCCAAAACTGTGTGAAACCTTTCCTCAGAAGGAACTTCCCCTGCTGGCAGGCAGAGCTTCAGCATTTCTGTAACACAGGATTCTTTGGGAGAAATTTTAGTCCTTTGGATCTATTGTCTCAATAATCTAATAACTGAGGGGAAGGTCACAGGGGCCTTGTTCAGTAGGTCCTCTCCTGCCATGGCATTAATACACCCATGGAAAGCAGCAGTTGCTTTATTGGAAGTGGACTAATTAAAATATTAATCTCAGTTACACGGTACACCCACACAAGGTCATAATTGTTTGCACATTATTAGATCATAATTGTTTGTGCACTATTAGATCATGCCTCTTAAAACATAAACCAAGTTTCCTTCTCCCAGAGCATAAATGATGATGCAGTTATGGAAGCTGCACAGTGTGGCTGGAAGAAAGACAGTAACTTGTATGCTTCTAGGAAGTCCTAGGCAGGAAACAAGTTAAAAAACAACAACCCAAACTCCGCCTAACTTTCAGCTGACACCCAGAACCATGTATACTAATATATGCTAATCCAGAACCGTGTATACTAATTGTATGGACACTAGCCGCAGGAAGTCAGTCAAGAACAAGACAGAACCAGGGCAAATATCCCATTGTGTCCTCATTTGGATTTTTCAGCAGTGCACAGGGTAATTTGCCAATTGAGTTAATGATTTAGTGGAAGCACTCAGCATTAGAAATCGTGGTTCTGAGATAGATCTGGTGGTACAGGTCATAATCGCACCTGAGAGGCTGCACTTGGAGAATCTAAAGTTCAAGGTCAGCCTGGGGTAACTTTCCTGCACAAAAAGAGTAAAGCAAGGTCTGGGGATGGAGGTCACCGGCGGTGCACGTGCGTAGTGTGCACAAGGCCTTGGATTCAACTCAGTACTTCCCAAAGGGAAAGAAACGAAGACAGAAAAGAAAGGAATGGTCCACATTCCTCATGTCCACACCACAGCAGTCTCTGAAATGCAGTCTTGAAAATGAAGGCAAGACTAGACTGTCTCTGCCATATTTCACATGACCCCCCCCCCCAAATAATCCGATGATTAATAGGTAATGAAATTGCCTGGGTATGTATTTATGGACCATGCTCATGATGTGTTAATGTCTGGGATGGGGTGATTGTGTTTTGTAACTGTTCAACTGTGAGTTGCTCTTTGACTTCGTTTGCAACTCTTAAAAACAGTAAGTGAGGGGCTGCTGAGATTGTTCAGTGGTTAAGAGCACTGGCTGCATCTGCAGCAGATCCAGTTTCAAGTCCCAGCCCCCACCTGATGGCTAACAATCATCTGTACCTCCAGTTCCAGGGTATCAGATGCCCTCTTCTGACCTCTGTGGGCTTTGCATGACGTGGGTGTACTTACATACATGCAGGCAATACATTCATATGCATAAAAACCACAACAACAGAACAGCAGTAGATGAGATTAATCATGTCACTAGCATTCTCATTGCCCACCTATTAACCAGATCGTACATGTGTTTCTGAAGGTTTGCTGACTCATCTGGGCATAGATTGCTGTAAAGATACCTGGGTTGCCCCCCCCCCCCTGCTGGATGGTGGGACCCGTGGGCTGTGTGGGTTTGGGCACAACTGCTTGCAAATTGGTTTTACATGAAGGATGCTTGTACTCATAAATTATCACTTATTGTTAAAAATTGAAAAAAAAACTGAGAGAAAGATGCAGGAGAGTTATGGCAGAATGCATGATCTGGGATGGGGTGGGGTGGGGTAGGGGAAGGGAAAGGGAAACTGCCTGAACTGAATTGGAAAATGATGTATGAAATACACAAAGCATCAATAAAAAAATGAAAATTAAAAAAAAGATACCTGGGTTGAATGAAATACATTCTGTTTCTGTAGGTATTTCCGCAAAATTGTGCCAAGTTTCATGGTGAGCTGACTTCCTTCCCTCTCTCCTCTCCCTCATTTTATGTCCAGAAATACACAGGCTTTCAAATCTTTACATCTATTACATGGCACATAATAAATCATAATATTCCAGCTGTCACTGAAGTCTATTATCAGGAACAGAAAATGATTTTTGCTTTCAAATAAACTGTCAGGAAATTGCTGAAGGGTGCTATTAAGAAGGCTGAGCATGTAATGTTACCTTTCTCCATCAGGGAGTACCCTGGTCTCAAGTAGGACTTATATCCCTGTCTCCTTGAGCCTGAGACAAAACACAGACTCAGATTGGTTCTTAGCTCTATCTGGAAGCAAGGTTTACTGTCTCCCTATGTTGTCCTTGATATAGGACTTAACACATTCAGGTAGCATTGCAAGTCCATGGACTGTAAGGACTTGGCAGCCCATCCACCTGACAGTGAAGGTTTATAGAGAAGCTGGAAGGGGACTCAGGGTGGCCAGGATAGTCAAGAACACCCCCACACCCCACTTCCTGTTTCTCTCCAGGACAAGTCTTTCTTTTATTCATCTCTGTCTTCTGGCTCTGAGATTCCTCTTTCCTCATTCTTGGATCTTCCTCAGATTTTTCTGTCTTGTTTTCATGAGGAAAGGCATTAGATCTGTCAGAGTTCTTTTCATTCTTGACTGTGTAGACTCCCTGCCCCAATACTAAGTATTTATGGTTTCAGAAAATATATTATACAGACATGTTATTTTCTAGAGGATGACAGAGATTTATCACTAAGGATATTTTTGTGGGTCAGGCAAGGTTTTCATTTTCTCTCTGGTAATTTTTAGCTCAAATTTAAGTTGTTCACTGAAACTGCAGGTCATAGATCTTTGAGTGGTATCTTATGCATTGTGACTTATGCTTGGAGATTTAATTTTATTACAATTCAAGAAAAACTGCACATTTGTAGTGAACTTTCTTCTTCATCAGTGAGGGAAACCTAAACCTGGTAGATGATGTTCACAATAGTAAAGGATGAAAGCGTTTCTTGAAAACTGTTCTTTAAACCAGGGTCAGTGATCACATATAATCAGGACCTGGGTATGAAGATGGGAAGTTAACACCTGTCTGAGCTACAGAGTGAGTTCATGGTGTGTGTGCACAACTAGTGAGAATCCTTCTCAAAATATGCTGTGGACATAGCTCAGTGGTAGAGTGCTTATATCATTGTTAAGAAAAAGGAACTAAGTTGTATGTATCATGATTCATTTCATGTAACTCAATGCTGGAAGGACTCCAAAAGCCATAGGAATGCGGGCATTCCATTTGGCTGAGCATTTAAGGAAGTAGGCTTCAGAAGCTCAGATAACCTCTAGGGAGAGGCTGACAGACCCCAGGGAGAGACTAACAGCCCCCAGAGTCTGGGGTCCTGCTGGCTTCCTGCTTGCCAATGGATAAAACCTGTCTTGGGGCTCTGCCTTTGATGCTTTGGGCAAAACATTATCACATTCATGTAGGGATCTGGAGAACATACTTCAGTTTAGGTGACCCAACTGGGTAGCACCCTGTCTGTAAATTCCCATACACCCCCAACCATCATTCCTATCTCACAAGGTCTGGTTAATAGTATAAAAGGCCCTGACTTTTGCCAAAAAAAACTGAGCTATTCCCTTGGAATCTCTCCAGGGTTAGTTTTTTCACTGAGCCATCTCACCCCCTCTCCATCCTGGTTCTTGCTTGAGCCTCAGCAACCATGCTCAGGAACAGAGAGAAAGCAAAAGCAACACAGGAAATTCATGCAAGGTCTTATCTCCAAACACCCTGAGATGATAGAATTTAATACCCCTCCCACCCCCAAATCACTAAAAGCCACAGGCAGCAATCCATCACAGTATTTATCAGGGAGACTTGTGGCTTTTCCTGGGTGACAGTAAAAGGAAAGGAGGGAGATACCACACAAGGTATGTGTGAGGGTTAAGGATCCTTAGCTCAGGACCACACCCAGCTTCTTTCAGAGTTTTGAAAAATGGTACTGGAAAATGATACTGGTGCCCTGGCTTGGGTTCAAATCTGCAGGGTGGCGAGTGTGGTGAGGGGGTGGGAAGCTGTGGCTGTTTTGGGCAGGGAGTGAACTCATCATTCTGTGATTTTCTGTGTGGTCACAGAAAAATGCAAAGCAGTGTTGGATAGAGGGGTGGATGCGAGTGCATACAGCAATCTATCAGTTTGTTTATTCCTTTATCCTTCCTTTATTATTTTTACCCTTAATAATCACTTAGTCCATGAAGGTGGAGACTGCTTTGTCTTTCTCAGGCAGCATTGCCGGTGCCCAATGGTGCTTAGCATGTAACAGGCTTTCAGTCAAACTACTTGAATGACTGGTACTTTCTCACTGATGCCCGTCCTTCAAGCTGGTATGATTCCCCACAGTTCTAGGCAGGAAGCAAGTCATAAAAAAACAAAAACACAAACAAAAACCAACCCAAACTGCCCCTAACTTTCAACTGACACCCAGAACCATGAATTAGTTAGTATTCATGCTACCTCCAGAAGCTGAGATCAAGAGCAAGACAGAACCAGTGCAAGTGTTCCGTTCCATCGTGTCCTCATTTGGAGTCCTTAGCAGAGCAGATGGTGTGCTGCTGATAGCTGTGGCTTTTCCTCAAAGGATCCCAAGTTAATTTGTGAAAAGATACTATTCATCTGAAGCTGAAAGCTACTTCACATCCTTTTTGAACCTGGCTGTTGAAGATACAGTGACAAGAAGTTGTTTACAGATGTTCGAGTGGTTTTATGAACCAAATGGGCTTATACAGCCAGACACGGTGACATATGTCTCAGCACTTCGGAAGGAGAGCAGGAAGGTCATGAGCTGGAGAGTGGGAGAGAAAATTTAAGGAACCAGGTACAAGATAATGAATGTAGACACATCCCAACTCTTGTAGGACAGGCCAGCAGTCTGGAGACCCAGGTAAGAGCCAATGCTGAAGTCTAAACTAGAAGGCTACCCCTGGCAGGTGTTATCTCTGCTTGGTGGATGTCAGTCATAATTCCAGCCAGGGTTTCAACCTATTGCATGAGATCCATCTGTTACCAGAGCTTTCAAGGTGAAAGCCTGGGCTCTGGCTGCCCCAACCGGCTGGTTTGCCACCCATCCCAACATTCCAACTGAAGACACAAGTGACAGTGAGAAGCAGATAAGGGAGACTTATTCAATGTGGCCATATTGGGAAGAGGAAAAAATAAATAGATCAAGTGACTCCCCCACGTTTGTCTTTTGGGATACTGCCATATAGTTCAGGTTAAATAGGAGACAAGAGGCAATACATTCATATGCGTAAAACGACAGCAGAACAGCAGTAGATGAGGTTAATTATGTCAATACTGTTCTCATATACCTATTGGCTATTCTGCTGTCTTCGTGGATAAAAGGCTAGTATTCAAGCCTTCTGCCCACCTATCTGTTAGATCATGCATGTGTTTCTGAAGATTAGTTGAAGCTTTGCTGACTCATCTGGGCATAGAGTGCTGTGAAGATACCTGGGTTGAATGACATGCACTCTGTGTTTCTGTAGGTATTTCCACAGAATTGTGCCAAGTCAGATGATGAGTGGGACAAGAGAACACACCCTCATCGTGGCCAATACTTCTTGAATTTGCTTTCATGAAAAGCAGAAGTTAGAGGTTGGAGAGATGGCTCAGTGCTTAAGATCACTGGCTGCTCTTGCAGACCACCTGGGTTCGATTCCCAGCACTCACATGGCAGCTAACCACTGTCCTAACTCTACATCCGGGGGATCTGACGCCATCTTCTGGCATCCTCTGGCATTTCACCCCCACTGCCTTTGTCCAATCCCCTACTCTGAACTGCTTCCTCTCCCCCCCCCAGACACATTTCTGCTTTTCTTCTTTCCTTTTTTATTTTGAAATCTCTATGTAATCAATTCATTGTTTATAGTCAATAACTAGTGTAAGAAAAAGAATTGGGTGGGAATTGTACTCGTCTGGTTAGACTAATGGTAACATTTGTAAATGATGGGATGAAAAGGAACCCTAGTTACTTATAGACTTTGAATTACTTAAAATTTTTTTTGTATCCTTTTCTTGGTCTTTTTGAGACAGGGTCTCCCTGGAGTCCCAGCTGGCCTGGAACTTGCTATGTAGACCAGAGTGGCCTTGAATTAACAGAGATCTGCCTGCCTCTACCTCTTGAGTGCTGGGATTAAAGGCATTCACCACCATGCCTGGCTAGAAACATTTTTGGGATCTTTTTAAATTGTTAAATGTTGAGAACATTGTACTGTAGCATTATCTTTGCGTATTTCCAGCTCTCCCTGTGCCCAGCTCTCCTCCCATGGGCCCACTCTCCCTTTCAATTTCTTGTCTTTCTCCTTGGTGTCACTGGTTGCTGTTACAATTCCAGAAACACCAAGTCATGCAAAGGAAGTGCAATGTTTCCTACTTCATGGTTTGCCTAAGCCTGTGTCTAAAAGGTTGAATGAGGTCTTGGTAAAGATGTCTAGAGATTCAAATAGATCCAAACCATCTTTAATGTGTTGCTTTGCTGACTTTTTAGGTACATGCAATATAAAATGAAATTTATAATATTTATACTCTGAAAAGTTAAATAAAATCATTTATTATAAAGCAAGCAGGGAAAATTATGGGAACATGAGAAAGGAGAGGTGCCCCTTATCCAAGAATTTGATGGAAGCCTTTTTCCCACCAAAGAATCAAGAAATCTAGCACAATAAAGTGCTTAAGGCTTTTCATCTTTCAGCTAACAACCTATGATTTTTTTTCATTTACACATGAGATTTTATTGGTTTTCTTGCGTAAAGAAATATTAGAAATGTGACTAGAAATGAAATGCAAAATAAAGGCAACATATTTTTTACTCAGATTACAAAACAATGTAGAAAGCTACAAAATAAAGAACAAAACAGACCAGTCTATTCAGTTTTTTCCTCCTGCAAAGAGAATTAATGACATATCTCATTAAAAGAAAAAGAACAAAAAATTTAATCAGACCAGACACGTCAGCACAGTCATTTCATGGCTTTAAAGTACACATTTAATGATAAGTAACCCAATGTTCAGGGAAACAAGAGTGGCTCCTGGGCTGGAGAGATGGCCTAGCGGTTAAGAGCACCGACCACTCTTGCAGAGGACCCGGGTTCGATCCCCAGCACCCACATGGTGGCCGAGAACCGTCTGAAATTCCAATTCCAGGAGAACTCCAGTTCCAGGGGAATCCAACACCCTCTTCTGACCTCCGCGGTTTGCATGCAGACAGTATATTCATACACATACAGAAATAAATAAAATAAAAAAAAAAGAGTGGCTCCTTTATGACAGGATGTTAAAGACAGTTGGTCATGTTAAAAAAATGAACTAATTTTCTTTCTTTCTTTTTTCAAAAATCAACACCATTTAAACCAACATGATTATTTTCCATCCATCCAACAACTGAGCCAACAATAATAGAAAAATATGTAAAAAAATTCTAGATTCATAATCACTAGATATGTTAACACCCATAGAGACAGTACAAATTTGATGACTAAAAAATAATTTTTGTTTCCTTAAAAACACTTAGTTCATTTACTACTTAACATGAGACAGATACCGACTCTCTTAAAGTACCAAAATAATCACAAATTAAAATGGCATATTGAGACTTTTAGTTTCTTGTTAGGTGGATCCTGAAGACTAAACTTTGGGATTTCACTGAGAGTGTATGGAATTCTCTTGGAAGACATCTTCTTGCCAATTGTTTCAATCTGGAAGCCAGTCCACTGTGAAGCCCATGCAGGACATGTTGTCCATCAAAGATAAAGGCTGGCTTTAGCATTTTTTTATGAATCCATTCATAATCCAGTTCCGTAAACATGTCCCATTCAGTGCAGATGAGAATAGTATGGGCACTGTCACATGCTTCATAGGGATCCTTGGAGATGGTCACCAGTCTAGACACTTGGTTATCCTCTGAAACACTTGGGTAAGAATGAGACACAACTATTTGTTCCTTGGGCACTTTTGGATCATATATATGAAGGTGCGCACCTTAATCCATCAAATATCTGCTAATATAGATACTGGAGGATTCTCTGGTATCACCAGTGTCCTTTCTGAAGGCAAATCCTACAATTTTTTAAGAAGCTTGCCAGAAACACTATTTGCAAGGGAAAGACATATACTCAACTCCTTATAAGACTCTGGGGTTTCCGGTTCTTGTTTATCCGATTATAATTTCATTCAAGAACTCTCTAGAGCCTCCCTAGATTCTTTCATCCAAAGAAAGAGGAAAGGAAAAAGCATTTCTCAGCAACATTCAATTTTATTTTTAGCACAAATTTATTTTCAGAGAAAAATGAAGCAGGTACCAGATTTCCCTTTTATCTGCTGCCCACACATGCCCACTCTCCCTGCCATACATTCAGCATCCCCACCAGGGCATTGTCTTTGTCAAAGTAGATGAAGTTACTTCCAGTCATCTTCCTTATTGTATGTCCGTGGCTTATATTGGGGCTCGGGTTTCGGATTGCACACTGTGAGTTAGGACAAATGTATACTAATATGTGTCTACAAATCTTAGCATCATTTTGACATGTAACTCGAAAGCTAATAACATGTTATATATGGCTAATGCTACAATTATTGTGAGTCTCTTTGGGAACCTATATACTAACCTGGGTATGACTTGCTCTCTGTGACTCTTGCTTAGAGAAGTCACATCCATGTTCTAGGTTGTGAGACCAGAAAGTGTACAATCCCCTGAAACTGCCATGTGCTTGCTGGGAACGGAACCAGGTTTTCTGCAAGAGCAGGAAGTAGTATTACTCACTGAGTCATATCTCTAGCTCCTTGAGAACTTTTCTTTATATGTTTAGTAAAAACTCCAGCTCTGTTTCATTACATTGTATAGTGCTGAAACTTCTTCTGTGTACCTCTCCCTCCATGTGCATGAGACTGACAACCTTTATAGGACACCACATGGGAAGGCTCCCAGGTTAAAATAAATGGGACCATGCAGCAGAACAGAATCATTAGGTTCCTCTGGCCCACATCATGAAAGACTCTTCCAACGAACTCACTTGTTTCAAGCCCCAGTGGTTACCATTTGGCAAATATTTCTTTGGAGGGAGATGAGGTGCCTAGATTTTATTTTCTTGTAAGCTAAGAACACTAAAGCTGTCCTGACCATCACATCCACAGACAGATCTCATTGAGAGTTAGCTTTATAACAACTTCAGCTCAAGATTTCTGAAAAGATGTCAGATGTCAGCAGTGAACGGTCTTTCTAGAAACTTCCATTCTGAGTGCACAGACAGCACAGCCAGTTGAATAAAGATCACATTTATAGGCCTTATGTTAGGTTACTGGTTAGGAATGAACAGACTTGAAGGTCACTGAGAATAGACTCCTCCTTCAGTTTGTGCCCTTATCTCCAATGACCCTAGTAACACTCTGATTTTTGAGGAACCGAGAATTACTAAAATTGCCCCCTCTGTTATCTCAGAAGATTTGAGACATCCTGTTTAATTTTCAGAAACCCTTTTTACAAATAGCTTGGTCAGTGTTTGATGACATCCTTTGATAAGGGCACCGGGAATTTCCCTCGTCCTGGCAATGATCCACTGTGAAAAGGACTGAATCTTGTTTTCTATTTTTTTTTTAATTTTATTTATTTTTGTATGTGTATGAATGTACTGTCTGCATGCAGGTCTGTGCACCCGTGTCGTGCAATGCCGCGGAGGTCAGAAGAGGGTGTTGGATTCCCCTGGAACTGGAGTTCTCCTGGAATTGGAGTTTCAGACGGTTCTTGGCCGCCATGTGGGTGCTGGGGATCGAACCCGGGTCCTCTGCAAGAGCGGTCGGTGCTCTTAACCACTAGGCCATCTTGAGAACACTCTGGACTCAGAAGGTGAAAGAAGCACAGTACATTTGAAGATTCGAGAAGCTGAGAAGAATAACTATTCCCTTCAAAGTGCTACAGGGGAGACTGAACATTCCCTAGGGGGCTCTTAGTCTCATTCATAAAAGAATTCGAGAATGGACACAGAAGCTTTAGGAGAATTTTATTATGATTTAAAGAAAAACATTCATGCAAGCAAGCTGGAAATCTTGTCTGTTGCCTTGAGGAGAAGGATAACGGAGAGAAAGAAAACAGTCCATGAAGCCATGCAGGTTTAGAGCCTGCAGTGAGGTCAGACAAGTAGTTGATTGGCAGGCACATGGTGGGAGAAGGAAGCTTCAGAGAAAAAGTAAAGGACTGCCAGTTGCTGGGGCAGCCCAAAGGATGAGAGCAAGCATGCTTGAAGGGAGTGTGAAGGAGAAAAGGAGAGATTGTGCATTCAGAACAGTGGACAGACTTAGAGAGACACATGTCTGTGGCCACGTCCGGAAGTACTGTGCTAGGAGGAAGGTTTCCAGGCAGGAAAGTGCAGTGTCTCATGAACCCAGTAGATACTCTGCCTGACTACTCAACATGATTTAGGGAGCATGCCTTCCTAGGGGTGGTCCCAGGACCAGTGATTGACCACTGGATCTGGAAGGGTGGATCTCCCAACAGGTTGACTAAAAAGTTTGCAGTCTTGACTTTTATGGGGCTTTTGCTACTCTAACCAAAGGTTTGAAAATCGCAACAAAATTACTTTTAAAGGGAGTTTTTTTAATACTATTTTTTTTTTTATTGATGCTTTGTGTATTTCATACATCATTTTCCAATTCAGTTCAGGCGGGAGTTTTAAATTACAATGGAAATAGAGACTTCAAGAATCAGCTCTAATCCTAATCTGCATTTTCTGAATCTCCAGGTTGCTCTTCCCAACAGGGGCCTGTGGCTCTCAGAGGCTGTGAATCCTAAACCTTCCCTGGGCTCCCAGTTGTCCAAGGTCACAATGAGCAATCAGGGTCCCAGCTGCTCTCAGCAGCTGCCCTTGCTTATCACCTGTGCCTTTTTGTGTTCGTTTTGGTCAGTGGGTAAAAATATGAATGTAAGAGATGAAGTCTTCAGGAGGCAGAGGCAGGCAGATTGCTGAGTTCAAGTCCAGCCTGGTCTACATAATGAGTTCAAAGCTGGCTGGGACTAAAGGGAGACCCTGTCTCAAAATGACCAAAAAAAAAAAAAAGGTTTTTCTGTCAAAATCACCTAACAAGGATGTGCATGTCCTTCTCAGCACCTTTGTTATAAAGCTAAGAAGTACCTGAATGCCATTTCTTTCTTAACATGTCAGTTGTAACTTGTAGCATTATGGGTTGTTTTCTCATCCATGATCTCCCAGCCCCCAGCACACCCATGGGTTTCTGACGCTGCCATGTGCTGGGGCCTCACACTTTCCAGTTTTATGACCGTTATGATGGGGTGCATGGTGAAACCCCAAGTTCCTAAGATTAAAGAATTCTTACTAAAGTGTCTCCTTCCTGTTTAAGTTAACCAATCAAGTTGGTAAGTACAAAAGGAAGAGGCCATCTTAAGGAAGTGTGCTCCCTGGATTGAGAGGTCTTAATACTCTCCTGCAGCAGAAAGGAGTTTTGACTTGTGGAAATGCTTTGGATTATGTGGCCATTTTCTTGGGACCCCAGGTTCATTTCTCAGGAAAGGTATGTAGATAAACACCCCAGGAGCCCCTCCTTGATGCTGTTGCTTACACTGGTAAGCCTGTCTGCTTTCTGAGGTATGACCCAGGTGACAAGTTTTTCTGTTCCTAGTCAGATCTCTTTTTTTTGGAAGCTGATCAAAATCTTGCTTTGACACTGAACAACCTCACTCCCTGGAAGACTCTCCCCATTCCACGCCCCCCCCCCCATGCAGCTGCTGTGAGACTTCTGCTTTGAACATGGCTGTTTTCTGACCTGTAAACCAGCGTGACTTGATTCCTCTTATTCTTCTTCCTCCTAGAAGCTCCTAAGATCTCCGCCTTGCCTGTTCCTTGCTCCCCCTTTCTTCTTACTCTCAATTGTCTAGAAGATGCTCCCAATCTTCTTCTGTGGCCATTTGTCATTTATTTTACCTGTCAGACTGAGAACCCAGCTAAGGGATCTTGTGTTCACTGGTAACATATTGGGTGGCATAGCAGGGGGCATTAAAATACATTTAATTGAGGTTTTCATAGGTAACTCCACTTTACTTGTATCATTTCCATCCTTGCCTTTCATGGTGAAGAGACAGAGAGACAGCCACACTGGCTCACCAGAGGGTTCCCTTAATCTTTCAGGGATCTTGATCCTAGCCAGTCTTATTGGAGTGAGATGATATCTTAAAGTGGTTTTAATTTGCATTTCCTTAATTATGCTGAACACTTTTTAAGATGTTTCTCAGACATCTCTATTTCCTCACTTGAGAAGTCTCTGTTCAGCTCTTTACTACATCTTTTGAGTGAGTACTTTGTTTTCTTAGTTCTTTGGTTTTTGAGTAGTTTATATATTCTGGAAGTTAATGCTCTGTCAGATGTATCACTGGTGAAAGTTTCCTCTGACTCTGTGGGTTTTCTCTTCACTTCCCTGATTGTTTCTTTCACTGTACAAAAGCTTTTGAGTTTAATGAGGTCCCACTTGTCACTTGTCAACCTTATTTCCTGAGCAGCTACTGTCTGATTTAGAAAGTCCTTCGCCTATTTCTTGTAGGTTGCTGCCAACTTTTTCTTCTATCACCTTCAGAATTTCTGGTTTCATGTTTAGTTCTTTGATTCATTTGGAGTTGATTTTTGTACAGGGCAAGAGGCAGGGGTTTATTTTATTCTTCTACAAGTGGTGATTCAGTTTTGCCAAAACTGTTTGCTGAAGATGCTATCTTTTCTCCATTGAGTCTTCTTGACCCCTTTGTCAAATATGAAGTGGCTGACATTGTATGTGCTCAGTTTTAGAGCTTCAGTTTTGTTCCAGTGGTCAACAGGTCTGTTTCTGTGCCAGTACCAAGCTGTTTTTATGACTATAGCCCTGTAGTATAGTTTGAAGTCTGGTATTGAAATCCCCCCTGTATTGTTCTTTTTTTTTGAATTTTTTTAATTTAATTTTATTTATTTATGTATGTTTATGAATGTACTGTCTGCATGCAGGTTTGTGCACCTGTGTCGTGCAATGCCGCGGAGGTCAGAAGAGGGTGTCGGATTCCCCTGGAACTGGAGTTCTCCTGGAATTGGAGTTTCAGATGGTGGGTGCTGGGGTTTGAACCTGAGTCCTCTGTAAGAGCGGTTGGCACTCTTAACCCCTAGGCCCTCTCTCCAGCCCCTGTTCTTTACACTCAGAGTTGCTTTGGGTATTCAGTGTCTTTTGTTTTTCCATATGAAATTAAGGATTTTTCTTCCAAGCCTGTGAAGAAACTCTTAGGGATTTTAATTGGGATTGCATTGAATCTGTATATTACTTTGGGTAGAATGGAGATTTTTACTATATTACATTTTCGAATCCATGAGCATGAGAGATCTTTCCATCTTTTGATGTCTTCTTCAATCTCCTTCTTCAGGGGTTTAAAATTTTTGTTGTATAGACCTTTGGTGTCTTTGGTTAGGTTTGTTCCTAGGTATTTTATTATTTTTGAGGCTATTGTGAATGGGAAGGTCTCCTTGTATTCCTTCTTGAGTTGCTTGTTGTTGGTGTAAAGAAAGGCTACTGATTTTTCTAGGTTAGCTTTGTATCCCACCAGTTTACTGAAACTATTAATAATTTCTAGGAGTTTTCTGGTGGAGTTTTTAGCATCTCTTAGATAAACTATCATATAATCTGTGAAAAGGGATAGCTTGACTTCCTCTTTTCCAATTAGTACTCCTTTAATTTCCTTTTCTTGCCTTATTGCCCTAGCAAGTGTTTCAAGCACTATATTGAAGAGGAGTGGTGATGGGGGCAGACTTGCTGAGTTCCTATCTTTAAGGGGAATGCTTCTAACTTATCTCCACTTAGGATGATGTTGGCTGTGGGTTTCCTGTATATGGCTTTGATTACTGGAGGAATGATCCCTCCAATCCAATCCCCTCTAGGACTTTAAGCATGAAGGGATGCTGGATTTTGTCAAAGGCTTTTTCTGCATCAATTGAGATGATCATGTGGTTTTTGTCTTTCTGTCCATTTATGTGTTTTATGACATTTATTGATTTATGTATGTTGAATCATCCCTGCATCTCTGGTATTAATCCAACTTGGTCATAATAGATGATCTTTTTGATGTGGGTTTGTATGCAGTTTGTGAGTATTTTGTTGAGAATTTTAGCATCTATGTTCATTAATGAGATGGGTCTTTAGTTCTCTTTTTCGGTTGTATCTTTGCCTGGTTTTGGTATCAGAGTGATGCTGGCTTCATAGAAGGAATTTGGGATATTTCCCTCTGCTTGTATCCTTCTGAACAGTTGGAGTAATAATGGTTGTTATTCTTCTTTAAATGTTTTCTATAATTCTGTTGTGAAACCATCTGGGCCTGGGATTTTTTTAGTTGGGAGTTTTCTTATTGCATTTTCAATTTCTTCACATATTATGGGTCTGATTAAGCTGTCAATTTCTTCTTGGTTAAGGTTTGGTGATTCCCAGGATTTCAGGTATTCATCCATTTCTCTTAGGTTTTCAAATTTTGTAGCATATAGGTTTTTGAAGTATGCCTGTATGATTTTCTGGATTTTCTCATTGTCTGTTGTGATATTTCCCATTTCGTCATGAATTCTATTCATTTGGAGTTGCTCTTTCTGTCTTTTGGTCAACTGGGCTAGAGGTCTGTCTATCTTGTTTATTCTTTCGAAAAAACCAACTTTTGGATTCATTGATTTTTTTGTATTGTTTTGTTTGTTTCTATTTCATTGATTTCTGCTCTCATTTTTGTGATTTCTTCCCATCTGTTGGGTTTATGGTCCATTTGTTGTTGTCTCTCAAGTGTTTTTAGCTGCAGTGTTAGATTGTGCATTTGTGCTCTTTGTGTATGTTTGTTTTAATGTAGAAACCCAGGACTATAAACTTCCCTCTTATGACTGCTTTTAAAGTATCCCATAGGTTTTGTTGTGTTGTACTGTCATTTTTGTTTAGTTCCAGGAATGCTTTTATTTCTTTCTTTACTTCTTCCTTGATCCATTCATTTTTCAGGAGTGTGTTGCTTAGTCTCCATGTGTTCTCGTATATAGTTGGGCTTATCCTGGTGTTGATATTGAGTGTTATTGCGTTGTGGTCTGAAAGAATGCATGAAATTATTTCAATCACTTTGTATTTCTTAAGTTTTTTTTTTTTCTGTGTCCCAGTATGTGGTCAGTTTTGCAGAATGTTCCATGGGGTGCTGAGTAGAAAGTGTATTCTCTGGTTCTTTGGGTGGAATATTCAGTAGATGTCTGTGAGGTCCATTTGGTGTATTGTATTGTTCAGTTCAGATGTCTCTCTGTTTATTCTTTGTCCTGTTGACCTGTCCAAAGGGCTCAGTGGAGTATTGAAATCCCCTGCTGTGAGTGTGCTGGACTTAATCTGTGCCTTGATGTCCTGGAGAATTGTGCTTATAAAGTTCGTTGCACCAGAGTTTGGTGCATATATATTCATGATTGTGAAGAAGTCTTTATGGTTAATTTTTCCTTCGATAAGGATGTAATGGCCCTCTTTGTCTCTTCTGATTACTTTTACTTTAAAGTGTATTTTGTCCGATATTAAAATAGCAACTCCTGCTTGCTTTTTGGTACCAATTGCTTGGAATATTTTTTTTTTCCATCCTTTCACCTTAAGTTGATGCCTATCCTTGAGGGTGAGATGACTTTCTTGTAGACAGCATATAGATGGGTTCTATTTCCTAATCTATTCTCTCAGTCTATTTCCTTTGGGGAGTTTCATCCATTAATATTTAAGGTTATAATTGAGAGATGTGTGTTGCTTCCTTTTACTTTATTATCCATTTGCATTTTTGGTCTAGGTTTCTACTTCTCCAGTTATGCTTTTATTCATTTTTCTTTCTAGGTGACTGTGGATAGTTGCTCCTTTCCTCTGTCCTTCAAATTGCTTCAAGTATTCTCTGAAGGGTTGGTTTTCTGGACATGTATTCTATCATCTTTTCATTTTGCTTATGTCATGTAAAGAAGTGGAAAGGCTGTGAAGAATGCCAAAGTAGGGGCAGTCAAGAGGGTATCCCTAAGGAGAGAAAAGTGGCTTTGGATGATGTCTTGGTGGAGGAGAGGCCTCGGGGTGGTCCCCTTAGCTGCCTGGTACAAGGGTTTATCTGTAACAGCAAAATTAGGGATCCAGTGACAGAAGACGCACACCAATCCTAGAAAAGAGAGGATGTGGTCTGCTGTCTCTGGAGGTCTTATATGGTGTTGACTCAATCTGATGTGAGAGTACTGGAAGGATACATTAAGACCAGAGTCAAAGGAGGAGAGATCTCTGGCCAAGGCTTGGCTGCAGATCTGGTTTTCGGGTCCTCCCGTGTGAAGGGAAAAGGAAGTATGAAGGGCACAGTAAAGCAGGCCAGGGTGGTGAAATGGGAGACTGAGGTTTAAGGGTTAGGCTGGAGGTCCTGATCTAGATGGTAGATGCCAGAGGGCTTACGAATGGGGTTGTTGCAGGGTTAGTTAGGGGAGGTAGGAGGCAGGTAATGGTAGGCTTGATCCCATGGCAGTGGGCTTCAGAAATAAAAAACTGAGGCCTGGAAGGAAAAGAGGCAGGATTCTTGAGGTGTATCAGGACTGACGGCTGGTGAGAGGCAATTACTGGAGTGGGAATGTCCCAGACCTGAGGGTCGACAGGATCAGGGAGGTCAGGGGCTGGACAGTCCAGGGTGGAAGAATGGCCCAGGAGGGGCACTGGGCAGACAGACATGACTAAGAAAGAATGGGTGACAAAATGACCTGCAAGGACACAGGGGAGAGGTAGAGAAAGAGAGGGTCCTGTCCACTCCCATGACAGAAATTAATGAGGGAACTGTAGGGCTGGACTGTGAGGTCAGTACAGAAAGGTAGCCCAGCTGTCCAACAGGAAGGAGATAGATTACCTGTCACCTACAGCATTAGCCTGGGCTTGACAAGGGTCATTGGGGTCTCTGAATCTGGCCACCATCAGTCCTCTGCCAGGCCGAGGAATTCAGAAGCCAGAGGGGGGTTGGAGTGCCTAGAGCAATGGGGCTGGACCACTGTGGTGTGGCACAGAGGACGAGCCCACACCCAGGCACTCAGACTTCCAATGCCCAGGCTGCTGGCTGAGCTCTGGCAGAGAGAGCACAGCATGGTGGATGGCTTGGGTTTGGGGCAGATCCTAGCCCAGTGACTTCCTTTGCCACACTTGAAGCAGGCTCCTGGCATAATGGACTTAGGCTGGGCCCCTGTGGGATGGGGCTTGATGAGCCCCACCTGTCCCATTGTGGGAATGCAGTTGGCCTCAGGGCAGCTACCAGGGCTTGGGCATGGAGCGTAGGCTTTTGCTGTAGCAGATCCTGTCAGGAGGACTCAGCTGCCTCCTCTCGGCCATTAAATACCTTAAAAGAAATTTTCATCAAATCTTGCACAGGAGTCTGGGGACTGTCCTTTGTCTTTAAAAAAATTTTTTTTTTCTGATATCTGGAAAAGACTGAGAGATAAAGTGAGAACCCAAGACCATGGCCACTGTTGGAGAGGCAGGGTCAAGGCGAGTTTTAACTATGGTTGTCCTTAATAAATTCTGAATTGCAGAAGGAAAAAAAAAGGGACAGGGGAGGTATTTTCAAATATCTACAGCAGACAGGAAATAAATTTAAATCAAGCTCAGCAAAATTGATTTCATTTAGAGTGTCCCAAGTGATGTGAGAAGTAAAAACTAATCTTACTGTCCAAGGGTTACTGAGAATCTCCAGCTGTGGAATAAGGATCTAATAATTAATTTTGGTGTTGGCATTTTATAAAGGTTGTACTGAGCAGAGGCACATACATGGAAATGCTTTCATTCATACATTATAGATGTCATTGTTTTCAATAGGCTCCTTTTTATTTTATTTTATTTTATTTATTTTTGTATGTGTATGAATGTACTGTCTCCATGCAGGTCTGTGCACCCATGTTGTGCAATGCTGCGGAGGTCAGAAGAGGGCGTTGGATTCCCCTGGAACTGGAGTCAAAGACTGTTCTCAGCTGCCATGTGGGTGCTGGGGATCAAACCTGGGTCCTCTGCAAGAGCAGTCAGCACTCCCAACTGCTAGGTCATCTCTCCAGCCCATAGATGTCATTTACAGTATGCAGCCCCAACCAGTTTCTTTGCATTCTTGGGGCTCAGATGACCAAACTGGCCAATGCAGTTTCTCTAGCATGCACTTCCCAAACATTTTATAAAATAGAATTACATAGGGCTGGAGAGATGGCCTAGCAGTTAAGAGCACTGACTGCTCTTGCAGAGGATCCGGGTTCAATCCCCAGCACCCAAATGGCAGCTAAGAACTGTCTGTAACTCCAATTACAGGAGAACTCCAGTTTCAGGGGAATCTGAGATGCTCTTCTGACCTCCACAGCATTGCACGACACGGGTGCACAGACCTACATGCAGACAGTATGCTCATACACATACAAAAATAAATAAAATTTAAAAAAAATTTTAAGAAGTAGAATTACATATCCTTTCATCAAGGAAGAAGCTAAAGAATGGGGAGACAGGAGACATTCAATAGAATGGTATTCAGGAATCCAGAATGAGAGAGTAGGGCAGAAATACAACATACAGTGTTGGGGGGAAACCTGTGTTGACCGTAGGGTAGGCCAGGGCAGCAGAACATACAGTAAAAATACCTTAAAACAGAGATGGCTCAGTGGTTAAGAGCGCTGACTGCTCTTGCAGATGACCTGGATTTGATTCCCAGCATCCACATGGCTGCTAACTCCAGTTCCAGGGGAATCCAATGCCCTCTTCTGACCTCTAAGGCATTGCATGACATGGGTGCACCAACCTACATGCAGACATTATACTCATACACATAAAAAATAATAAAATAAAAAAATACCTTAAAACACCCTACATATTTTGGAGATCGAATTTAGTCTAACAGATAACTTAAGGATCCTGGGTTTATTTTGGCCTTTGACTATAATAGGTTTTGTGCACAATATAACCTAGAAGTGGCCACTTTTTGACAGACACATGACAGATTTATACATAAAACAGTTAACACACATGAATCAGTTAACACAGGGACAGTTGGATGGCACATGCATGGCTTAATTGCATAAATATACTGATCAGTTATCACAGTGAACTTCAAAGGGGGTTGGCTTTAACCACAGGAACCTGGCTCAAAGCAGCAGAAGCTTGCCAAAGGCTGAGTTAGTGTAGGTGGGATGGTTGCAGGGACAGCAGATCTGGCTTGCGGCACAGCTCACCTCTGTCTCTCATAGGTGTTGGGTTTAACTGCTAATTTAATGAAACAGAATAAAAACAAAAGCAAAAATGGCATTTGTTAAAAGCCGGTAGCTTTAGCAGCAATCCTGGGGAAACATTAACTGTACCCATACAAAAGCTAAAATGGAAAAATGACTTTAGTTAGAAACAGATGAAAACAGAGTGATAAAACTGTAACACTCCAATAGTGGAGTTTTGGGATCACTTTGTTAATCTGCATGGTAAATGCATCCATGCCATGTGGTTGGATCAAAATGGCAACCCTGTCAACTGCATCAGGGGTGGCAATGGCTGAGAAAGATTAGAGATGGGGCAGGAGAGAGAGAGAGAGAGAGAGAGAGAGAGAGAGAGAGAGAGAGAGAGAGAGAGAGAGAGAATCCTGGAAAGACTGCATATAGCCAGTTTAGAAAAAAGAAAAAAATTGCATCTGGTGGGTAGGCTTTGACCTAGAGTTGCCCATCTCCAAGCCTGGAGATCTCGGGGGGGGGGGCAGAAAAGCATCCTCTACTGCACCTTGAGACCTGGAAGTGGGGTAGGTGTGGGGTGGACTCAGGATGAACATCTTCAATCCAGCAAGACCCCTCACAACAGAGCCTGGCTCTGCACACCTCCCCTAAAACATCCAGTGGACTGTGGGTCCACTGGGCTAAGGTCTTCAGGCAACCATGGGCCCTGGGCCCCCAGGCTGAGGAAAAAGAGCTTGCCCTGGTGTTGCAACAGCTTTCTTTCAGACAAGATCTCTGGACAGCAGAAACGAGGCAACAGGAAACAGACACACCCCAGGTCGAAAGCCTGATGCTTCAGTGTCTCCGAATGTCCCTGGACCCTGAACCACCCCCCCCCCACCCCGGGCTGAGGAAAAATAACCTCAGTCTCCATAGGGCCACCAAGATAAGAGGTATCTGATGCTGAGATAAAGGCCAAATCAGTCCAAATTAAAAGATAAACAAAGCAGGCATTTATTCCAGGAAACACGCTCTCTCTCTCAGGCGAATCCATGGCCCTTTTGGGTGAAGGACCAGGAGAAAACGTATGTCAGGAAGGTGGGGAGGGCCTTTTATAGGCCAGGGGAGGGGAGATAAGGACATGTTGGAATCTGGCCATCATGTCAGGTCAGGTGCCTGAAGGTGGGTCTCAGATCTGGAGGTCTCATGGGAATCTGGAACTCTATCCAGTGATTTTCTCAGGGAAATGCAAACTCCAGACCAGGAAGGAAGGGAGGGTCCTTCTGGTCTATGCCATCTTGGCTTTTCATCCTGGGGCCCAACCTAACAATGACGAGGGGAGCTTCTTTTCTGATCTTGTCTATTTGGTGTTCTATGTGCCTCTTGTATTTGTATGGGTTTGTCTTTTTTTAGTTTGGGGAAATTTTCATCTATTATTCTGTTGAATATCTGATCAATACATTTTCTTGGGTTTCTACTCTTTCCTCTATCCCTATGATGCGGAGGTTTGATCTTTTCATAGTGTCCCACATTTCCTGGTTGTTCCACTCTTGTGTATTTTTTAATTTTTCATAATCTTTACTTGAGGTTTTTAGTTGTTCTCTCTTATCTTCCTGGTCTGATATTCTTTGTTCTAGTTCCTCCATTCTGCTTCTGAGGTTTTTTCCCATCCTTTCCTCTTGATTGGATGAGTGTTCAATTTCCTTTTATATTTCATCTTGTTGATTTCTTTTTTTTTTTAAAGAATGTTTCTTTTTCTTTTCTTTTCTTTTCTTTTCTTTTCTTTTCTTTTCTTTTATTTTATTTATTTATGTGTATGAGTGTACTGTCTGCATGCAGGTTTGTGCTCCCTTGTCGTACAATGCCGCGGAGGTCAGAAGAGGGTGTGGGATTCCCCTGGAACTGAAGTTCTCCTGGAATTGGAGTTTCAGATGGTTCTCGGCTGCCATGTGGGTGCTGGGGATCGAACCTGGGTCCTCTGTAAAAGCGGTTGGCGCTCTTAACCACTAGGCCATCTCTCCAGCCCCTATCTTGTGATTTCTTTAGTATTTCCACTTCCCTTTGGAAATACTAAAGAAATCACAAAGGAAATTCCTTTTTAATCTCTTCCTGTAGCCCCTTGCTTCACTGGTTGGTTTCCTTTTTCATTTCAGTATGGGATCTTTTCAGTGTTACCACTTCCTTCCAGAGTCTGTCATTCTCTCCCTGTAGTTCTATTTAGAGTTGTCATTCTCTCCCTCTAACTCTTTCTGGAGTTTGTCATTCTCTCCCTCTAGGTCCTTCCTGAGTTTTTCATTCTCTCTCCTTAGTTCTCTGATTTGTTCTTTGATTTCTTTGAATATGTCTATGACTGTTCTTCTAAGATCTGTGTCCTAGGTTACCCCTAGGGAGATCTCATTGTAGGAATCTTCTATAGGGTTGGTAGAGTTTGGCGTGGAATTATTCTGTGCTTTTATCGTGCTGTTCTTTTGTTGTGTTTCTGGCATGTGAGTTTGTTTTTGTTTGTATTCTGATGCAAATCTCAAATGTTTATTCACTGTGTTGAAGGCTTGCTTTGCTTGCTTCCTTCATTGTTTTTTCCTTGTTTATGGAGTGTTGATTGTCTAGGTTTCAGGCTTTCAATTTTGGTTATATATTGGAAGGTCTAGCTCAATCTTCCTTTTCTGTTCTGAAGGTTCTCCAAAAACTGGGTAGGTAGCAACTGGGTCAGTGTCCTGCTGAGCACTGTGTTCACTCTGCTTCCTGCCAGACAGTTCCTCTAGTTTATTTTGTGGGGCTTGGTTTGTGGGACTGGAATTGTGTCAGGTTTGCTGTCTCATTTATTGCCTTGTGCCCTGGAATAATTTCTGTAGTCCCCTTTGGACACTGGCTCCGCAATTCTGGTTGTGTGTGTGTGTGTGCGTGTGTGTGTGTGTGTGTGAGTTGCTTGTTTAGCCCACTGAAACCCTTAATCTCTATGCACCCAAGTCCCCTAGTAGCAACAGGCCCACCTGTGATCTGGCTGTCTGGGTGTCTCTGCCCCCACAGCTGCACAAGCCAATATTCTAATAATCTGCCTGGCTGAAGCGCCTGGCCATACCCTGTGCTCTGGCTGAAGCCCCCGATCTCTATGCACCCAAGGCCCCCCCCATTTTTCTTAAACACTCTTCTTTTCGATCTCATTAAGAAATTGGCTCTTTTTCATTATATCTTGGAATAATAAACTGCTATAGGAGACATTTTTTTGGTAATATTTTGACTCCTAACACATGGTATAACACAGGACCACAGCACCCATTATGATTAATAAGGAAATTAGCATAGAGCCCAGAAAGACCTCTTTATTTTGAAATCATCCTTCCAGGACACTGGAGAGGTTTCACATTTTCAGTTCTTTATTTTTATTTCCATCTTCCCTTATGTTAGTTTCTTGGTTTAGTAAGAGAATATTGAATTTCATAAAAAGCAGAGCTCACAGTAACTATTTGGTAAGGGTCTGCCACGGTAAGGGGAAGCCAGAAGCTGTGCTGGAGAGAGGCCAAGTGCCCCTGGGGCTGAAGACCCAGCTGCAGTGAGGAAAACTGTTAGGTGGCTGCAGACTCTAAAATGGTGACACAGTTTCTAACATTCTTTTTTTAATTATTACTTTAGTTTTTTCTGTTTTTTATTATTATTTTAAGGGATTCATAATATAAGAGCACAGTTGTTTTCAGATCACATTGATGTTGCTCAGTTTGCCATACAATTATGTAATTGGTGTTAGCATCCACAGATGAGGGATACCATTCATCGTTTGTTTTTCTGGGACTGTGTTACTTCACTCAGCATGATAACTTCTAGCTCCAGCCATTTACCTGCAAAGCTCATAATGTCATCTTTCTTTACTGCTTCATAGAACTCCATTGTGTAGATGTACCATATTTTCTCTATCCACTTGCCAGTTGAGGGGCACTTGGGTTGGTTCCAGCTCCTTGCTATTGTGAAGAAAGCTGCAATAAACATGGCTGTGCATGTATCTCTGTGGTAAGATGAGTCTTGTGGCTACATATGTGGCAAGTTCATTCCAAGTCTTCCAAGGGTTCTCCACACTGCTTTCCATAGTGGCTGTACTAGTTTACATTCCCACCAGCAGTGGATGAGTGTTCCCCTTTCCCCACAACCTCTCCAGCACTTGGTATCATTTGTTTTCTTGATCCTAGCCATTCTTATTGGAGTAAGATGATATCTTAAAGTGGTTTTGATTTGCACTCCCTTAATTATGATAGCAATGTGAACACTTCTTAATGTTCCTCAGCCATCATTAATTCCTCACTTGTGAAGTCTCTGTTCAGCTCTTTGCTCCATCTATTGAGTGGGTCATTTGTTTTTCTTTCTTTCTTTCTTGTTTTTGAGTAGTTTATAAACTCTGGAAATCAATGCTTTGTCAGATGTATCTGCAGTGAAGGTTTCCTCCCACTCTGTGGGATTTCTCTTCACTTCCTTGATTGTTTCTTTTGATGTACAGAAGCTTTTGAGTTTGATGAGGTCCCATTTGTCAATTGTCGACCTTAATTCTTGTGCAGCTGCTGTCTGATTTAGGAAGTCTTTTCCTACGCCTATGTCTTGTAGTCTGCTGCCAACTTTTTCTTCTATCACCTTCAGAGTTTGGGGTTTCACGTTGAGGTCTTTGATCCATCTGGAGTTGACTTTTGTACAGGGTGAGAGGTAGGGGTTTAATTTCATTCTTCTACAAGTGGTGATCCAGTTTTGCCAACACCACTTGCTGAAGATGCTGTCTTTCCTCCATTGTGTCTTCTTGGCCCCCTTGTCAAATATGAGGTGGCTGAAATTGTATGTGCTCAAGTTTGGATCTTCAGTTTTGTTCCATTGGTCAACAGGTCTGTTTTTGTGCCAGTACCAAGCTGTTTTTATGATTATAGCCCTGTAGTATAGTTTGAAGTCTCGTATAGAGATCCCCCCCTGTATAGCTCTTTTCACTCAGGGTTGTTTTGGTTATTCAGGGTCTTTTGTTTTTCCAAATAAAATTGAGGACTTTTTTTCCCAAGCCTGTGAAGAAACTCTTGGGGATTTTAATTGGGATTGCACTAAATCTATATAAGAGTTTGGGTAGAATGGACATTTTTACTATATTAATTTTCCCAATCCATGAGCATGGGAGGTTGCTCCATCTTCTGATGTCTTCTTCAATTTCCTTCTTCAAGGGTTTAAAATGTTTGTTGTAGAGATCTTTGGTGTCTTTGGTTAGGTTTGTTCCTAGGTATTTTATTGTTTTTGAGGCTATTGTGAGTGGGAAGTTTTCCTTGAATTCCTTCTTGAGTTGCTTGTTGTTGGTGTAAAGAAAGGCTACTGATTTTTCTAGGTTAATTTTTATATCCTGCCACTTTACTGAAGCTCTTAATCATTTCTAGGAGTTTTCTGGTAGAAGTTTCTAACATTCTAAAATGGTGTCAGGGCTTAGCCTGGGCCAGACCCTCTGCCTGTCACCACCAATCAATCCCCAGCTAAGCTGCCTGCTTAGGTCATGGAAAGTTACACAAGCCCCTAACTGTCTTCTGCTGCTGTTTGCTGTCTCTCTGCTCCGGGAGGAGGCAGTCAGTGCTTAGTTCTCCAGTCAACTGCTGTCTTCCATGGAGTCATCTCCTTCAGTGGTTTTTGCTGCAGATCTTGGTGGGAGGAAAAAACAAACCCAGGAAAAGGAGACCTAGCTTTACCTCACTGGAAGCCTTGGTCCTTTAACAGGGCTCTCTCTGTAAATGACTAAGCAGGTGGTCCTCCCTGTAGAATGGAAACAAAGCAGGAAGCTGCTGTCTATCTGCTGCTGGCTTTGGGTTGTGGCCAGGTTCAAGTGTCTCTGAGTCCCTAAGTCTCCAAGTCACTTGTTTCCCAGAGTGTATTAGTCAGGATTCTCTAGAGGAAGAGAACTGACAGAATGAATGTGTACATATATATTTAAAAGAATTTCTTAGCTTGCTTTGAAGCTGTAACTAAAGGTGAGTCACATCTGAGATGCTGCTGTCCTGCATTGCTGGGTCTGCATGCATGTGGCCTTTGCCTCAGGAGCAGGCCCTCAGTGGTGTTCTCACAGGCTCAGATTTCTAAGGGGAAACCAACATTTGATCAGGTACCAGCTCGTCAGCATGACCCCAAATGCTCCAGTTTAGTTTTGTTTGTGTTTTGATTGGCACAGATCAATTACATGCACGTTGATTCTTTCAGTACAGTGAGCTTATTCTCAGTCCACGCAGCTATTTTAGGTTTACTTTCCATTGCTGTGGACTATATTCATTCACTGTGTCTTTCCTTCCTAGAGCTTACTGCTCTGTGTGTACCTGCTCACCCACCTCTCTCTGTCTCCTTCCCTCTGCTGTCCTCAGACTCTGGTAAGAGACATCTGTACTTCAGTGTTTATTATATCATGATTCATGATAACCAGGGTATCAAGTCCACTGAGGGAAAATTACTGGCCTTGTGACCCTCTGCAGACACTGCCTTCCTCTGTCCCCAGCTGTGCCCACCCCTGCTCCTTTTACTGCCCTGACACTTGCTTTTCCAGAATGTCACACACATGGATTCCTGCAGCAGGTACCTGGGCAGTCTGACTTCTTTCACATAGCAGTAATGCATTTGATATTCCTCAGTGCAGAGTGTGTCAATAGTGCAGCAGATCCACACAGCTGGACTTGGATCAGAAGAGACTGCACTGCAAAGCACTGTGGGCACAGGGCAGTGCTCTTGTTTCAGAAGTATGCAAGTGTCTCATGGTCAAAGGGAAAGATTTTATCTAACAAAAGGCAGAGACAACCTGTTAGAAAGCTTGTGGGTAAATGAGAGGAGGAAAGAAGCAGTGACAGTTGGTGTTTTTCAGTAGAACAATTTTCGGTTTTCTGTTCTCATAGAGAGCTGCAGAAGGCTGTTTCCACAGCTCACTGTTCTGCTGCAACTTGTGGGCAAGTTCTAGTTTAGGGACCTTGAGAGAGAGAGGATGCGGAGAAACATTTGGCCACAGTAACAGCATAAGAAATGGGTAAGTGCTTTAGATAAAATGGCATAGTATTTGCACATAGACTGCATGTATCCTCTGTAGTTTAAGTCATCTATAGAATATGTAGAATATTTACTACAGTTTAAATGCTACAGAAATGGTTGTCAGTCCTGTATTGTTCGAATAATAGCAAGGGGGAATATCTGTATGTGTTCAGTATGGATACATTTTTCTATTCCAAATATTTTCATATCATTTGTTGGTTAAGCATATGGACACAGAAGCTACAGAGTGTACTTGAGCATCTGAAGATTTTGATGTTGGAGGAAAGTCCTGAAATCAACCCCCTGTGGGTACTGAGGGAAGGTTGTGCTCCTTCTTCTAAATAAATTCTGTGATTTGTGATTTTATTACTTATATTTTATTTATAGCTTTCATGGATTATGTATAACAATATACACTTATTTCTTCTGAGGAATATACATATAAATGTGTTTCTGGAATATATTTTGTGTTCCATTAAGATGTCCTCATGCTGGGCATCGTGGCACGCGCCTTTAATCCTAGCACTTGGGAGGTAGAGGCAGGCAGGTCTCTGTTAGTTCAAGGCCAGCCTGGTCTACATAGTGAGCTCTAGGACAGCTGGAACTAAAGGGAGACCCTGTCTCAAAAAATACCCCCCCAAAAGAGATTTCCTTATTCCCAGAAGATAATAAAAATTTCTTCTTAGTCATTAAATTGTCTTTGAGGACAGTGGCATCAAGGAGACAGTATTATGAATAAGACAAATGCAAAGATTTTTAGTAGCTAGAATGGTATTCTCTGAGTAGTGACATTACTTAGTGGAGTTTTAAGAGTTCACTGTTTAAGTTTTAAATGTGATATTAATACTGCAGAATATATGAAGATCTTCTATATAAAGTTTACATTTTAGAATATATTATGTTCAAACCACTTTATCTTTACCCAAGAAATGTTGTATACTTAATATAGTGCTGCTTATTATTTTGGATAATAACAATGCATTATAAGCTAATTCTTTGTCTCTAGACTCCATCAACCCAACATTCTTTTCTTAGACCAATGTGAAATTTCCACATCATCTGTCACCCTAAAACTTCAATAGCATGGAACACTATTAATAGCAGAAGAAAAATTAGTAAAAGATGGAGCTTCAAATTTACATGGCAGGGTGGTTTATGGTTTAAAAGCCATTTATATTCATCCCTTAATTATTTGTATTTCATTTTTTTGCACATTTGCATATGCACATTCTTGGAGGAAACCATAAAGTTGTAGCAGTGAAGTCTAGTCACATTTGGTCAGTCAGTGTTTGATACAACAGAAAGAGCTGGGTGATAAATAGGTATCCAGCTTGTAAGTGCTTCTGAGTTGACCCTAGTAAAATAAAAATTACATTATTAATTTCATCAGATGGTTTCTGGCTCTTAGATTCATCTAGTAATTCTACATGTGAAATATTCTTCATTATGTGAAGTTTATTAAAAGTTGCAGTGTGATTATTAGAAGGGATTTGTCAGATTTTTGGACAGTATTATTTAGGAAAACTTCTGTAAATAACCATGCACAATTTATATTATTTTCTTATAAACTGTGTCTAGAGAGCTTTTATTAAATTTAAATTAAGTGAAGTAAATATATATAGGATTGTTGTTAAAGATAGATAATAAAATATGAGTATGACAGATGTCGTTTGTAAGAAAAAAGATTTAAGGAACATTACCAGTTTTAGGGATTTTCAAATGAGAGGCTTGGTTTTTAGGATTTCCCACCAGGGAGATTCTTACCAAAAGGTATTACTATATATTATTCTTATTCCATTTAAGACAATTTAACAGTTAATTTGCCAGATAAGATATCCTCGTTTGCTTTTGTCCTTTAAAAAAACTGGTGCAATTAAGTTTGAATATCACAGTAATACTTTTTTATTTAAATGTTTCCTTTGTTAAATTTAGCAAATAAAATCTTGTTCTGTTACTAGCAGCTTGCCTTAGGATGTCAGATTAATTTGTTAAAAAAAAAAAAAGAAGGCATCCCCTGAGTTGAGATACTCAAAACACCTGTTTTCCTGTTATGGGAATGTGTCTTTGGTGTGGGCTGTGTACGTGCTGAGAGTGTGGGACCATCACTCACTGGAATATGCTTTTCATGATAAGCTACCACACTTCCTTGCCATCTTGGAAATCATTTGGGGGTCTCATCTGTTTTTCTTTTCATTTCTTTTTTAATTTTTTAAAATTTTATTTATTTTTGTATGTGTATGAATGTACTGTCTGCATGCCAGTCTGTGCACCTGTGTCGTGCAATGCTGCGGAGGTCAAAAGAGGGTCTTGGATTCCCCTGGAACTGGAGTTCTCCTGGTATTGGAGTTACAGACGGTTCTCAGCCGCCATGTGGGTGCTGGGGATTGAACCTGGGTCCTCTGCAAGAGCAGTCAGTGCTCTTAACCGCTAGGCCATCTCTCCAGCCCCCTCTTTTTATTTCTTTTGTTGGTTTTGAATGTCAATGTCAACATTAGAGATGATGGAAATTACATTACTGTTAAAACATAAAAAGTTGAATAGCATTATATAAAACATATAAAATTGATTGTTAGACACAGACTGCAACTAAAACCACACTAACCAGGTTTTTTTTTTTCTATTAAAGGGTTTATTATTTTTTTATTAAAAAATGGGAAAGTTTGAGCATGTGGTCTGATATTTTTCTTTTATTAAATTTATTTCCTGTATTGACAGTTTTTGTTTATCTGCCATTTGGGGAGATTTGAATCGTTGCAACATTTTCAGGGTTTGTTTGTTTGTTTGTTAGTTTAGTCAGGGTCTCCCTATAGCCCCAGCTGTCCTGGAACTCATTATGTAGACCAAACTGGCCTTGAACTCATAAAGTTCTGCCTGCCTCTGCCTCCTGAGTCCTGAGATTAAAGGAAAGGGCCACCACACCTTGCCATTTTCAGTTTTATATTAATAATTAAAGCTGCTAGAAATAGTCATATAAATTCTTTTCCCTACTCTTTAAGCCATAATACAGGTTTTCACTAACAGATATGTGGGTAGGATGGCTGGGACAGATGGCCATACTGTATACTTATTGTTCAAACTGGTAGTGGCTATGCAATTTTGCCTTCTTAAAAGACATTCATTACTTATGCTTAATAATTTGGCTCACGTCAAAAAAAAAAAACTGCACCGATTACCTAATTGTATGGCAAACTGAGCAACATCAATGTTATCTGAAAACAACTGTGCTCTTATATTGTAGAATCCCTTAAAAAATGAACAAATAAAGGAAAAATAAAAAATAAAAAATGTACAATATACATTAAAGTCTAATTTATCAGTTTTCTATTATATAGATAATACTTTTGTTATTGAGTCTAAGAAGTTTTTGCTCAAGACAAATTCATGAAGAATTTTTCCTTCATTTTATCAAATGGCTTTAAATCCTATGCTTCATGCTTGGTTCTATGATCTATTTTGAGTTCATTTTTATACAAGCTATGAGTTGAGGCTCAGTTTTTAGCATTCAGACACCATATAGTTTCATCCCCATACGTTGAAATAATAGGGCCTTTCCCTGTCTCAAAACTGGCCATTTCTGTCAACAGTCAGTCATGCATATTTAGTACCATTTCTGAATAATTTTTTCTATTCCATTGTTCTGGCATCTACTCTTTTGCTAGCACCATGCCACATTTCTTTCTGCTGCTGTGTAAACCATGATTTCTCTAAAGTCTACCTCTTCTTTCTCAAATTCGTTTTTAGCTATTCTGGGTCCTTTTTCTTTTCATATACCCAGAATGCAAACTGAAACTGCATTGGATCTATAAGCCTGTTAGAGAAGAGTTGATATATTAACACCATAGAGTGTTCTGGTTCATGAACTTTTAGATCTTTCTTAATTTCTTCATTGTTTTACCCAGAGTAAATAATCAGCCATGCTGATTGTGAATGCATTAGATTTATAATTGTATAGTTTGGGGCATTTCTGTAAGTGATAGTGTCAGATATTAATCTCCATTTGATAATTTCATGCAAGTGATTTTATGTTTTGATATTGTATCCGTTAGCACTGAAGTAGTTTATCACACTGAACACCTCTTATTTGGAGAGTTTTTTGAGACAGGGCTGGCTGGGAATGAAGCTGAGCGGTACAGTACTTGCCTGGCTTCTATGAGACCCCGAGTTCAATTACCAGCAATGCAAAAAGAAAAGGAAGTACAAAACAATGTTTGTGAAATTAAGTTAGAATTACAATTGTCGTAATATTTTGAATTTTGAAGCAATTTAATGCAGTACAACTTTCCCAGCACCCACACGGCAGCTAATAACCATGCATAACTCCAGTTCCCGAGGATCTGCCTACTTCTGACTTCCACAGACATTGCATAACACAGGTGCACTTACATACATGTAGGCAATATGCTCATACACATAAAATAACAAATAAAAATATTTTTAAAAGAAAAGAAACTTATTTAAACAGTTCACTCCTGGCTGGAGACTTGGCTTAGAGGTTAAGAATACTGGCTGCTCATGTAGACGACATGGGCTTCGACTCCCAGCACCCACTTCATGGCTAACAACCGTATGTAACTCCAGTTCCTAATAATCCAACGTCCTCTTCTGGCTTCTGAGGTCATTGTGTGCCTTGGGTGCACTTATATACATGCAGACTTAACACTTATACATATAAAAAACAAATGAGAGTTAAGTAGCTAGCTCTCTTCCTGAGGATAGCAGCAGGATTTCTAAGAAGTTCCACTGCTAGTGCAGACATTGTTGTTCTTTCTACAGTTATTTCTACACAGCAATGGAAGAAAAACTACTGTGCATTCGCTGTGAGTCAGATGCATAGACTGCCAGGACATTTGCATAGACAATCCTGTCTGAAACTTAGAAATTCACATTCTTAGACCCATTTTGTTTCAGATGAAGAAACTCTACCTAAAGGGCTCCATAATTTACCATGTTTGGAGATGGTAAGTGGCAGAATCCACACTACATGTGTAATTTCACCTAGTTATACAAGTATTGGGTCAGCTAAGGTCACAATTAAAACTATAACATTTTGGCAGTGATGACATTCCACTATTTGCACGCGTTAGACTGCTGATGCTAGTGATGTGAATAAAAAATTTTAAAAAGAGCCGGGCGTGGTGGCGCACACCTTTAATCCTAGCACTTGGGAGGCAGAGGCAGGCAGATCTTTGTGAGTTCGAGGCCAGCCTGGTCTACAGAGTGAGTTCCAGGACAGCTGGGACTACAGGGAGACCCTGTCTCGAAAAGACCAAAAAAAAATTTAAAAAAGGAATAAGAAAAGAAAAAAAAACCTATAACATTTATTTTGTGAGTTAACCATATACAGTATACTACTATAAAATATTTATTTTTCAAATCCTTGTTGAAAATAAGCTTATTTTGTAGAGAATTTAGATGAAACCAACCAGTCTTAAAGCCAGTCATGAGAGCACAGTTCATTCCACAAGTGTGCTCTGAACATGCCTGTATTTGACATAGTACACTAGTCCCTGGGGATGTGTCTTAACTTCCTATTAGAACACCTGAAATAAAGTGAACTGTAAACAAAGGCATTATTAAGGATAAATGAAATATGCTTGTATTTATCTAATAGATAATAAAACATAGACTTAAAATAGATATATTGCAAAAATACATATGTGCTTTAATAAGGAAGAATCACATGTTATGTGCGGTGTGACCCCACCACTAATCACAGCTATCTGAAGGTTGAAGATCCTGGTTACATAACAAGACTTTGTCACAAACTGAAATTTACAGAAAGGGTTGAGGATGTAGACGAGCTTTATAATGCTTTACCAGCAACTGCAAGGCCATGCATTTAGTTTATAGGTGCCAAATGTTTTTTTAAAAAAAGGAGGGAGAGAGAGAGGAGAAGACATTGCAATTGTATCAATAAAGTAGGAAGAAAGAAACTAGCAGAAGAGATGCATTTAAATTTGTTAATGCATGTTCACTGGGACTCATCAGTGTAGTGTAGCTAACACTATAAATATTATAAATACTTAAATCTACTTAACATCTATTAAGATGTTAGATATTAAATGCTTTAAGAACTTTAGGATATAAGTGTCAATTACCCTGAAATAAACCCAATAAACGGTAAAATTAAAATGGCATTTGTTTTTAAGTATAATATCTACTTGACAGTGTAATTGTAAACATGAACACGGAGAACTACAGTATTTTTGTCAATGTTCCTAATTGTTCTTCTGAGACAGGGTCTCCCTGTAGCTATAGGTGGCTCAGAATATGAGAACCAGGGTTGGAGAGATGGCTCAGCAGATAAGAAATCTGGCTGTTCTTGCAGGAGACACAAGTTTGGCTCTAGGTACATCTCAGCTAACAACCATCTATAACTCCAGTTCTAGGGTATCTGACACTGTCTTTTGACTGCTGAGGGCACTGCATGACACAGGTCACTTATCCACATTCAGGCAATCCACTCATACACATAAAAGAAAAATAACTAATAAAATATTTTAAAAATAAATTAAAAATAAAATAAAATAAAAATAGAAGAATCAACTCATATTGGAAACACTTATTCAAATTAGTATTATCTGTGCTCTCCTAGGTCCCACATGCATACTCCTCTAAGCTGGTTTTCATCTTTGCTGTCAATAAATATATGATGCATTTGATAACACTTTGATAATTTTCCTAACAGTTGGTAGATCACAGCTGTAGATAACAAATTAAAATGCATCTCTGCCACATTCTAAAAAGGAGTTGGAGGTATTTGACACTGAAGGGTGTGGCTGTTGGGCTTGCTACAAATCCAGTTCATCTCTTTATTACAACCTTCACTGCTGATTGCATTGTCATTCAGGTAGGCGCATTCTCCCTCTCCTCGGATGGGAACCCTACAACAGAAACAAAATAACAAATCTGCATAGGCTGCATTTACAGTAACTCCTGCACTGCAAGCTCTGCCATCTCCACTGCATATTTTAACATGAACAGAGATAAAGGTGCATCAGGAATTACACACCCTATTTTTACTTAGTTTCTTTTACATTCTCAAGGTTTTACTGGAATACCACACCGTCTTCATCGTCCACTCAATACTGGCTCTTTAACTGCTGCTGGCTGCCATGTTCAAATGAACTGCT
Organism: Rhizomys pruinosus; assembly: GCA_009823505.1. NCBI lineage: Eukaryota > Metazoa > Chordata > Mammalia > Rodentia > Spalacidae > Rhizomys > Rhizomys pruinosus. Next base: position 309,138 of record VZQC01012006.1, on the reverse strand, counting down.
GCCCTGGTGACCTCTGAGGGTCATTTCAGTCTCATCTGGAACTGTCCCATATGTGTAGAAGTGAAAAAAAAATCTTCATACATTGCTAAAAGAGCTTAGTGTCAGTGATGGAAGTGATTGGGTCTCTGTATTTTACTTTTCCAAAGAAATGGCTACATTCACAGTTCAAGAACTGTTCCCCCATTCTCTCTGAGGATGAGACTTTAGGGAAGGTCCCGACTGCACCCTGGAGTCTCCTTTGTGAACAGGTGCAGCAGTGCAGAGCCCACTTGAGAATCTGACACCTGCAGTTCTTGTTCTGCAGTGGCTTCCTGGGATTTCAGAGCCCTCCCTGCGCATGTGTGGTTCTGTCTACATTGCACACAAGGGATTCATCAGCAAGGAAAAGTTTTAAATCAGTGAAGGGGAGGGCAAGACCTCCCTAGGTGTGATTATTTGGTAAATATTTCAAGTGAAGATAGCAAAGACTTTAAAAAATGATGACTAATAAATGGGGGGGCATAAACAGGCTTTAAATGGGTGGGGAGGTGGTGTTTGCAGAGATTGGTTCATGTATGTCAGCACACACTCTACTGTACCTCTGAGCTACATCTCAAGCCTAAGAGTTTGTATTTCTTCCTTCTTAGTACAGTGAGCTTCACAGGATATTGCCTTTTGCCTCTCAGAACAACTCACAGATATAATGGCACAAGAACACAGTAGAGGGAAAGGAGGTTTGAAGACATACAAGTTGCTGTATTCAGTGTTGTTTGTCCATTGCCAAGGATGTTGTGGTGATTCTCTGTGTGGGCCGATCCAGTGGTCAACAGTGCCTGTGAGTCTCCTCAGAGAATTCTGTCATAAAACACAGAAACCAAATCTGTGTGTCTCTGTTCCAGATGACCCTTGAGTCTCTCTGCCCCACAGCCCTTTTTTGGCATGGCAGCAGGTGTCACTGAGGAGCTGTGACTCTGGTGCCAGACTAGACCTCAGTTCTCAGTGGAACCATTTGATGTCTGTAATAAAGTACTTTATTTTAATGGCCATACATCCCACTGTGACTGGGAAAGTCGCTGGCTATGCCTGTGGTTCCAGCACAACATTATTACCCACCTGCAGTATGCAACACATGCCAACAAGCATGGAAACTTCCATGACTACCACATCATAGAATGGGAACAGGTTGTCTAACTTTGCAGGCTGCCTGGGAGCATTACAGGAGAGAATGTGTCTGGACTGTCTCAGTGCCTCAGGGCTCCAGGCAGAAGTGATGCCATGAACAAACAGCACACAGAACATGCCCTGTGTCGCCAGTTCTGCCTGGGATGGGACCCTTCCTCCTGCTTTAGCTTTAGCTCCCCACCTCGGGTCACTAAATATTCAGTAGAAAAAAGGTTCCACCAGCATTTCTTACCAGTTCTTCCAGGGTTTCAAAATGAGCAAGTTCAGCCCTGAAAGCCTTGCAGGAGGCCTGGCTATGTGTCCAGTTTCTTTTGACTTCAGAAGGATAGAAACATTTATTTCCAAATCCAATCCAGTTTCTTGGGCAGGCATCATGGACAGGCCTCAGGACAACCAGTTCTGGCTTTCTCACTAAAATGGAAATAATACAATGACTTATATACATGTTTCCATGTCTTCTCTTTCTCTGCCTGTCATCCTGAGCTCAGCTGTGAGCTGTGCACATGAAGTGTAGCTTTCCTAACACATCCCTCAGAGTCCCCTTCTGAACAGGATGATCCATCACCCAGAGCCTTCCAGCCAGGGCCTGTGCCCCACTCTCTCTGAGGTGTCACACACTAGAGGCTCCGAGAACATGTGCTTCATGACATCAGTGCTTTTGTGCTTTGGGCCACTGTTTAGCAAACTAAGGGTTACTAGAACACAAGCTCTGCAGGGACTCCTACCATGACAGTCTATCTTATAACTGAAGCAGCACTGGTGACTACTGGGCAGGTAGTGTAGACAGTGTGGATACATTGCAGTAAGTGATGATGCACATACCAAGGAGAGTGAAGAAGATGGTGTAAGATTTTTATCACATCTTTCTATCCAGTCTGTAACTAAAGACCTTTAAACTGCCAGTTTCAGGAATTTCCCATTTACTATTTTCAGAGAACCCCTGACCCTGGTACCTGCCATCACAGGGACGGGCAGTGCTGCTCCTTCCCCACACATCTCTCTTCTCCCCTCACCCCCTCAGCACAGCAGCCTCCTTGAGATTCTCCTGTGGGGTTTGCCCTCCTTGTTCTCTGTCTTGAATGGTTTACAAGGTAGACACATGAGTCCTGCACTCTTTCAAGAGGATGCTGAAACGCCATCTTCCCACGGAGGCTGAGCTGCCTCCCTGTGCATCCTGCAGCCTTTTTTTATTCCTGCTAAAACATGAGTTCCCCGAGAACAGAAATTTTGCCCATGTTTTATCTCAAGCATTTCCCACAGTGCCTGGCACACAACAGCCCTCAGTAAGGACTACTGACAATATAACTGTGGACAGAACAGAACACTGTACAATCTGGAGAACAAATAACTGACCTGACCAAACAACAGAAAGCACAATGACAGCTGCAGTGAGGACTGTGATCAGCAGACAGCAGCAATACAACGTGACAGGTGTCCCAGGAGACACATGGGCTGGACATTTTCCTTGCAGCTTTTTACCTGCAAAATAAAAATATCAGAATGTCAAGCTCAGGAATCTTATAGGGGGCTGGTGAGTTGGCTCAGGAGTTAAGAGCAGTGGCTGTTCTTGCAGAAGTCTCAGGTTTGAATCCCAGTTCCTACATGGTGGCTAACAGCCATCTATAAACTCAGTTCCAGGGGTCCCAGGCACTCTTCTGTCCTCTGTGGTACTGTAGGACACAGTATACTTACACACATGCAGGCATAACACTCATACACATATGAAAAAGAGACCTGGTTAGGAGGACCGAGGAAAACATTAAAAACAAATCAGTGAGACAGCCGTGGTGGCAGATTCCTATAATTCTAGGACTAGGAGATAGATCCAGGAGGATCAGGAGTTCAAGGCCAGCCTTGGCTACATTGGGAGTTTGAGGTCAGCCAGGACTACATATGGATCTCTCTCTCAAAAAAAAAAAAATCACAAGTAAGTAAATGAATAAATAAGCATAATCCAATATGTTAGGATAATAAAAAAGTAAAACATAGGAATACTTCAATAAATCCACCATAATCACATGAAAACTGTAATGAGTTCACAATAATAAGATCTCTCAACAAATTAGAAATCGAAGGAACATGTTCTGATGGGTTTACAGGTAGAAGACAGTTCCAATAGGTGGTGTGCTGTGATTCTTTTTAAAAGAAATAAGCAATGTAAATTTCAATTTACTTAAAAAGGAGAAAGTGCTAGGATAGCCAAAACAATTTGGAAAAAGAATCCAAATTGGGAGCAATGGTACCACCTAATTACACAGTAATTACAAAATGGAGAGTAAGTATGGTTTTGGCAAAGGAGAAGAGGCATCAGTTAAAGGGACAGGAGAAAAGAAACCATGGAGAAAGAGGGCAAGCACGTGTGGTGATTTATTTTAGGTGGAGAAGTTGCTGAAAACCATCTTCTCATGGAAGAAGCTGACCCCGGCCTCCCTGTACATCCTACAACCTCTTCCACTTCACCATCTTTATCAGGGCCTCCATCGCCACATTAACATAAGGTCCTGAAACAATTTGGTATCCATATACTAAAAACTCACATCTCATTACTATGAAAAGTCCTTATGAAAAGGGACCCAAACAGGAACTACAAAACTCTTTGGAGGAAAACAGAAAAAGAAAATCTTTATGAATTTGTCTCAGAAAAAAAAGCCTTAGAAATAATACCCAAATCATTATCTATATAAGAGAAAATTGAAAAAAATGAAAAATTGGACTTATGCAAATTAAAGCCCTCTTTTATGATTCCTGAAAAGTGTATTAAAAAATAATAGCCTCTTTTTTGTTTTGTTTTTTTTTTTTGCAAAACATGGATCTAAAAATAAGTTTTGTCTAGAATGTATTGAGAAGTCTGAAAACTCAGTGATTAAAAAAAGATAAAAAATGGGCCAAGGACTTGAATATATTCTGACCAAAGAAGACATGAATGGTGACTATGTGCATTTAATATACTTGATAGTACCAGTCTGAGGGTGGGCAGTTGAAAAGTAGTTTAATGGTCTGTTAAAATGAGAATACATTTGGGGCTGGAGAGATGGCTCAGCGGTTAAGAGCACTGACTGTTCTTGCAGAGCACTGGGGTTTGATTCCCAGCACCCACATGGTGGCTAAGAACCATCTTTAAGTCCAGTTCCAAGGGAATCAGACACCCTCTTCTAACCTCTACAGCACTGGATGACATGGGTGCACTTACCTACATGTAGACTGTACACTCATACACATAAAAAATGAGAATAGATTTGCCCTCTGCCCTGGCCCTCCTACACAAGGAGAAAATCTGCACGTATTTATAGTATCTCTGTGGATTATTAGAAAAATATCTGTACATCTCACATAAATTCAAATATCCTGGAGCTTGTAACAAGATAAACCAACCCTACTCAGCACTGGAGGGAAAAACTGGACCACTTGTTTGCACAAGCCCATTTCTTATGCTCTAGACAGGCTGCTGTCACCCAAAGAACTTAAACCAGAGCTTGCCTGCCAGCTTCAGTAAGTGTGAAAGCAGGAGGCACAAAAACAGACCACTTTGTGGCCAATTTTGAGATTCTTGGTCACAAGACTGTTTTTCTCTGGGGCTGGAGAGATGGCTAAGTTGTTGATGCCTTTTCTGACCTCTGTAGACATTGCAAGACATGGGCGCAGTTACATAAAGTCATACACATAAAAATTAAAAATAATAAAATTGAAAAAAAAATATTAGCTTTTTAGAAATCAACTCCAACTACCAACAGGCTTGTTTCCTCCTCTTACCTACAAGTTTCTTGCCAGCTTTTCTGAGACTTACTTATAAAATGTAATCCTTTCTGTTTGACTGTGAGATGCTTGCATACTTCTGAAATAAGAGCACTGTCCTGTATCCATAGTGCTTTGAATGCAGTCTCTTCCAGTCTAAATTCAACTGTGTTTTTAGTTCACAAACTATTGATAGACTCTGGACTGAGAATTATCAAATGCATTACTGCTAAGTGAAAGAAGTCAGGCTGCCAAGGTACCTGCTGCAGGAATCTATTTATGTGACATTCTGGAAAAGCAAATGTCAGGCAGGGGTGGGCACAGGCTGGGGACAGAGGAAGACAGTGTCTGCAGAGGGCACGGGGGGATGGGGAGGGGGTGAAGGCAGCCCTGGGTTCAGCCTGCATTGCGCACATGAGGGGGAGCAGGTCTGCCTTCCCACAGGTGTGGGTCTGTATCTTGACTGTGATGGTGACTTCATGAGTATGTGTTTTCAAAACTCATGAAAGGTACACCAAATGAGCGAATTGTACTGAATGTAAATTATAATTAAAAAAAAAAAGTTTCTGCTATGCTGGGCATGTTGGCAGAGGCCATTTAATCTCAGCACTCAGGAAGCAGAGGCAAGAGCAGACTGATCTCAAGATGTAGGCTAGCCCTGGTCTACATAATGAGTTCTAGGAGGGCTAGGGCTATGGGAGACCTTGCCCCCCCCCAAAAAAAAATGTTCCTGCTGACTTTAGCCAGCACATCTTGTCATTTTCAACACATCAAAAACAACAGGGAGCCTCTGATTAAACTATAAAGAAGACAGTGTGTAGGACCGGAAGGTTTTATACAATGTCCCTTGGCTTTTAGATCCAAACAGATTTCTCAACCTTCATCATTCTAGTTTTATATCAAAATGAAAATGCCTTCGAAGCTCAGTCGTCATGATTTCCACCCTTTATTAAGGTGATACACAAATCTTCTTTTAATCCTCCCCGACAAATAACCATCTGTGTCCTTCACGAATCCCCTGCAAGTCCCTCTTTTTTTTCTCTTCCCTCACTGTTCCTCCTCTCACTTTCTTCCTCTCTTTACTGTGTTCTGACATTTAAAAACAAAACTTTGATCATGGAGAACAGCGATCCAACACTGCTTCATCCTTTCTTACTGCTTCACAGGATTCCATTCTATATGTACTACATATTTTACACTTTCCCCCAGTCACTCACTGATGGGCCTGTAAGGTAGAGTCCCAGGGCTACCGTAAATAGTGCTGCAGTAAACACTGAAGTACAGATATCTCTTACCAGAGGCTGTGCAGAGTAGAGGGGAAGGAGATAAAAGGAGGTTGGTGAGCCGAGACACTGAGAGGAGTAAGCTCTGGTATGCGAAGGTGCAGTCAAAGAACGTCTTCTACAGCAGTGTAAAGTAAACCTGAAAATAGCTGAGCAGCTGTGAAAATGTGGTGAAACCATCAACGTGCCTGTAATCTGTTTGCGTCAATCAAAACACAAAGCAAAACGAAACTGGAGAGTTTGGGGTCATGCTAAGGAACAGGCACCTGAAATATCTCCTTGGAGAGACTTCAAACATCTTATCAACAGGACTCAACACCAGGTGGACCGGGGCCTTTTGGAGACCGGGTCTCCCTGTAGCCCCAGCTGGCGTCAAACTGGACCAGGCTGGCCTTGATCCCCTGCTTCTGCCTCCCCAGTGCTGGGATTAAAGGCGAGCACAGGCCTAGCTCTACATTTCTTTTTAATTACAAACCGTAAGTCCAGGCTTCTGCTGTTCAAATGCACACACCTTCCCTCTGGGAGATGAAGAGCATGTAGCAGCTTCATCTAAGTCACAGAGCAAATTACCAGATGCCTGGCGAGAAGAGTGGAGCAGTGAGCTAAGCTCAAAGACAACAACCGTCTCCTGCTCTTGTAGTGTAATCCACTCTGCATTTCTCTTGCCCCAGAAGTATTTCAGTATTATCTACTCCAAAATAGCAATGAACCTAGTCCTACAGAGTCCCACTGTATCAGGCTTGCAGGCACAAAGCTGGGCTCCTCCACGGCTCCCTGTAAAAGCTCCTCAGCCTTTTTAGTTTGATTCAAATTTCATTAAACACGTACCCATTTGTCCCTCACGCAGGCCATCTGGGGAGGTGTTCTCCCTAGCGCTCATCTCTGTGCGTGGCTGATCAGGAGGAAAGCTGAAATTCAGAGCAACTGTTTACAGGAAGAAAACTGATGTTTTCTAAGCTCAGCCAAGATTTATTAACCACTCCCCGTAACTCTGACTATTTTCAGAAGTGGGGAGGGACTGCGGAAAATACAGGAAGATAAAGAGAACACACACAGCTACAGACAGAGGCCCTGACCAATATGGGACCAACGATTAATTCTACTTCCTGGTGCATGGCCTCATGGAAATAGATCCAAATGAGAACTTTACTCGCACTGTTATTTATAATAAATAAAAAATAAATAGTATACAGCACATACGCCAACACTATGATAGAGTATAATTAAGAAATAAGAATAATAGATAATAGTAGAAAAATAAACATGCAGTGTATGTAGAGAAATGTCGTATGTCTCACAGACATAGACATAAACATAGACATAGACATAGACATGGACATGGACATAGACATAGACATAGTCATAGACATAGACATAGACATAGACATAGTCATAGACATAGAGAAACAAAATGGAGTAGAGTCCCACCGGAGTGCACCCTGTCAATAAAGAGCTGAGCTCCACTACACCGAACATTATATTCACTTGTCTACTTTGCCTTAATTAAAAAAGAAATCGAGGCTGGGCGTGGTGGCACAGGCCGTTAATCCCAGCACTCTGGAGACAGAGGCAGGTGGATCTCTATGAGTCCAAGGCCAGCTTGGTGTGTTCCAGGGGAGACCCTGTCTCAAAAAAAAGAAAAAGAAATTGAGAGCAAGGAAACATCCCTGCACAGACCTCTAAACATCTACACTGGCTAAAAAAAGACTGGTACATGAAGTTTTAGGGGCAGTATGTTACCACTGATGGAATAGTAAATGTTTTTTCAGACTCTGGTATAATGACTTATGTTAAACACCATCAAATCATGGCAATATACTTATATTGACAATGATATTTCTCTTAAAGCACATGTATACAAACCAAGAGCATATACAAAAGGGCAATAATATTATTTATTTTTAAAAAGATTTCTTAGACTTTTGTATTCCTTTTTTTTTTTTTTTTGGGGGTCTTTTTTGAGACAGGGTCTCCCTGTAGTCCCAGCTGTCCTGGAACTCACTCTGTAGACCGGGCTGGCCTTAAACTCACAAAGATCCGCCTGCCTCTCCCTCCCAAGTGCTAGGATTAAAGGTGTGCGCCACCACACCTGGTTTTGTATTCATTTTTTTCATTTTTACCAAATGATTATTCTATGAATCCACTGCATCCACAGGGTGTCAACAGTTTAGCATTTCCACCAACTGTCGCATTGTCTAAGTAAACCAGAATCAACACTCTTATCATAGATGTGGCTAATGATTATTAATATTTTTAAAAGGACCTAAGCTTGTGGCATCAGCCATGGGTTATTCATCCAAGGAGAGAGCCAATAGCCAAAGTTTAGTATAAGTAGTTTTATTGTATGTGTCATCTAATAAATGATTAAAGAAATGTATAAAAATGAATATTTTCAACTGAGTAAATATATTATTCCATGCTATCAACCCCATTAGATCAAAAGCAGTTGCCAAGCTGAAGAAGTTACAAAGTAAACAATGATTTTGGGTCACACAGAAATGTGCAGTGTTCTCAAAACTCAACAGTTACCCAATAATACAAATATCTAAAGCTTAACTTAAAGAGTTGGAAGGTAAGTTTCACAGTAACGTAATTTTCACTTCCATTTACATTCACTTTTAATATATTACTACGATGTTTATGTCACAGTGGTGCTTTCCAGTGTTCACAGTTTACAGCTTCAGTTTGTACATACGTAACCCAGGAACATAAGGGACAATTCTTACTATTATAAACTATCCCTAAAGGGGGAAAAGAGACCCCCACACATAGAACTATAATAATGGTATGAATTAAAACAAATTAACACAACATGGTTTTTCATGTGAGCTCTTTTTGAAATACCAGCATTTGAATTTGCGTATTTAACACCTTTATTCCCTAAGAAATTGTGCATTAATTTTTTTCAACCATCTTTCTCACCTTACCAAAAAAATTTATTGACTTGTGTTTTCTTTTGTTTGTTTCAATGAATTCTAAACTGTCTGGCGGGGGGGACAAGGACTGTAAACAAACAAAGACTTTCCCCAAAGCAATTCTTAATTTTTTACCTCTTTCTTTAATATTATTTCATCTTTTTGTTTTGTTTTTGAGACAGGGTCTCACTATGTACCCCTATGTAGACCAGGCTGGCCTGAAACTTACAGAAATCTGCCTGCCTTGGCCTGGGATTAAAGGGCTGTGCCACCATACGCAGCAGACTGTTACACTTTTAACACTAACACTTAGCAATTACTGCCAGGTGAGTCTGCCCTACCATCTTGTGACCTAAAATTTTAATCATTTTAATAGAAGAATAAAACTCTTCAATATTCCATTATGAAATTTAGAACAGTTATGATTTTACTAAATTGGTCAAAGTACTAAGAAATACACAATTTAGTAAATGGTTGGTTGTATTGGTTTTGTAGGTGGGCAGTCAAAGAACAGAGGATAACAAACGAGTAACGAAAACTTTGTCTCCCATATTAAAGGTGGAATTTGAACCTTCACAGGGCAGTTTGTACCTCCGAAATCCAAATGACCTATTCAGTACTCAGGTCTAAGACAATTTAAAAATTTTTTTTGAATAACTTCTATTCTTCCTTTGAATTTCAAACTGATTGGTAGTCACATCACCATGTATAATTAGAGCTTAATAGCTTCTTGAATACAATATTAGTAAGGTCAAAAAGACTAAATTTCAAACTAGAAAAAAATCTCAAGCATTACATTCAGTTTTAAAATCATTTACTAACAGGACAACAGATTTGGCTTAAATCATTTTTATGTACACGCATACACAGAATAGATGCCCCAGTCACTGATATGCTTTGCCACACATGGCCATTTAGTCAGAGATGGCATTTCCCAAGCCAAACATTAAATAGATATTAAAAAGTAGTTTCTAATTTTTACAGAAATGTTTCTTCAAAAATATTTTCTCAAAAAAAATATTTTCTCTCAGTCCCTCAACTCCTATACTGAAGGATGTTTAATGTTTTTTTTTCTCCCCCAAGGTAAATCTGAACCCTCAAAATTGATTCCAGGCAGAAAATTCCTGCAAATTAAAAATCAAAAACAAAAATAGAAAAAAAATATTTATATATATATATATATATATATATTTCTACTAATTGGAATCCTCTAGCATTTTATTTTTATTTTATTTTTACTTTTTTTTACAAACATTTTAATTACGTCCCCACAATTTGTCACAAACAAAATTACCTAACCTTCAAGCTATTACTTCATATATTTTCATACTAGACTATTGTTGAAAAAACAGTATTGAATGTGTTGCATGCAGTATGCACATAATACACATACATGTGCACCGATATCTGCATGTGAAACACATATACACAAAGTGCAATTTCTACCTCAGTAGTTCTTCCCATCCTTCTCCCAGAGAGGGGAGAGAGCTAAGACTCTCACACTCAAGCCCACTTGTGAACCTTCCTCTGATCTTCCAGGAGAGCCTGCTGTCTGTGAGCGGACAGCAGCAGCTGTGGTTCAGACTCTCTGCAAGCAACGTCCTCTTCCCTGCCTTAGGAGGAGGGATACTTGTGTAACGGTGTTGAGCAGGATTCGTACTGGATAGTTTGCTTCTTAAAGCAGCCCTTGAACCAATTTTCTTGGCTTCACAGATACTTAGTATCCCCAATTTCTGGGACTGTAGGGGTCCCTCTTCTTGAAACATCATGCTTCTGTTTCCTCCCTACAGGCTTACATTTCTGATTTCTCAAATCAAAGTCAGGAACCCCTCATTTGCTTCTGTGCTTCAAAATTTTCCTTAATTCCTCTCCTCGGGTGCCTCTCCTCTGTCGTTAACTCTGTTCAGATAGTTCTGTGCCTCCTTTGTCCTTTTAGTGGCATTTTTCATGTGATCTTTTTGGAAAGAGTACAGATAAATGTTTGTATACAGTTAATCATTTTAACCACATGTTCTTTAATAAGTGTTTTCATGTTGATCCATCTGTATAGTCGCAAAATGAAACCTATTTGATCATGACACATTGTTTTTGATATATTCCTCAATTCTTCTTATTAAAGTTTGATTTTGAGTGATCTCATCTTGTTTCCTAAATGTCAGGAGCTTATTAATTTCCTAATCCTCTCTTTCAATTTCAGTGACATGATGATATTGACCTAATACAATGAGTTGGTAACTTTCCTCTTGTGTTATGCTATGAGAAATTTGTGTAAGATATTCTTTTATTAAAAGTAACAATAGTAATGATAATAATAAAATAATGGACCAGCCTTCTGAAAAACCATGTAGGTGGTTGCATAGATAGGTGGGGTGCTTTCAAAAACTTAATTATTTCTTCCTTGTTATCAATTTCTTCTTGGGTCACTATATATTTTTCCTGAACGTTTTTACATTTCTTCTGAATTTAAAAGTAATAAAAGTAAGATTTATTGGAAGTTCATGCGATTATTGAATATATGTTTTAATTTTATATTTGATACTTATATCCATGGCTTAGTCTACAGATAAGATCCTTTATTTGAGCCCATACTATTTTCCTCTTCAATTAGACAGATATTTAAATATGTCATCAGTCTTTTTCAATTAAATTCTATTTTGTTAATGATTTCTCTTTTAAGTGATTTTTCCTATTTCATTTATTCCTATTTTTTTTTCATTTAAAAGTTACTTTAGAGATGAATTTTGGGATACTACTACACACTTTCCTGGCTACTCTCTCCCCTCCAAAACAGTTCAATATAGGCTCAAGTTTAGTGGGAAGAAAGACGTGTTTCAATAGTTTTTCTGTGTTTACTTTGGTGATCTGGGTGGCATGTACTGCTCTTTGCCATTGTACGAGTCACTCCCTGAGGTACAGCCCTGTGGCTAAGCTGCCGTCTCTGTTCCCTGATTTTTCCAGCTGCTCCCCTGGGAATGGTATTGCCTTGGAAGCTGGAATAATCCCTATTAGCCCTTGTTTCTGTTTTGTCATGTTGTTTCTCAACAGACTTCTCAGGAGATGCATTCTCTTCATTTTTGGGGGGACACACAACATTGGAACGAAGTTCCCCAAGTGACTGTACAAGAACTGGAGATGGCTCTTTAGGGGGCTTCTGGCACACGTCAGCATAACTTAACTTTCAAGGTTCCTGTAGGGCCGCAGCTATGGGTCTATTTATGGTATTATTAGATGGTGAAGCAGTGTTTGCTCTTGACAGTTTTGCAGTACTTGGAGAAGTAATTGTCATCTGATTGAGAACATCCTTCTGAGTGATGGAATCCTCCATTTGATCTTTTTCTTGCTGAGTTGTGCTTTATGCAGGAAGCCCAGCTACACATGGAGGACTGGTACTTATACTAAGTTGCTGGGCAGAAGCACAATCTGTCTGTTCATCCTCTGCAGACACTGAGTAACTAACTCTCAAGTCTTCGTTGTCCTTTTCTCTGTAAACACCTTTAATCATACTAGACACTCGATTATCCACAACAAGTTCACCTGGCATTCTTGCTGAACTTCCAGGTAAAGGAGTCTTTGTATCAGTTGTTGAAGGAGGGGCTCTTGGGGTCCTATCATCTTCTCTTCATCTCTGACCTCTTAAAACAGTTCTCCTGCCCCTACCATACTCCCCATTTTGTTCCATCTGCAAAACAGGGGCCTGCTTTGGAAGATAAGTTTGTTCTTGATGTCCATTTACTGTGGAGTTATGCTGTTCAGGTAGAAAGATCTTTGAATTAGATCTGTTCATTGGTCCATCCCCCAGTGACACAGAGCCTTCTGTTGAGTGTTCTGAACCACTGGATGACCAAAAATGAAGCTTCACATGAATTTTTTGGAATGGGTGACTCATACTCACAGTAGCTGCATTTGTTTTGTTAGATCCGGTGAATTAAAACCATTCACAAACCTACCGTTAGGAAAGGAAGCTAATGGAGTTTCAAAGTAAGGTGCAGGACTTGGAGACCAAGGTTGAGGCACAATACTATAGACTGAGTACTGTCGGTGAGGGTTACACACAGGCTGCATAAAGACTGGTGAGGGATACTGGGCTGGAGTCTGAATGGGTTGAGTATACACACTAGAATCTATTAATCGATAACCATTCTTAGCAAAAAAAAAATGTACTAGTGGCTTTTATCCTTACCATGGTTGGCTTGCTCTGAAATGTTTTAACTTCTTAAGTGTTTAAAAGCCTGCTGTGCATCTGTGTCTGACTGGGAAGTGATATATCAGTTACTGTTGTGAGCAAATTCACAGCTTATCACTTTGGGGCAGTTTTCATTTTTTAAAAAATTTTACTTATTTTGTATGTGTATGAATGTACTGTCTGCATGTAGGTTTGTGCACCCGTGTCATGCAATGCCGTGGAGGTCAGAAGAAGGTGTCAGATTCCCCTGGAACTGGAGTTCTGTAATTGGAGTTACAGACATTTCTCAGCCGCCACGTGGGTGCTGGGGATCGAACCCGGGTCCTCTGTAAGAGCGGTCGGTGCTCTTAACCGCTAAGCCATCTCTCCAGCCCCAGGGGCAGTTTTCATTTTTAAATAAAGCTTTCACTTCCTCTACTGGTGTTTCAGGAATTTCTCTGAGAATCACAATACAAGGCTTATGACTTGGTCTCACCTTCTCACCCTTCTCATCAACTTGCAGCATAGGAGAAAATCTTAGTACTTCAAGAATTAGATCTGGATCTGTGGTCAACTTTTTTATTTCTTCCATGTTGGCCACTGTCCATGTTGGGACGAACTGATCATTATCCATTTGAGATATCAAGTAAAGTTCCTTTGATAAATTTTCTGGTGAGAAACAGAACTCTTAATTGTTTTTTTCAGACATTCTTTTAAATCTTCTGTAGAAACTGTTGAACTGCTTTCTCTAGAAACAGCATATATTTGGTAATTCAAATCTTCAGGTCCTAAAATCATTCCATCACTTGATTCTTCAACACCTGTAGTATTTCTTGTGGCCTCACAAGAGGGAGAATACATTACTTTATACTCCTTACACGGATCTTCTGGAAGTTCTGTATTATCCTCAGGATGAGATCCAGAAGTGGCTGCAGCTTCATACCAAGAGCTTTCCATTATAGATGTGCCATCAGGATTTCCAGGAGGAATTTCTTGCCAAACATTGGCAGTGGGATTTAAACCAGGGCCCTTAGATGCTACCTCAACGAGAAGCAACATGTCTACTTCCGCTCAGCTGGATAGCTCCAGATGCTGCCACTCCAACTGACTCATAGTCATTTTTACTTTATTTATATTGTCTGCATGTGTGTGTAAGTACACTTGTGTCATACAATGCCCACGGAGGACAGAAGAGGGCCTTGGATACCCTGGAACTGGGGTTAAAGGACAATTGTTAGATTCCATGTGGGAGCTGTGATTCTAATCCTAGTCCTCTGCAAGGGCTGCCAATGCTCTGCTGAGCCATCTCTCCAGCTTCAGTAACATTATTTTTAACAGCCAGCCCAGAAATGTAGGTGCTTACGAAATGCGAAGGGAATAAATTATGTTGTATTAATGCAATGGCATAGTATTCAGCACTGAACAAGTACCTTCACTCTAGACAACATGAAAGATCTCACAATCAGAATATTTATTACAAGAAGTGAGACCCTGGGCTGGAGAGATGGCCTAGCGGTTAAGAGCGCCGACCGCTCTTACAGAGGACCCGGGTTTGATCCCCAGCACCCACATGGCGGCCGAGAGCCGTCTGAAACTCCAATTCCAGGAGAACTCCAGCTCCAGGGGAATCCGAGACCCTCTTCTGACCTCCGCGGCATTGCACGACACGGGTGCACAGACCTGCATGCAGACAGTACATTGATACACATACAGAAATAAATAAAATAAAATTAAAAAAAAATTATAAAAAAAACACACACACACAAAAAAAGAAGTGAGACCCTATAGAATACACTGTAAACGGTTTTGTTGAGATAAGAGTTTGAAACCAGGCGCTTAAACATCATGGTTGTGTAGCACACAAAGACTCAGAGCCAAGAGAAACACTGTTATGAAAACTGGTTCGCCTACATACGTCACCCCTAGCTTACCTTTAACTCACCTATTTGAAACAGGATTGTTACTCACTTGCCATCCTTATAAAAAGTTCATTTCATAAGCCAGACATGGTGGTACATGCCTTTAATCCTAGCTCTAGGGAAGCAGAGTGCACTGGGAATTGAACTGGGGTCCTCTGCAAAAGTAATCAGTGCTGCTAACCACTGAGCCATCTCTCTGGCCTCTTATTTTTCATTTATATAAAATATTTTATTATTTTTATTTTATATGTATGAGGGTGTTAGCTGGATGTATTGAAGCGCATCCAAGTCCTGCAATGTCTGCAGAGGACAGCAGAGGGCACTATTTGCCAATTCTTGGCCTTGCTGGAGCGGCACATCACTGGTAGGGCTTAAGGAAGGGCTTTGAAAGATTGCATTATTTTCTAAATGGCAATCTCTGTTTTTTGTTCTTGTTTTTGTTGTTTGTTGTTTTCACAACCCTGTTTGTTCAAGACTCACCTTGTTTAAGCATTTTCTGTGGGAACTTTTAGTACTTCCCACCTTCTAGGAATTTTCCTTGTGAATTGTTAATAAAAACTCCAAATCCAGAAAAAAAAAAAAAAAAAAAAGAAAGTTCTTAGCCCAGGTCCACTTGCAGTTTCTCTTTCTGCCTTCTGCTTGTGCTGGAAGATGTGGGCGCTCAGCTCCAGGCTCTGGCTGCCTCCTGCCATGCCTTCCCACCACTATGGATCTCCCTCTAGAACTGTAAGCCAAATAATCTTTCTTTTATAAGTTGGCTTGGTTCTGTCCCAGCAACAGAAAAGTAACTAGTTCACTTAATTCCTATTTCTGAGAAAGTTTCTTGACTTAAAAGTTGAAATTTTCCTAGTAATTCATGACAAAACATGACTATATTTGCATAAGTAGAAAACTTTCTTCCAAATTGTGACAAAGACAGAAAATAACTTAATTATACATAACATGACATACATGTATTTATAATATATTTATGTTTGTAATGCATACATATATAATGTATAAGGGAGGAGTACCACCATGATAGCTCAGCTGGTAAAAGTGTTTGCCACACACAGCCTGCCTGCCTGCACTGGATCTGAGTGGCTCACAGTAGAAGGAGGGAACTTATTCCACACAGAATAATAATACATGAAAGGAATTTATTTTTTGCTTTTTTGATACAGGGTCTCTCTGTTGCTCCAGCTGTCCTGGAACTGGCTATGTAGATCAGGCTGGCCTTGAACTCACAAGGGGCTCTAAACCCCCCTCTTCTGACTTCTATAGCATTGCACACCATGGGTGCCCCACCTACATGCAAACAATACATTCATACATATAAAATAAAAATAATAAATTTTTTTTTTTAAAGCAGGTTCTCATCGGGTACATCTGAGTGATCTGAGCTTGAGGAAGCAAGCCCAGCCTGGACACCACCAGCACAGCCATCAGCACAGCCGCTGCCTGGAGGAGGGTAAGAAAGCCCAGGCCTTCAACGTGGGACTGCAGAGGGAGACTTGTGGCCAGGGGAGCCATCAGCAGTTGTGAGGGGACAAAGGACCTGAAGCCAGTGTCTGCAGAAGAGCCAGTAGTCCTAAAAATAACTTACTATCATACAGGTAGAGAATTTGTACCAGTTATTGTTGCATAGTGTAAAAAATACTTAAAAAAAAAAAACCCAACTAGGTGGGCATCATAGCACATGCCTTTAATCCCAGCAGTCTGGAGGCAGGGGCAGGCGAATCTTTGTGAATTCAAGGCCAGCCTGGTCTACTTCATGAGTTCCAGAAGACCCTGTCTCAAAAATACCGAAAAATAAAACAAAACAAAAAACTGAACTTATGACATTATTTATTCTTTTTCTCCTGAACAATTGCTTGGCCAATCTTTAGTTCTACTGACTACACATGGCCTCCTCTACTTACTCCTTTGAAACTTGAGGCAAAGTTTTTGGTAACTTACTCATGGATAAATAAATGGCCATGTATGTTAAGATTCTTCAATAACATGGGCTGGAGAGATGGCCTAGCAGTTAAGAGCACAACCGATCTTACAGAGGACCCGGGTTCGATCCCCAGCACCCACATGGCGGCCGAGAACCAACTGAAACTCCAATTCCAGAAGAACTCCAGTTCCAGGGGAATCCGACACTCTCTTCTGACCTCTGTGGCATTGCACGACACGGGTGCACAAACCTGCATGCAGTATATTAATATACCTACAGAAATAAATAAAAAAATTGAAAAAAAGATTCTTCAATAACAATAGAGCTCTTGATACTCAAGGATAGTAGTTAATTCAAAGGAATGATTATTTCTGCTCCATTCATTTGGGTATGTAGTTATGATTTGACCAAATAAAATATCTTTGAGTAAACAGACAGGCTTTTTGGCAAACCCATATAAAACATCTCTGAACATCTGGAGAGATTTGGTCATCTAGAACCTACTGCAAGACTTGCAAGGACATTTCAAAGCTTATACTTTATAGTGATATATTCAAAATAACTGTTCCATCTATACATGGGTATAAATATTGAATATTTCATAAATTATAATGGGGCAAATATCTCAGGATATGTTATTAAGTCTCATGGCATTAACTAAAAACCTCCTGTATAAGATTAAAATGGATGGCTATCTCCAGAATAGAAAATAGCAAGTAACATAGTTAAGCTAATTAGGGATATAGAATTATTGTTATTTTTCAATCCACTCCTGACTTGGACTGGAGTCCCAGTTATAGCTATTAGACTAAAGGGACACAAATGTTCTCCATGTTCCCCTGTATTATATGAGTGATAATTCTGACATTTCTTTTCCACATAACAAGATAATTTGGCTCAGGAAAAGTTGGGTTCTACCTCCTTGAACCAGTGTTATGCAGTTTAGGGGGAGACAGTCTGAAAGGGTGTGGTAAACTCCTTCAGCTGGGCTCCTGTTTATAGGTATGTGATACAACTCCTGCCTTTTGGAAAATTATAAATCAGGATTGAGGGGTCTGGGAAACAAGAGAGACTGCTCTGATTGTAGTGACAATTATAAAAACAGAGGGAGGAAGGAATACACCTCCTCCCTCCAGGATGCAATTTTGCCTTACAGTTAAATAAAAACCATTGGTAGATAAAGGCTTCACTACCAGTCTGGGCTGCCCTACCAGGAGTTGTTGGCCAGGGAGGCTTTAAAAGTCCCCCAAACAAAGGAGATTTGCCTATAACTTTGAGTGCACATAAAAATTGGACAATAAGACCCTATTGCTGAAGATACAGTGTGATATGAGCATGAAAAAATTAATTATGCTGAGACCCTGCACTGCAAATCAACAGCTGATCTTCATAGTGTAAAACCGCTGGAAAGAAATGGTCTCTGAAGTTTTACTAAAGACTTCTTGTGCTACACTTTTACATGCCAAAGAAGATGTAGCACAATAGTGACAGCCTGGTAAATGTACCCAGAAGGAAAAAACAATTCCCAATTTGATCTATGGCCCACTCCCTGGTGGGGTAGGACACATGGCTGACACTGTAACCTTGGTGCCTCCTAATGTCAGGAGGCTCTATTGACCGCATTGGAAAGCTATTGCCATCCCTTTGTCAAAGAGTTTTAATGCTCCAACCAAGATATTATCCAAGCATATATGTCTGTGCCCATAGAGTAACTTGTCATAATCTTTAATGTTTGTTACTATTTGTGCTTTATTACTAGAATCAAAAAGAGACCGCTGTCCCAGCATGGTGGCACATGCCTTTAATCCTAGCACTTGGGAGGCAGAAGCAGGTGGATCTCTGTGAGTTCAAGGCCAGCCTGGTCTACAGAGTGAGCTCCAGGCCAGCTGGGACTAAAAGGAGACCCTGTCTCAAAAATATGGAAAAAAAAGGAGACTGTTAAATGACCCAACAGTCCATTGCAAACAGAACTTGGACAGTCCTAAGAGTTTGACATGCCACCTCAGAAAAACAACAACAACAACAACAACAACAAAAACAACAACAACGGTTCTTCTATCTCTCACTCTCTGTCACCCTCCACTCCAAAGCCCAGGGACTCTTGCAGAAGAGGTTGGCATGTCAGATTATAAGGGCCAAGGAGGGGAGATGAATTGTGAGATCACAGCAAAAATGGACTGGATTTTTTTCTTTTCTTTTTATTTGATC
Source organism: Rhizomys pruinosus (assembly GCA_009823505.1). Lineage (NCBI taxonomy): Eukaryota > Metazoa > Chordata > Mammalia > Rodentia > Spalacidae > Rhizomys > Rhizomys pruinosus. The sequence continues at coordinate 289,837 of VZQC01012006.1, read as the reverse complement.
AACATGTTTCTGTAAGTAAAAAAAAAAAAAAAAAAGAACCTCAATTGGACGTGGGGACCCTAGGATGTACAAAACTGGACTCAGATGTGAACTAATTGGGTTTATCTGGACACTCCTTATATTTTTTGCCTATGTGCACTTACTGGCCAAATAAAAATAATTAAAAACTGAAAAAAAAGTAGCACATGAAGTTGAGAGGGAAAGTGGGAGGAGGGTTAAGGCAGGGATTGGAGGAGAGGAAATGGGAGGTCGATGTGATCAAATACATTACATACGTGTATGAATTCCCAAACAATAAAATACTATCATAAAGAAGGAAAAACGGATACTTGTAAATTTATTTCTTTATTGGCAGTGCGGAGGATTGAACTTAGAACTTCACACATGCTAAGCAAGTGCTCTACCACAGAGCTACACCTTCATCTCACAGATGGAACAGGAGTCATTCCAGATGGAAATACACAAGACATGGTGTCAAAGGCCTTTAATCCCAATACCCAGGAGGCAAAGGATTCAAACCCAGCCAGCTTACATAGGAATATTTTGTCTCCAAAAAACAAAATAAAAACATTAAAAGCCTGGACTGGCCAAACATGATGGTGTATGACTTTAATCCCGGCACAAAGGAGGGAGAGGCAATTGGATTTGTTCAGTGGTAGAGCCCTTCCTTAGCCCACACAGCACCCCTGCCTCCCACCTCCCAAGTCAACTCTCAAGGTGCTGTTCTTGGATCAGACACTGGGTCTTGTGTCACAGATGTACAATGGAACTGCAGATTGGGAAAGGATAAAGAAATTGAGAGATGAATTCTGAGATCAAGGGGAGTTGAGAGAGGCATGGACTGAATCAGGGAGTCAGACACTAAGGTTTTGACCTTAAGAACTGGTCCACAGTGAGCACTCTATTCAGATTGGTGAGTCAGGTGAATGACCCTCATACTGCACAGCTTCTCCCATTAGCCTACTAAGTGGTGTCTGAGATTATTTTTATTTTGTCTATGAATGTATTACTTGAATGACTGTAAGTGTACGGTGTCATGCACTGCCTGAGGAGGCCGGAAGAGGGTGTCAGATTCCCTGGAAGTGGAGTCACAGATGGCTGTTGGCTATCATGCTGGTCTGAGCCACCTCTTCAGCCTCACAATATGTATCTTAGAGTTTGTGGTAAAGTTCTTGAGGAATGATTAGTCTTTTAGTATCTCATAACCTAAATGTGATCATTTACATTTATAACACTTAACCACTTAACACTTATCTCAATTATATAATTTTTTTTGTCTTTTTTGAGACAGGATGTCCCTTTAGGTCCAGATGGCCTGTAACTAGCTATGTAGATCAGGCTGGCCTTGAACTCACAGAGATCCATCTGTCTCTATCTCTCAAGTGCTGGGTTAAAGGTGTGAGCCACCACTGCAGCTCAATTACATAATTTTTAAAAAAGGAAACAAAACACCAATATCTGAGCTGAGATCTCAGCACCCATGCCCATGAAGGCCTGTACCACTGGCNAAAAATCATTTTTTTTTTATTTAACGCATACACAGACTAGATGGCCCCAGTCATGATATGCTTTGCACACCTGTGCCCTTTAGTCAGAGGATGGCATTTCCAAGCCCAAACATTTAAATAGATATTAAAACGTAGTTTCCTATTTTTACCAAATGTTTCTTCAACAAATATTTTCTCAAAAAAACACATTTTCTCTCATCCCTCAACTCCTATTACTAGGATTGTTTAATGTTTTTTTTTCTCCCCCAAGGTAAATCTGAACCCTCAAAATTGATTCCAGGCAGAAAATTCCTCAAAAACATCAAACAAAAACAAAAATAGAAAAAATTATAATATATATATATATATATATATATTTTACTAATTGGAATTCCTCTAGCATTTTATTTTTATTTTATTTTTATTTTTTTACAAACTATTTTAATTACGTCCCCACAATTTGTCACAAACAAAATTACCTAACCTTCAAGCTATTACTTCATATATTTTCATACTAGACTATTGTTGAAAAAACAGTATTGAATGTGTTGCATGCAGTATGCACATAATACACATACATGTGCACCGATATCTGCATGTGAAACACATATACACAAAGTGCAATTTCTACCTCAGTAGTTCTTCCCATCCTTCTCCCAGAGAGGGGAGAGAGCTAAGACTCTCACACTCAAGCCCACTTGTGAACCTTCCTCTGATCTTCCAGGAGAGCCTGCTGTCTGTGAGCGGACAGCAGCAGCTGTGGTTCAGACTCTCTGCAAGCAACGTCCTCTTCCCTGCCTTAGGAGGAGGGATACTTGTGTAACGGTGTTGAGCAGGATTCGTACTGGATAGTTTGCTTCTTAAAGCAGCCCTTGAACCAATTTTCTTGGCTTCACAGATACTTAGTATCCCCAATTTCTGGGACTGTAGGGGTCCCTCTTCTTGAAACATCATGCTTCTGTTTCCTCCCTACAGGCTTACATTTCTGATTTCTCAAATCAAAGTCAGGAACCCCTCATTTGCTTCTGTGCTTCAAAATTTTCCTTAATTCCTCTCCTCGGGTGCCTCTCCTCTGTCGGTTTAACTTGTTCGATAGGGGGGGGGGTTTTTTTTTTTTTCTGTGCCCTTGTCCTTTTAGTGGCATTTTTCATGTGATCTTTTTGGAAAGAGTACAGATAAATGTTTGTATACAGTTAATCATTTTAACCAGATGTTCTTTAATAAGTGTTTTCATGTTGATCCATCTGTATAGTCGCAAAATGAAACCTATTTGATCATGACACATTGTTTTTGATATATTCCTCAATTCTTCTTATTAAAGTTTGATTTTGAGTGATCTCATCTTGTTTCCTAAATGTCAGGAGCTTATTAATTTCCTAATCCTCTCTTTCAATTTCAGTGACATGATGATATTGACCTAATACAATGAGTTGGTAACTTTCCTCTTGTGTTATGCTATGAGAAATTTGTGTAAGATATTCTTTTATTAAAAGTAACAATAGTAATGATAATAATAAACACACATAACATTAATGGGACCAAAGCCTTCTGAAAAACCATGTAGGTGGTTGCATAGATAGGTGGGGTGCTTTCAAAAACTTAATTATTTCTTCCTTGTTATCAATTTCTTCTTGGGTCACTATATATTTTTCCTGAACGTTTTTACATTTCTTCTGAATTTAAAAGTAATAAAAGTAAGATTTATTGGAAGTTCATGCGATTATGAATATATGTTTAATTTTATATTTGATACTTATATCCATGGCTTAGTCTACAGATAAGATCCTTTATTTGAGCCCATACTATTTTCCTCTTCAATTAGACAGATATTTAAATATGCTCAGTATTTTTCAATTAAATATATTTTGTCTAATGATTTCTCTTTTAAGTGATTTTTCATATTTAATTTATTACTATTTTTTTTCATTTAAATTACTTAGAGATGAATAATTTTGGGGCTACTACTTACACACTTTCCTGGCTACTCTCTCCCCTCCAAAACAGTTCAATATAGGCTCAAGTTTAGTGGGAAGAAAGACGTGTTTCAATAGTTTTTCTGTGTTTACTTTGGTGATCTGGGCGGCATGCACTGCTCTTTGCCATTGCGCCGAGTCACTCCCTGAGGTACAGCCCTGTGGCTAAGCTGGCGTCTCTGTTCCCTGATTTTTCCAGCTGCTCCCCTGGGAATGGTATTGCCTTGGAAGCTGGAATAATCCCTATTAGCCCTTGTTTCTGTTTTGTCATGTTGTTTCTCAACAGACTTCTCAGGAGATGCATTCTCTTCATTTTTGGGGGGACACACAACATTGGAACGAAGTTCCCCAAGTGACTGTACAAGAACTGGAGATGGCTCTTTAGGGGGCTTCTGGCACACGTCAGCATAACTTAACTTTCAAGGTTCCTGTAGGGCCGCAGCTATGGGTCTATTTATGGTATTATTAGATGGTGAAGCAGTGTTTGCTCTTGACAGTTTTGCAGTACTTGGAGAAGTAATTGTCATCTGATTGAGAACATCCTTCTGAGTGATGGAATCCTCCATTTGATCTTTTTCTTGCTGGGTTGTGCTTAATGTAGGAAGCTCAGCTGCACGTGGAGGACTGGTACTCATACTAAGTTGCTGGGCAGAAGCACAATCTGTCTGTTCATCCTCTGCAGACACTGAGTAACTAACTCTCAAGTCTTCGTTGTACTTTTCTCTGTAAACACCTTTAACAACATCAGACACTCGATTATCCAAAACAAGTTCATCTGGCATTCTTGATGAACTTCCAGGTAAAGGAGTCTTTGTATCAGTTGTTGAAGGAGGGGCTCTTGGGGTCCTATCATCTTCTCTTCATCTCTGACCTCTTAAAACAGTTCTCCTGCCCCTACCATACTCCCCATTTTGTTCCATCTGCAAAACAGGGGCCTGCTTTGGAAGATAAGTTTGTTCTTCTTGATGTCCATTTACTGTGGAGTTATGCTGTTCAGGTAGAAAGATCTTTGAATTAGATCTGTTCATTGGTCCATCCCCCAGTGACACAGAGCCTTCTGTTGAGTGTTCTGAACCACTGGATGACCAAAAATGAAGCTTCACATGAATTTTTTGGAATGGGTGACTCATACTCACAGTAGCTGCATTTGTTTTGTTAGATCCGGTGAATTAAAACCATTCACAAACCTACCGTTAGGAAAGGAAGCTAATGGAGTTTCAAAGTAAGGTGCAGGACTTGGAGACCAAGGTTGAGGCACAATACTATAGACTGATTACTGTCGGTTGAGGGTTAACCACCAGGCTGCATTAAAGACTGCGTCTAGGGGGATACGGGGCTGGGTCTGAATTGGTTGAGTATACACCCACAGCATCTATTAAATTCGCTAAACACCTTCTTAGCAAAAAAAAAATGTACTAGTGGCTTTTATCCTTACCATGGTTGGCTTGCTCTGAAATGTTTTAACTTCTTAAGTGTTTAAAAACGCCTTGCTGTGCCTCTGTGTTCTGACTGGGAAGTGACATATCAGTTACTTTGTGAGCAAATTCAAGCTTCTCACTTTGGGGCAGTTTTTCTTTTTAAAAAATTTTACTTATTGTATGTGTATGAATTTACTGTCTGCATGTGGTTGGTGCACCCGGCATGCATTGCCGTGGAGGTCAGAAGATAGAAGTGTCAGATCCCCTGGAAACTGGAGTTAAAGACAGACAGTTCTCAGCCGCCACGTGGGTGCTGGGGATCGAACCCGGGGGGTCTCTGTAAGAGCGGTCGGTGCTCTTAACCCGCTAAGCCATCTCTCCATCCCCAGGGGCAGTTTTCATTTTTAAATAAAGCTTTCACTTCCTCTACTGGTGTTTCAGGAATTTCTCTGAGAATCACAATACAAGGCTTATGACTTGGTCTCACCTTCTCACCCTTCTCATCAACTTGCAGCATAGGAGAAAATCTTAGTACTTCAAGAATTAGATCTGGATCTGTGGTCAACCTTTTTTTATTTCTTCCATGTTGGCCACTGTCCATGTTGGGACGAACTGATCATTATCCATTTGAGATATCAAGTAAAGTTCCTTTGATAAATTTTCTGGTGAGAAAATGAATTCTCTAATTTTTTTTTTCAGCATTTCTTTTTTTTTTAACTCTCTGTAGAAACTGTTGCACTGGCTTTTCCTCGAAAAATAGCATTTATTTGGTAATTCAAATCTTCAGGTCCTAAAATCATTCCATCACTTGATTCTTCAACACCTGTAGTATTTCTTGTGGCCTCACAAGAGGGAGAATACATTACTTTATACTCCTTACACGGATCTTCTGGAAGTTCTGTATTATCCTCAGGATGAGATCCAGAAGTGGCTGCAGCTTCATACCAAGAGCTTTCCATTATAGATGTGCCATCAGGATTTCCAGGAGGAATTTCTTGCCAAACATTGGCAGTGGGATTTAAACCAGGGCCCTTAGTATGCTATCTCAAAGAAGAGCAACATGTCTACTTCCGCTCAGCTGGATAGCTCCAGATGCTGCCACTCCAACTGACTCATAGTCATTTTTACTTTATTTATATTGTCTGCATGTGTTGTTTGTAAGTACACTTGTGTCATACCATGCCCACGGCGGACAGAAGTGGGCCTTGGATCACCTGGAACTTGGGTTAAAGACAATTTTAGATTCCATGTGGGAGCTGTGATTCTCATCCTAGGTCCTCTGCAAGGGGCTGCCATTGCTCTGCTGAGCCATCTCTCGTTCCGTAACCATTATTTTTAAAACAGCCGCCCAGAACAGAAATGTAGGTGCTTACGAAATGCGAAGGGAATAAATTATGTTGTATTAATGCAATGGCATAGTATTCAGCACTGAACAACAAGTTCCCTTCCCTCTAGACAACATGAAAAGATCTCACAACAGAATATTTATTAAGAAGTGAGACCCTGGGCTGGAGAGATGGCTAGCGGTAGAGCCCGACCGCTCTTGCAGAGGGGACCCGGGTTTGATCCCCAGCCCCCACATGGCGGCCGGAGAGCCGTCTGAAACTCCAAATTCCAGGAAGAACTCCAGCTCAGGGGAATCCGAGACCCTCTTCTGACCCTCCGCGGCATTGCACGACCACGGGTGCACAGACTGCATGCAGGACAGTACATTGATACACATACGAAATACATAAACTAAAATTAAAAAAAACATTATAAAAAAACACACACACACAAAAAAGACAGTGAGAGACCCTATAGAATACACTGTAAACGGTTTTGTTGAGATAAGAGTTTGAAACCAGGCGCTTAAACATCATGGTTGTGTAGCACACAAAGACTCAGAGCCAAGAGAAACACTGTTATGAAAACTGGTTCGCCTACATACGTCACCCCTAGCTTACCTTTAACTCACCTATTTGAAACAGGATTGTTACTCACTTGCCATCCTTATAAAAAGTTCATTTCATAAAGCCGACCATGGTGGTACATGCCTTTAATCCTAGCTCTTGGGAAGCAGAGTTGCACTGGGCAATTGAAAACTTGGATGGTCTCTGGCAAAGTACCTGCTGTGCTGCTAACCCCTGAGCCATCCTCTGGCCTCTTATTTTTCATTTCTATACAATATTTTTATTTGTTCTTACTATGTATGGGGTGTTAGCTGGATGTATTGAAGCGCATCCAAGTCCTGCAATGTTCTACGCAGAGGGCACTATCCAGACTTGAGGGCCAACTTTGAAACTGCTTGAGCGAGCAGCAATCATGGTAGGCTTAAGGAAGGGCTTGAAGATAGTGCTATTATTCTTCTAATGGCAAATCTCTGTTTTTTGTTCTTTGTTTTTGTTTTTTTTTTTTAACTTTTTTGTTCTTTGTTATTCAAGACTTCACTCTTGTAGTTTAAGCATTTTCTTTTGTGGGTAACTTTTAGTACTTGCCGGCAATATACCTATCTGGAGGTATATTTTCCTGTGAATTGTTCTTCTAAGAAACTTCTGCACAATATGCACAGAAAAAAACCACAAAAAACAAAAAGCAAGAAAGTTTCTTAGCCCAGTGTCCACTTGCAGTGCAGTTCTCATCTTCTGCCTTCTGCTTGTGCGGACGATGTGGGGCGCTCAGTCCCCAGGCTCTGGCTGCTTCCATGCCATTGCCTTCCCCCCACATGGACTCCTCTATGAACTTTGTAAGCCAATACTCTTTCTTTTATAAGTTGGCTTGGTTCTGTCGCCCGCATTGTATTAACCGAGACTAAAGTTGAACTAGTTACTTGTAATTCCGTATTTCGATGAGAAGAGTTTTTGGTTAAAAGTGAAATTTTCCTAGTAATTCATGACAAAACATGACTATATTTGCATAAGTAGAAATTTCTTGCCAAATTCTGAGTGACTCTGTGAAACGAAAACTAACTTATTTATATATAAATCATATAAATATGTATTTATAATTCATTTATGTTGATAAATATATAATATATAAAGGAGGTGGGCCACAATAGTGTTGAAGCGTGCAGCTGGTATTAAAGCACTTGCCACGTGAAGCCTGCCTACACTCTGAAACTGGATCCCAGCATGCTCACGAGTGATTGAAGGAGAGGAGGGAACTTATTCCAACACAGAAATAATTAATACATGAAAGGAATCTTATTTTTTGCATTTTGTTACCGGCCCGTCCTCTTGCTGTGTCGTGCTCCAGTCGTGCGTTCTAGGAACTGGCTTAGTAGATAGGCTGGCCTTGCATCACAAGGGGCTCTAAAACCCCCCCGTATCTTGACTTCTATAGCAATTGCAACACACCATGGGTGCTCCCAACCTACATGCAAACAATAACATTCATAACATATAAATAAAAATAATAAATTTTTTTTTTAAAGCAGGTTTTCATCGGGTACAATCTGAGTGATCTGAGCTTGGGAGGAAGCAAGCCCAGCCTGGACACCACCAGCACAGCCATCAGCACAGCCGCTGCCTGGAGGAGGGTAAGAAAGCCCAGGCCTTCAACGTGGGACTGCAGAGGGAGACTTGTGGCCAGGGGAGCCATCAGCAGTTGTGAGGGGACAAAGGACCTGAAGCTTGTTTGCAGTGTTCTTGCAGAAGAAGCCAGTAAGTACCTTAAAAATAACTTACTAATCATACAGGTAGAGAATTTGTACCAAGTTATTGTTGCATAGTGTAAAAAATACTTAAAAAAAAAAAAACCCAAAACTAGGTGGGCATCATATGCACAATGCTTTTAATCCCCTAGCATCTGGGAGTGCAGGGGCAGGCGAATCCTTTGTGAATTCAAAGCGCCAGCTGGTCTAATATCAATAAAGAGATAGAAGACTTAAAAACCAAGAGAGAGAAGAAAATAAAAAAACCAACAACTGAACTTATTGAGCATGTATTTATTCTTTTTTCTCGCGAGACAATTGGCTTGGCTCAGTAATCTTTATTTCGTACTCTCACATACATGCTGCGTCCTCCTACCTAGTTCCTTTTTTGATAACTGTTGAGGCAAAAATTTTTTTGGTAACTGTACTCATTGGATATATCCACTAAATGGCCATGTATGTTAAGATTCTGTCCAATAACATGGGCCTGGAGATGATGGCCTAGCAGTTTAGAGGAGCTACACAACCACTTTAGCATGAGGACCACGGTGTCTGATCCCACCACCCAAATATGGCCGGCCGAGACCGAAACTCTGAAACTCTAATCGAGAAGAATTCCAGTTCCAGGGGTAATCGCGCACACTTAATCTTTCTCTTTTCTGACACCTCTGTTCCGCACCGTTGCACGACACGGGGCACAAACCCTCGCATGCGTTATAGAGTTAATATAGGCCTACTGAATAGAATAAAAAATTGAAAAAAAAGATTCTTCAATAACAATAGAGCTTTGATTTACTCAAGGATATAGTAGTTGATTCAAAGGAATGATTATTTCTGCTCTCATCACTTTCATTTGGGGTATGTAGTTACTGCAATTTTGACCAAATAACTAATATCTTTGAGTAAACGACAAGGGACTTTTTGGCAAAACCCATAAATAAAACATCTCTGAACATTCTGAGAGATTTGGTAATTTAGAACCGTACTGAGCCAAAGACTTGCATGGAACATTTTTAAGTATTTTTATATGCGTGCTTTCATTCAAAATAGATCTTGTTACCTCAGATTATAGGGGGTATAAATAAATTGAATATTTCATATAATATATAATGGTGGGCAAGATTCTCCAGGACTATTGTTATTATAGTCCTCTATGGCATTAATAAAATCTCCTGATAAGAATTAAAATGGTGGCTATTCTCCAGTAGAAATTTCATAGCAAGTAACATAGTTATAGCTCAATTTAGGGATATAGAATTATTGTTTATCCTTTCAATCCTACTCCTGACTTGGTACTGGGTCACTAGTTATAGCTATTAGACTAAACGGACACAAATGTTTCTCCAATGTTCTGACCTACTTATTATATATAGTGAATAATTCGACATTTCTTCTTTCCACATAAACAGGCAATATAGTTTGGACTCAGGAAAAAGTTTGGGTTCTCATCCTTGAACCACAGTGTATGCAGTCCAGAAGGAGACAGTTGTAAAGGGTGTGGTAAACTCCTTCAACTGAGTTCCTGTATCTTATCTAGGTATTTGATACATCGAGACTCCTGCGCCACTTTTTGAAATATTGATAGAAGTTCAGTTCAAGATTTGAGGGGTCTGGGCAACAAGAGAGGGACTGCTCTGATTGTAGTGACAATTATAAAACACAGGGAGGAAGGAATACACCTCCTCCTCCAGGATGCCATAATTTGCCTCTATAGTTAAATAAAAAAATTGGTAGAGTAAAGGCTTAGTGCCAGCTCTGGGCTGCCCTACACAGGAGTGTTGGCCAGGTTGAAGTGCTTGTTATAAGTCCCCCCGCAACAAGGAGATTTGCAAAACTTGAGTGACATAATCAAATTGCGAACAACATAAGGACCTCTATTTGCTGAGTGATTAAGATCCCACGTAGTGTGATAGAGCATGAAAAAATTACATTATTGCTGAGACCCTGCTACTGCAGATCAACAGCTTGATCTTCATAGGTGTAACAAGGCACTATTGGCAAAGTAGAAGAATGTCTCTGAAGTTTACTAACAGACTCCTTGTGCTACACTTCTACATGGCCATTAGAGATATGAAGATGTTTAGTCACTAAAGTAAGACATGTCGCCGGCCTACTTAAGTCCCTACAGAAGAAAACTAAAAAACAATTCCAACCAATTTGATGCTATGGCTCCCACCCTTCTTGTGGGTAGGACACATGGCTGAGCGACTGTTGAAGCCTTGGTGGCCTCCAATGCAGAGGGGCCTGTATTGACCGCTTTATTGAGGAAGCTATTGATCTTTGTCTTAAAGGTTATTGTGTGCTTTTGCGAATGTTTTTTCTCCAACCAATGACCATATTTCATCCAACATTATATTGCTCTGTGCCCATAGAGTAACTTGTTATAATCTTTAATGTTGTTACTTTTGTGCTTTATTACATAGAATCAAAAAGAGACCGCTGTCCCAGCATGGTGGCACATGCCTTTAATCCTAGCACTTGGGAGGCAGAAGCAGGTGGATCTCTGTGAGTTCAAGGCCAGCCTGGTCTACAGAGTGAGCTCCAGCAGCTGGGACTAAAAGAGACCCTGTCTCAAAAATATGGAAAAAAAAGGAGGACGTGTTAAATGACCCACCAGTATCCATGCAAACAGAACTTGGACAGTCCTAAGAGTTTGAAGTGCCCCCTCAGAAAGAACAAAACAACAACAACAACAACAAACAACATAAAACAACAACAACTGTTCTCTATTCTTCACTCTCTGTCACCCTCCACTCCAAAGCCAAGGGACCTTTCCAGAAGAGGTTGGCATGTCAGATTATAAGGGCCAAGGAGGGGAGATGATTGTGAGATCACAGCAAAAATGGCTGGATTTTTTTCTTTTCTTTTTATTTGATCAACATTTTCGTAAGTAATAAAAAAAAAAAAAAAGAACCTCATTGGAGTGGGGACCCTAGGATGTACAAAACTGGACTCAGATGTTGAACTAATTTTAGGAAAATCACATCACTTAGTACTTAAGTGGCCATAGCTGGTGTGGAACCTGAGAGCACAAATAAAAAAAAAAAAAAAAAAAAGACATGAAGTTGAGAGGGAAAGTGGGGAGGAGGGTTAAGGCAGGGATTGGAGGAGAGGAAATGGGAGGTCGATGTGATCAAATACATTACATACGTGTATGAATTCCCAAACAATAAAATACTATCTAAAAGGAAAAAACGGATACTTGTAAATTTATTTCTCTATGGCATCGGAGGATTGTGGATTGAACTTAGAACTTCACACATGCTAACACAGTGCTCTACCACAGAGCTACACCTTCATCTCACAGATGGAACAGGAGTCATTCCAGATGGCAAATACACAAGACATGGTGTCAAAGGCCTTTAATCCAATACCCAGGAGGCAAAGGATTCAAACCCAGCCAGCTTACATAGGAAATATTTTGTCTCCAAAAACAAATAAAAAACATTAAAAGCCTGGACTGGCCAAACATGATGGTGTAGACTTTAATCCCGGCACAAAGGAGGGAGAGGCAATTGGATTTGTTCAGTGGTAGAGCCCTTCCTTAGCCCACACAGCACCCCTGCCTCCCACCTCCCAAGTCAACTCTCAAGGTGCTGTTCTTGGATCAGACACTGGGTCTTGTGTCACAGATGTACAATGGAACTGCAGATCTGGAAAGGATAAAGAAATTGAGAGATGAATTCTGAGATCAAGGGGAGTTGAGAGAGGCATGGACTGAATCAGGGAGTCAGACACTAAGGTTTTAACCTTAAGAACTGGTCCACAGTGAGCACTCTATTCAGATTGGTGAGTCAGGTGAATGACCCTCATACTCGCACAGCTTCTGCCCATTAGCCTACGAAGTGGTGTCTGAGATTATTTTTATTTTGTCTATGAAGTTTACTTGAATGACTGTAAGTGTACGGTGTCATGCACTGCCGAGGAGGCCGGAAGAGGGTGTCAGATTCCTGGAAGTGGGAGTCCACAGCTGGCTGTTGGCTATCGATGCTGCTGAGTCCACCCTCAGCTCACAAATGTATCTGTTGTAGAGTTGTGGTAAGTAAAGTTCTTGAGGAATGATTAGTCTTTTAGTATCTCATAACCTAAATGTGATCATTTACATTTATAACAACCACTTTACCCTTATCTCCATCTCATCTATAATATATATATATATATATATATATATATATATATATATATGTCTTTGTGAGATAGGGTCTCCTTTAGCTCCAGCTGGCCTGGAACATCACTATGTAGATCAGGCTGGCCTTGAACTCACAGAGATTCACCTGTCTCTGCCTCTCAAATGCTGGGTTAAAGGTGCGAACCACCACTCCCAGCTCAATTACATAATTTTTTAAAAAGGAAACAAAACACCAATATCTGAGCTGAGATCTCAGCACCCATGCCCATACAGGCTTGTACAGAGGTCGTGGGGTTGGAACAGTGGAGACAACAGGATCACTGGGGCTTGCTGGCGAATAGTGAATGGTAAGCTCTAGGTTTAATGAGAGAGCATGTCTCAAGAAAGCAAGGCTGAGACGTCTTCTGACCTCCACACACACACAGAGATGCACATGGACATGCATATAGCACACATAAATAATAATAATAATAATAATAATAATAATAATAATAATAATTAAATAACTAAGGGAGGGAGAGAAAAGACAATAACGTCAGCTGATATTTTTAGCCTGAGAGACAGTGAGACCTGCTTCCTGGTTGAATGTCACCTTCCTGGTTTGAGTTCCAGAGATGGCCTCAGCAGGACGCCATCCTGTAGTGAGTTTGCCCTAGGACAGAAGTGACAGAGACAGGTGGCCTATGTTCTTGGGGTCGATTTCATGGGGAAGCTTCCTACAGCAGCTTGATTTCAGACTTCGCATGGAGGAAAAGATGGCTGTGCGGGATGAATCCTGAGCCTTCAGGGAGAACTCGGCTCGTCTGGAACAGCTTGGGAGGTTGTTCCCAGCATCGTTCAGGAGGTGGCATGCACACTGTCAGTCACAGGAGTATTCCCTTCAGGTCTCTGATCTGATGGCGTCAGGGTCACCACCTGAAGATTCTCCTCTATTCTTCTCTCCCCACATGAAAGAATGCAGTGAAGATACAGTTTGAGTAGAAGTTTATTTAGTGAAACAAAGTAACTCAAAGTGATAATACATCTGAGCTAGGTGGGAGCAGGCTGATGGGAAATGTGGGTGGGAACCACTGGGCTTGGCAAGGTGGAGTGTGCGGAAGTTTCTCATGGTCCCCTCTCTCTTGTAGTGTCACCTTTGGGAACCAGCTCTCTTATTTTGCTCCAGGGCCAAGTTGTCTTTGTAGATTTTACTTCCTTGATTGATCATCAGCAGATTCATCGCTGGGCATATATGGTCTTTGGGAGGCCCCTGGTGCTTCAATTTCTGGTATGGCAGGAAGAGCCCAAGGTTGCCTAGCAACAGGGGCATTTTAACCAGCAGCTGGGACACAGCTATAGAGTCTTTGGTTACCTCTAACCCCTGCCTCCCTCCTCAGGAGGTATCTAACCATAAAAGGGGCGGACATACGTGACCCCGCCTCCCTCCTGCTCTTATCGCCCTAGCAACCTACTCTGACCTTACAAGCCTTTCCCCAAAGTGTCACTTTTGGTTTTTACTGACTCACAGTGCTGCTTTTGTCTGAAATGTTTTTCTAATTTATTTAAGAATTAAAAAGCAAACTATTCTTTGATTTTTGATATATTTAAACATTATTATTATTAACAATATTGTGTTTATTTCTGATGAATAGGAATAGCGAGGTTTTATTTAGATCATATCGTTTACTTCAATTTAAGCAACTCAATTTGTCCTCTAATAATCAGGATATGGGGCGGGCATGGTGGCACATGCTTTTAAACCCAGCAGTCAGGAGCCAGAGGCAGGCAGATCTCTGTGAGTTCAAGGCCAACCTGGTCTACAGAGTTCCAGAACAGCTGGGGCTACAGGGAAACCTTGTCTCAAAAACACCAAAAAAATCAGGATATGTAGATGTTTATTTTAACAAAAATTTTATTATGTTTCCTTATAAATAAATTCTAATTCTAATTCCCTTGATTACCATGGAAATTTGGTAAATATTTAGAAAAGTAAACATTCAAGAGATCTATGAAAATAAACTTTTTTGTTTTTTAACTTTAATTATCTCAACAAATGAGTTGGGAATTTATTTTCTATTAAAATAATGAAAGACTTAATTACATAGTTCCTACAGTTTGTCTGTGAACCACAGAGAGAAGCGCTGTGGAAGGAAGAAGCGATGAAAAGCTAAGACGAGAGCCAGAGAACGTTCGAAGAGTCAGGGCCTGGTCTTGGTCCATCTTAGTCTCCATACCAGAAAACTGCAGATGTTCTGCTCTCATAGCTCTGGAGTCTGCACAGCCCTCTCCAAGGTGCCAGCATGGGCCCAGGGGCTTCAGGCATATCAGGCATATCACAGCACCTCATGGCACGGTGGGAGGTGTCACGTGGCCAGAGCTCACTTTCACCCACAGCCGCTGTCATTACCTCAGCATTAACATTAGGAAAAGCAGACGACGAGCCATGCACAGGGCTCCGGAAGCCGTTGCTGCAGTCCTTCTGCAGATGTGCTCAGGATCAGGTACCAGTGAAGACTACCCAGGAACCCCAGGGTCAGAATCCAGTTCCCTCAGCTGGCCTGAGCTTCCTTCCTTCCATCGAGCACCCGTCTTAGACGAGTACACTAGCATCTGCGTCCTCATTTACAGAATACAGAACCTGGACAGGAGCATCTGGAAGTCACAGTGGTTTAGAGCTCATGCTTTGAGATGTGAAATGTGCACTGGGGGTGGGGGGGCAAGTAAGACAGTTAAAATTCAGAGATCTGTGAGGAAAGCAAAGTGATCCAGATGGGGTTCACAGGTAGGAGTCAGACACATTTGATTTCACACAGGTTTCAGCTTCTTTTGGCAGACCCAGTAATTGTCTGAAAAACAGGTGTCAGAAAACACATTTTCTTGGGAGACAAGAGTACAGGTGTTCTGTTCATTGACACCTTTGATTTTCACTCTGAGGAAGAAAGAAAAGCCACATTCGGTGCTTAGGATCTTCTTATAATTATCCTGTCAGCTCTTATTTTTCTTTGGACTTTTAAGAAAAATGAAGAATACAGTTTTTAAGCATACTAAATACACACTCACAAGCATTGGAGACAGGTATAAACATTACAAAGAAAGTCAATATAAGGCTGTAGAATTTTGTTTCACCTTCACTGAAGAAGAATCCTTCCATCAGGAATCTTCATAATGACACAGAAGAAGGAGGTTTAGAAAGTTGACTAAATGTCCTTCTTGCACTAATGTCTGTGAACATTTATCTTGCTGAGCTCCATTTCTCAGCTGAGGCTCCCTCCTCCCAGATGACTCAGGTTTCTATCACGTGGACAAGTCGTCAGGTGTCTTTCAAGTTGACGAAAGCTAACCAGCACATCCCAAAGGCTCATGTGTTGATGCTCAGTCTCCACCTGATGATGCTACTGAGAGGTGGACCACACCCCCCCACACACACAATGGATTGACCTGTTGATGACATCATAGCTGAGGGGAGGTGAGAACCAGCCCCTCCCTTCCACTGTGTTTCTGCACTGCCACAGACCAAAAGCAATGGAGCCAGCTGACCAGTTTATTTATAATGCGTATGAGTGTTTTATGTGCATGTATGTAAGTGCATCTATGTGTATAATGACCACAGAGGTCAGAATAGGACATTGGATCCCCTGGAGATGCAGTTACAGAGAGTTGTGAGCTATATGGGTTCTGGGAACTGAACCTGGGTCCTCTGGAAGAACAGCCAGAGATCTTAACTGCTGAGCCATCTCTCCAGTGCCAGTAAGCTGACTGTTGACTGAAACTTCTTGAACCATGTGTTGAAATGATCTTTCCTCCCTAAGGATTTTTTATCAAATATATTTTGTCACAGTGACAAAAAAAGCTGATTAGCTCACATATGTCCACCCCATCCTCACAAATCACTGTGTCTTCCATGACATGGGTTAAGATACACCTCAACATGTCCAGGATACAGGTCGATATTCTCTGTTCCAAGTGCGGAGTGTTCCAGTTCTACACTCTGATATTTACTGTTTTCCCCTCTCACCTTCAGTCTTTCTATGCTGATTATACTGTGAGAAATTCATTTCACAACACACTATGCTGTACCTGTGTCACACATTTAAAAGCACTACTCAAGGACTGAAGAGATGGTTCAGCAGTTAAGAACACTGGGTCTTCTTGCAGAGGACCCGAGTTCCAGTCCCAGGACCCATATGTTGGCTAACAACCATCCTTAATTTCAGTTCCACAGAATCCAACACCGTCTTCTGATATCTTGAGGCATTGCACTACATGGGTGCACTTACATACATGGAGGCAAAACACCTATATACATAAAATAAAAATAATTAATAAAATACTAAAAAAGCACTGCTGAAGCTGTTGTATAGAAAATATAGGAAAAGTAAGACTAAAAAAAGAAAGAAAAGTGAAAGAAATAAGGAAAAAGAGAGAAAAAGGGGTAAAAACTCTTTGTGTTCCTGGTAGAGATTTAGAAATATTTTATGTCTCTGCTTGGTGTGCTGGTGCATGCTTTTGATCCCAACACCCCAGAGCAGAGGCAAGGGGACCTCTATGAGATCAAGGCCAGCCTGGTCTACAGAGTGAGCTCCAGGCAAACTGCAGCTACCTAGGGAGACCCTGTCTCAAAATAACAACAACAAAGAAACTGAACAAAAAACTCCATTGCAAATAATCATGCATTATTATTATTATTATTGTTGTTGTTGTTGTTGTTGTTGGCTATTGTCTTCTTGTACATGGAAGTTTTCAACCAATTTTGGAGTCAGCCTTTCAGACTATTTAGAACCTCTAAAGAATCTTCAGAGATTGTAATTTAGTTTAGACTAACTTAAAATCACAAAATTCAATTTTTAGTAAACCTAATGTGACTAAAATATTCAAAGTACCTCATTTAATACTCACAGATCAGAATGTATAATAGAGCCATTTATCTACTTCCAAGATCTTCTCTGATAATATATAATTTAGTCCAATCCAAAATAAGTGCCCTTCACTCTTTGAGAACTCCCGTATGAATCTCTATAATCAGAACAGTATAATTTGAAGGTATTTGTTAAGGACTCCTTCTTCTACTAACCCTAAATTTCAAGCATCTCTCCTGTTTGAGTTCTTCATGACTCCCCACCAGAGCTAATTCTTCCTTCCTTGTCATATTTCTCTCTCTATGTTTAAAGTTCCAGTTGATTCATCTCATCATATTCAATTCTTGGCTCATCTGTTTGATTAGTCTCTCAGATTACAGGCTTCTAGAAGTCAAAGTCTCCACCTCCTTTGCACAGATACTTAGTTAAGTCTAGAGGTGTCGATACAGCTTAAAGAAAGTGTTAAAGGCTTGGAGAGATGGCTGAGCAGTTCAAAGCACTGGTTACTCTTGCAGAGATCCAGGTTTGATTCCCAGCACCCACATGGTAGGTAAAAACTGCCTGTAACTCCATCCAGAGGATGCAACACCTGCTTCTGACCTCCAACTGCACTGACATACATGCAGGCAATACAGTCATACCCTAAGCCATTTTACTGAACAATTCACCAGTTCTTCGTGATCTTGAACAAGCAGCAATGTGGCTTCCTTTGCAGAACAGTCAGCTAGACCTTCACTCCATGTTCTGGAACTTTGTGAAAAATGTAAGCATTTGTCTCGATGTAACTGCCAGTCTCTTGGGCACTGTAATAGAGCTGGTCCCTCTAAAGCAAGAAAGAAGAAATGTTACATTTATATCTATTCCTGCTGTACCCAAGCAAATCACACCTGCACACACTTATATTAGTGTACACTGGAACAAAATTAATGTTGTCTTACATCAAGCCAACAATAAATGACAAAAACCTCATTTTATGCTTTGTTTCTATGAATTAATTTCAGGTAAAGTAAATGTGTGGCATGTTCATTAAAATAGTCAAATATGGGGCGGGTGACCACAAGGAGACAGTCTTCCAAACAGCTGGTCAGGGACTCATATGAACTCGGCAGTGACTCTGTGCAGGCTCAAATCAGCAAAACCCCAGCACAGACACAGGAAGTGGGTGAGAAATCCCAACTCACGCTAAGGAACTTTGGGCCATGGATGGCTGCTGGGAGAGGGAGAGACAGTGTCTTAGAGGGATCGGACTGGGTGGGCCCAGTGGATGGACCCACATTGGGCATTTGGGGACACAAGTTGGACTCCATAGGCCATATTAACATATATAAGAGAGTACATTAAGTTGGGTAGGGGTTATGGGGGACAGGTTAGAAGTGGAGAGGGGTTCTAAGTACCATCAAACTATTTTGTATGAAAATCACAAAAATCCAATAAAAATTCATTGTTGAAAAAAATATATTCCACTTAAGCATATTTTACTTTTTAAGTTGATATTTGGCTGTTAGTGATCAAGTGTGCTGGGCGCCTAAACAGTTGGTGGTCAAGATCATGGGCTTCAAAGTCACAGGGCTTCAGAGAATTCCAACACTGTCACTTACCAGTCACATGACTCTTAAGTTGCTTAACGTTTTTTTATACTGTAGTCTCCTCATACTTAAAGCCATGGTGATAAAGTTTATGATGGGTTGTTTTAAGCCCTAACCAAGGTCACACCTGACATCTATCAAATGTTACCTGCTACTCTCAGGAAACTCAGGCTACCTGTTGTTTCAGTGTTGTTAGCTTGAACATCCACACTGCATTTTTGTATTAAGAATCCCACTAGCAAATAAGAAAACACATGAGATTAAATGCTGAAAAAAGTGGTAGAATGGATGTTACAGTTCTTACTTCAGGAGACTGAGTTATTTCAATAATCCTGAACATATGGACCAACGTGTTTGCAAGCTGGACTGAGAGATCCCAGTCTCAAGACAGAATGCATAAACAGGAAAATCAGAGAACACCTGGGCTGACAGCCATCAGGTCATATGTCAACTAAGGCTGTCACTGACACTCTGAAACTGCTCACAGCCTTGCCTGAATGTACTGTCCTTCAAGTATACCCACTCCAAGGAAGTTTCATAAATGGTAAACTAAATACCTGACATACTAGTTTTCTTTGTTGTTCTCATCCTTTGGTCACAATTGTGACATTTTAGAATTCTGGGTGCACATGTGTTCTGCCCCACAATGACTCTCAGAACAGTTAACAGAAATGGGGAAGAAAATGAAGCTTCCACAAGGATGTGGGGCCCTGTCCTGTAACTCTTCATTTCACTGGTCTTCCCCTAGGCTCCATGTCACCACGTGATGTGAAGAGGCCGTAACACGTATGATGGAAACAGAGCACATGATCCATATTTCACTCCCCTAAAACACTGCATCCAATCAACCCCAGCACAAGGAGGATGAGTACAGCACAGCCGACTCTGAGAGCCAACTGATGCCAGGGTGGGCACCGACGGGGTCTGAGAAGGTGAGAGAAGACGTGTTTACCTCAGATGGGCACATCTGGAACGACAGTCAGACAATAGCTCCTCTCCATCTCTATGGTTCCACACTTTTTTTTAGATGAATGCCTTTGGATATTCAGAGGTTAGAATTGAAGAGAGGAGGGCAGGAATTTCAGACTGGAAAAACTTTTCTTAGGGGAAAAAAGCAGTTCTGTGGTGCATGTCTTCAATCTCAACTCTCAGTAAGCAGAGGCAGGCAGATATATTTGAGTTCAAGGCCAATGTGGTCTACAAAATTGAGTTTAGACCACAGCTGACTGCAGGTTACTGAAACTGCAGAAATGGAAATGGCGGGTAAGGGGGAATACTGTAGTGTAACATAACACATACTTACACCCACAATGCTGTGTTGTCTAAACACCAGGTCCAATGTCTGTGCTGTTCTTGGTGACCATATTACCCTATGATGATATGTCGTGTTTATCAGAGTTGAGATGCACTAATTTTTGAAATATAATCATATAGTACCACATTTTTTTCCACTTAATTTGCTTCTAGACAGTTTTAAAGGCATGAGTTTCACATGAAAAGTAAGGATGAGAGTTTTTTGATAAACACAATATGGGGAACATTAGCTAGCTCCTGCACCTCTAATTTAACTATTATCCCCCTTGTCCTCATTTGGTTTCTGACACATACATATATAAATGGCTTTCTAAGTTGCATTATTAGAACCAGGTACCATTCTGGCTAAGAGTTTACAATTACTTTTGTTTTGCTTTGTACTCTGTTTTGAAATGGGGTTTCTTGTATTTAGGCTGGCCTCAAACTCCCTATGTGGTTAGGATGACCTTGACCTCCCTATGTGGTTAGGATGACCTTGAACTCCTGATCCTCTGTCTCTACTTCAAGTGCTAGGACACCATACACGCATTCCCCACCACTCATCTTTCCTAATTTTGTTTCGTTTTGTTTTGAGATAAGTTTTCCCTGTAGCCTCAGCTGGCCTGAATCTCACAGACATCCACCAGACTCTGCGTCCTGAGTTCTGGGACTAAGAGTGTGTGCCACCATGCCTGGTGAGTTTCCTAATTTCTACAGCTACTGATTTCTACTTTATGTTTTATATTTTTCTAAATATTGATTTGTGGAAATGATTACATGCTTTGAGCTACATGTTAAACCTTCAAGTTGGGCATGCTGCAATATTGTCTTTTACTCTCATTAGATGTTCAGAATTGCTTGTTAATTTCTACTTTTTCTATTTATTTTAAAAAACATTGTTTCTGGTGGCTGAATCATGTAATTAGAATTGTAGGCAAATACTAATGGTCTCTGGCCTGTAGCCCACCCTGTCCTGGAGGCGGCTCCCTGTCCTGCCTCTGCTGCTGTGGGTCAGATTAGCCCTGGGAAGTTGCCACTGACCACTGAAGAGACCATGTGAGCTCTAGTTACTTGGAAGCACCTGCTTAGGACATTCTTTGGTATCCACAGTTCTGTGTCATGCCCCTTGTTCCAAACATGTCAATGTCTTCCCCTCCAACAAGACTCAGCCTGTAGAATGTCTTACAAATCCCTTTCCGTCTGCCTCACCTTCCCTTCTGACTTGACCTCCACAGCACTCCCTGCCTGTGTGCTTCCTACTGCGACATTGGCATGAACATTGGCATGCTCTGTCTTCAAGGCTTTGCATTTACCGGTCCAGGTTCCAGCCCATGTCCCTGGCTTTGTTCAGGACTTGACCCCAGCATCATCTCTCAGGAAGGCCTGCCATGATTACTCTGTTGACATCATGCAGCTCCAAAGGCAATATCCTAATTTTCATTTAATTTTTTTTGACATTTACCTACATGGTCTTTGACACAGGTGTTTACTTTACTGACAGCATGCCTTCACAATAATGTGAACTCAACAAGGAAGAAGATGTTTTCTCCTTTGTTCATGGCCGTATCCTCAGCATCCGGATCCATCCTTGACACATAGCAGGTGGTTAGTTTTGAATGAAGAAATAAACTCTCAAAACATTTAGTATGTAACTATCCATCCTACTATCAAAGCAAACCTTTGGCCATTTCACCAGAAACAAAGCAAGTCAATGCCACATCCCACATCTTTCCTGGCAGATCTAATCACTGTGCTGCAAATTCACAACAGTGTGCGCCTTTTAGCTGAGGAGTCCCCAGCGGTGTCGCAGTTACTGTGCTGCTGGGTCAGGGTTTTCCCTTCCCATGCTTTGCTCTGGCTGTGTTCTTCCATCTGCTTTTCCTCAGGGTTAAGTCCAGGCTGACGGCTTATAGGATCTCCTTACAGTTAGAGAAGACACTTCGCCAGTGCCATCGATTTGGGATAGAAATAGAAGAGCCGGGGAAACTTCGCTGTCTTTCTCTACGTTCATTTTCTTATTCCCACTTCAGCAAGCCCCCTTTCCTATCCTTTGTCAGGTATTAACACAAGAAAACAACTTGCCTGTTTCTTCCATCAGAACATAACCAGCTCAGTCAAACTTCCCTGCAGTTACCAAATCCCTCCACTTTGCCCTGAGCTTGATGTGAAGATTGAAATGAAGATGATTTGGGGACTCTAAGATGTTTTCCTCATTTAGGAATTGTATAATTTAATAATTTCTAACCAAAATGCTAAAAAGTTATGATTCACACGCTTCATGATGCAGAAAGAACATCAAATTGAAGACACTGAGACGTCACTGAATTCTGTACATTCAGGTAGACTGCAGAGTGTCATGCTCTACCATGAGGATTCTGTGTGTGTTTCTGTCTCAGTTCCTGGTCTCCTTTCCTCCATCCCCAGGTCATGTTGTCCTGCAGATACAACCTCCTATCAGTCTTCTCTTTCTTCCACTCACATTACTCAATCCTCCCAGACAAGGGAGCTGACTTCAGCCAGTACTGAAGGCTGAGGAGGCAGCTGCAGTGGAGCTGAGTCAATGCAGTTGTGCTCCACAGTGGCTGTGGATCTGCAAGTGCTTTACAGTGAGTCTGCAGGTGACTCTGTACATTCTTCATGTCATACATATAAAATATTACTTCTTCAGTGTCTCTAACTAGAGTCGAATAGAAGTGATGTTCATGTTTCATGCTGATTACTCAAACAAAAATAATCTTCCTCCAACTTTGTAATTATCCATAGGCAAGCTATCTAATACTCTTCAACACTAACATGAGTTAGTCTTTTAAATTGTATGTGTGTGTGTGTGTCCATTCCACTGTGTTGGCCCGTAGAAATCAGAGGATAATTTTCAAACATCAGTGATAAAACCCAAATCACCAGGATTGTGCAGTAAATTCTTCTATCTACTGTGCCATTTCACTAAACCCCAAACAAGAATTGAAAACTGTAATTTTAAAAAGGAAATTCTAATCGTTCAACATGATGAAATGCTAAGAGGAGAAGGAAAGCCATTTACCTGAGGGGAAGGAAGGAGGTGATGCATGTTTAGGCCCACCGGTCCTGCACGGCATTAAATTGCCATAGACCTCTGTGCTGTCCATTGCAGATGGGGGTTGCGACACCTAACCTGTGAACAGGACAAGCTTCAAGTTCTGTGAGGTGAGACGAGCAAAAGGAAGTCAGGTGTGAGCACTGCTGTCTGTGTCCACATCTGCCCATGCTGCAGCTGAGAGTTTCTCCATAATTATCAGACTCACCGTCTAATGTGCTCACATGGATTGTGTGTTCTTATCTTCAGAGAAGATAGAGAACATGGTCTATTTTTTGACAAATCTCTAAAAAGGCCTTTTTTGTTCTTATTCCTTTAAACATCTCTAGCTAAAATCCCTTCTGGGTGGTGTAAACAATATCTGCCCATTCTCCCTTGGTTCTCAACAGCAAACTGAGGTACGATTTCACCAAACTGCATTTGGGAAACCAGTGAGCTTGTTGGGCGTACTTACTGAGCAACAGCTGATGGTGAGGATCGTGGGTGCTCTCCTCATAAGGCTTCACTGGAAAGTCTCATCCAGCATGCATGGCCTCCTTAGTACCACACAAAAGGTTCGAGCCTCCCCTAGGCCTCTTCAGCCCATACACCCTTGGCTCCTCCCCCAGACCTCAAGTAGGTAGGGACAACTGGTTGGTGGAGGTGTGGCTCAAGCTCTCTGCCCCTCCTTCCTGCTGAGTGTAATAATCAGCAAGCTTAGCTGTGATGATCCTAGGCAAATGGTGCAACCAAGCTTGGGAAGATGGCATCTGTCCACGGCCTGTCTTTCACAGCACAGTCCTATGCACCACCATCTCTTTTCAATTAGTCTCTCAGGGCCAAGCCCAGGCTAAATGAAATGAAACACTCATCTTGAGTTCAATTTGGAGGGAGTCCCAGTTATGAAGCTATATGATATTTTATGCTATAGTGTGAAAATAAAAATTAGTGTAAAAATGCACATTGCTATTGAAATGGGTTGAAGCTCTAAGATGCTCCTGAACTATCTGTGCGGCAAAGAGCTGTGAACTACAGAAATAAAGATATAAATGTGGTTAAAAACCTGGGAGTGGTGTGATCTTTGTAGGTCTCGTGTAGGCAGCCATATTGAGACTTCTTTGGAACACATCCCTGTCCTGTCCAGGAGGAACTATCAGGAGCAGATGCTCTGGTCCTCAGTGGCTTACAAACTTTCCACCCCATCTTCCACTGTGTTCCTCAAGATTATGTGTACGGTCTCTTTGAGACAGACCATTTGGGGTGGGCACCCCACTGTTACTTATCTGCATTTTGACCAGTTATGGATCTCTCTAATTTTCTCTGCTGCAAAAAGAAGCTTCAGGTCTTTATTCCTAGTGCCCACATCCTGGCTAACAACCATCTGTAACGTCAGTTCCAGGGGATCTGATGCAATCTTCTGGCCTCCTTAGGCACTGCATTCATGTCCTGTACTTACATACATGGAAGTACAATACATATACACATGAAAATAGATAAAAAGAAGCTTCCTTGATGAGATGTGAGAGCTGCACTTATATGTGGGTGTAAGGATCAGTATTTCAAAAGCAGTTACAAACTGTATTACTTTAGCAATATGGTAGTAGATTCTTCTCTATGGCCTATGGCCTCTCCAGCCATGGATCCCTTAGCCAGCTGAGTGATGACATCGTTTCACAGTTTCACTCAGTGCTAGGGACATGGTCCTGCCATGTGCTTCATAGAAGCTTGAGATTTTAACATTTCTGCAAGATTTTCCAGATTTGCCCATCATTCTATATAGTTATAGAATCATTTTCAATTTTCAGTTTATAGAAATTTCAAGGTGTATTATATAAGAACACAAACTTTATTATAAATAGAATCATCTGAAAACTTGTTAGGAATGCCTATTGCTGCCACACAAAGTCCTTCCTTTATCAAGATTAGTTAATCTGATATTAAATGCATTCCAATTATTTATACTTCTTCATGGAACACAGGTATATAAGCAGTCCTGTGAGTGGGAAATGTGGGCAGTGTCAGAAAGACCAGTACAGAGAGGCAGAGCCGATGCTTTAATCAGAAGATGAAAATACTGTTGTGAGGTCACGGAAGTTTAAGTGCACGTTCTGAAGCCTGGCTGTGCCCACTAGGAATCCACAGCAACTCTGTTGAAAATAGTGGATTGGAGATGAGATGTTTTCAGAAAGAGATGCTGGAAAAAGGCTCTAAGCTACAAAAGTGTAACTCGAAACAACCCAGGAAGACTTTCATTTGTCCATATGCAGCACAGAGCAACTCAGAGACCATTTTGCCTGTCACCAACATCAGAAGCAACACCAAAAACCTGCACAACACTTTCTATCATGAAAGACCTTTGCTACGTAATCATTACTGTGCAGATGAAAGTCAAACACACTTTAGACTTCTCACCTGGATAATTTAGCTAAGACAATGAAATCATTGGCTCGCTTAACTGCGTAAATTAATTTTACCACAAAATATAGAAGAATTCAGAATGATCTTGATCTTGACATAATAAAATATAAGGAGTGGGAATGTGTATTTGTGAAAGATTACAATATAATATTAAATCTAAATAATTTAAATGGTGAATGACTGTAAGTAATCCTAGGTTTGAGAATTTAGCAAGAGTAAAAGCCATATTGAGTACCCCAAGGAGTAAAGGACAAGTGCTGGATGAGGATCCTACAGTGAGGTGATCTTTTCTAGGTTAGTAATTTTGTGTTGTATAGCAAAGTAGATTAAAACATAAACATTATCTTGAATATGAGGCAAAATATAAAACATAAGGTCTAAAAGAATAATCTTTGCAAGAAGGGGAAAATGATTGAGAAAGTAGTAATTATGAGCTAAGACCATGCACTTTAGGCTTCAAAGTACAAAAGATATCAGCAAGATGACTCACCAGGAAAGAGAAGACCTCCTTTCTCCACAGAAGCCCTCACTGCATAAGCAGTGCCTGGGCCAGATCACCTCCACTGGATGTTGAGGGACTAGCAGAAAAGTTGCAGCTCCAGCCCATTTTAAACCATAAGAGACTACAAAGGTGTCTCTTATTCCACGTAAGTTGACACTCATGATCCACTAGCATAATGCCATAAAAATGGCCAAGAACGTGAAACATTGCTCAACACCACTAACCATCATCATAATAAAACTAAAACCACAATGAGAAAAGACTCCTGGTTTCTAGTTCTGAGTGTGAGGGGCTTCAAGTTTCTGGTCCATCCTAACAACAGCACAGAGATGAGCAAGCTGAAAACCCAGCAGCTGTCCCAGGCTGTGAAAGAGAAGTGAAGACACTGGTAAAGAAATGTTCCCAACCCTGGAGAGACAGACAAGGGAGGGCAGGAAGTGAAGACTCATGGGAGCAGAGAATCAGGCTCTGCCTTCCCTCTAAAGGAGACAGGACATAAGCAGAAAAATCCAACTGTGCTTAACAAAGTGCTGTAGATTCAACATGGTTCACTTTACAGTTACAAACGCTAACGAGACCCATCAGAAGACAACCCACAGTTTGTGAGATTGGCTGCCAGGAGCTCGACCAGAAAAAGCATCATAAAATAAAAACCATCTTAAGAAATTAGCAGGAAAGAGGGGGAAAAAACTTCTAAATATGACTACTTTGCCTTCCATAAGGGAGGTATGTTCTAAAGATAGATTGATAGATAGATAGATAGATAGATAGATAGATAGATAGATAGATAGATAGATAGACAAAGAGATAGATAATATTTTTTTTAAAAACAGAAAACAACTCGGGGCTGGAGAGATAGCCTAGCGGTTAAGAGCACCGACGCTCTTGCAGAGGACCCGGGTTCGATCCCCAGCACCCACATGGCGGCTGAGAACCGTCTGTGACTCCAATTCCAGGAGAACTCCAGTTCCAGGGGAATCCGAGACCCTCTTCTGACCTCCGCGGCATTGCACGACACGGGTGCACAGACCTGCATGCAGACAATACATTCATACACATACAAAAATTAAAAAAAAATTAAAAATTAAAAAAAAAAAACAGAAAACAACTAAGCAACTGGGCTTTCATTACAGCTGAACTGCCCTGGGGCCAGGAAATAACTCTAGTCAGCTCCAGCTTCCCACGGGGGAGAATGAAGATGTAACCGTCAGCCCACCCTGCCCTTCTAGGCTGGGGAGGAAAAATGGCCAATGTCTTCTATTTTGGAAGCTGTCTTGTGAACAGCTAACCCTAACTCTAAAGCAGAGAGAAAAGCAATGAAGAAACACTTCTGAGTTCACAGAGACACAAAGCCACTAACAGCCAAGACCTTATCACACTTCCCTATCACACTTGACCTCACCACCATGATACTAAAGGTCTAATTATAGCAGTTCTGGTTCATCTTTCTGGTTACAAGCATAGCACAATGCAAACATGCAGTTTGAAGATATAGAGCATCCATGAGAGCCAGACACACCAGGGATTTGGGAATTAAAACCACCATGAGATGTCAGCTCCGACCCATGGGATAACTACTGTCAAGCAAGCAACTCCACACTAAGAGAGTGAAGGGAATGCCAAGTGTGGGTGAGAATGTGGAGAAGCTGAGACCATTATGCATTGTAGTGGGGGAGCAAAATGTTGCCACCACCATGGAGAACTGTGTGGTGAGTTCTCAGAACACCGAATATAGAATTACCATAGGACCCAGTGACCTACTTCTGGATATATGATGTAAATATTGAAAGTGAGGTCTCTGTTATGGTTTGATTATCTCTTCAAAAAGTCATGTTGAAATTGAATTTGTTGAGTGGTATTAAGAGATGCAGCATCTATGTGAGAATCTACTAATAGTGTTTTGCCAAAGGGACATGTAGTGACCTTCTGAATATTAATGCTAATACTGGTAGACTAGCCACTCTTAATCCTTGATCAGAGAAGTCTCTTTCATAAATGGGTGTTGGCCAAGGGAGGGACTCCTGGGTGCCGACAATAAGGGCTTGATCAGTGCTCAGCTCCATCCAGAGCTTCCATGTCACCCTTTCCAAGGCCCAGGGCACATCGCAGGCAACAAGTAGAGAGACCGTGGGAAACAAAGGATGAGGAGGAATGCGTGGGTGTTCTCTTCTGGACAGACATGACTTCTGCAACCATGCACACACGGCAGCTGTGTGTGTGTGTATGTGTGTGTGTGTGTGTGTGTGTGTGTGTGTGTGTTTGAGATGTGTGGGTGGATGTGTTTGTATTCATGTGTGCGTGCTTATTCCTATCTTGGGTGTGGTCACACATGTCAACTTTCTTTTCTCTATTTGCTATATTATTTTTAAAATATTATACATATATATATATATATATATGTGTGTGTGTGTGTGTGTGTGTGTGTTGGCAGCATTTATATTAGGGTATAATATACATGCAATGCATCAAAGAGGCCAGCAGAGGGTTGTAGGATCCCTTAGAACTGGAGTTATTGTCTCAAGAAGAAAATTTGAAGGAACAGTTTAACCATACCCTTAGTATCTATGAAGAAGCCTTGAAGAACAGAGAGAGCATTGTTTCCATCACTCAACAGCAGAACAAAGAACTGGCCATCAAAATTGAGCAAGCTCTGAGAGAGCGAGCAAACATGGAATTATAGCTTCAATGTGCAGTAGAGGCCTCCCAGGCAGCCAATGAAAAGGTTCAGAAGTTAGAAAGGCTGGTGGATGTCCTGGGGAAGAAGGTTGGAACAGGGGCCATGAGGACAGTGATCTGACTGAACGAAACCCAGTCTGGGGGAAGCAATCACATCTGGTGACCAGGCTGCTTCATTCAACACTGTGTAAACACTAAAAGCCTTAACTTAGCAAACAGTTGTTAGAAGTGGGACACTCCAACCACATTCCAAGTTAAGATAAAATCAAATCACAAATGTTTAACCACTTTGCTGCTGGCTTGAGTCATTTATCCAAATATATTAACTACAGGCTTTTACCAATTATAAGGTTGCCATTTATTTTGTACCTATGTTATAGTTCATTTGCCTTAATGTAAACCTTTTTTTACTGGTATTCCACTGTAGAAACATGGTGAAGCCCACCAGGATCATATCTTCACATATGGCCCTTTCTGAATAAAAGTGCAGCAAAGTCAAAAAAAAAAAAAAGAACTAGAGTTATGATAATTGTTAGTGCCATGTCAGTGCTGGGAATTGAGCCTGTGTTCTTTGGATGAACAGCAAGTGTTCCTCACCAGTCACCTCTCTCTCCAGCTCCTATTTACTGTATTGTAAGACCTCAACATAATATTTTTTTTAAACTTGAAGCAACAGTGGATAATTGTAGACCACAGGTACATGTGCAGCAGAGCTCTAGTTTTTTGAACCCGCTCAACTAAATTTCTACCTCCTGATTTGTAATTCTCCACTCCCGCCATTCCCCATTTCCTGGTAACCATGCCTCCTTTCTTTTACTGCACAAATTTGAATATTTTAGATGCCTTATATATGTAAAAGCAGGCAGCACTTTTTTTCTGGGCTGGCTTATTTATTTAGCATAAGTTTCCCAGGTTCCCCTGTGTTTCCCGTATCACAGATCTTCCACAGTCGTAAGGGCTGAATACTATTCCACTGGATGCATAGTTCACATTAGTTTGTTGATAGATATTTAGGTTGGTTACACATCCTAGTTGTTTTGCATAGTTCTTCAGTGATTTTGGGAGTGGTAATTTCTCTTAAAGACCTAGATTTCAAGTATTTCAGATAAGTGTCTAGAAGACAGATTGCTAGGTCAAATGGTAGTCTTATTTAATTTTTTAAGGAATCATCATTTTGTTTTCCACAGGGGTCACAGCATTTTGCATTCCTACATGTAATATTCAACAGTTCCAGTTTCTCTTGCTTCTGTTACCTTATATAATATTCCTTTGTTCTGTTGATACTGATTTGCATTTCCTTCATGATTAGTGATGTTCAGCATCTCTTTTTCATACAGCTTTTGGCCATCTGCCTGTCTCCTTTGGTGAAATGCCTATTGAAGTCCTTTACCCATTTAAAATTTGGTTGTTAAATTTTATTTTAATAATCTTTACATTTTGTTCGTTATTTTTATTTTACCTCTATGCCTGAATGCATGTAAGTGTACCATGTTGTTCAATGCCCGCAGAGGTAAGAGGAGGGCATTGGATCCCTCAGAACTCGAGTTGTGTGTGGTTGTTGCCATTTCCAGTGGGTGCTGGGAATCCATTCTGGGTCCTCTGCAAGAGCAGCCAGTGCTCTTATCCTTGGAGCCCCTGGTTATTAAATGTTCAAAACTGTTGAGTCAGGCATAGGAGCTCTGTGTATATTTTAGAAGTTTACCTCTTCTTGGATATACAGTTTGCAGTTATTTCCTCCTTTTCTGTGGGTTTCAACTGTGCTGTGTTTATTGTTTTCCTGGATATACTGAAGCTGTTTGGTTTGATGTAGTCTCACTTGTTTATCTTTGTTTCCGTTGTCCATGATTTTGTGTCAAGGAATGAATTTATTATATTACCAAATCCATTATTATTGGTGTGATTTTCCTTATGATCACTTCTGGAAATAATATGGTTTCAGGTATTACATTTAACTGTTCATTCCATTTTGAGTATTTTTAAATGGCATAAAACCCTTTGCATATGGATACCCAATCTTCCCAGTACTGTTTTTTGAGGCACAAGCTTTTTCCCATTGTGTGTCTTGATTTCCTATTTGGAGATCAGTGAACTTTTTCTGGGCATTGTAATCAGTTTCATGTCTACATGGCTGTTGTTTGAATGAGAAAATCCGCATAGGCTCACATATTTGACTACTTGGCCCCAGTTAAAGTTATGGAACCTGTAGGAGGTGGAGCCTCCATGAAGGAGTCTCCCTGAGGACAGGCTTTGAGATTCTATAGCCTGGACCCACTTCCTCTTCTCTCTCTGCTTCCTGTGTGTGGGTAAAGATGTGATCATCCAGCTTCCTGCTCCTGCTGCATGCCTTCCTGACAGGATGACTGTATCCCTATGGTCCTCTGAGCCCAAACAAACCTCTTTTGGTCATTATATTTTATCAAAGCCACAGAGAAGTAGCCAATGCAGCTTAAGAGCTTAAGAGATTTTATGGGAGGAGCTTACTCTTTAATTACTGTGGTGTGCAGTACATTTTGAAAAGAAATGTGATATTGTTTTATCTAAAAAACGATTTGGTTATATGTAATATTTTGCAGTTCCATTTAAAACTTATTATTGTTCTTCTATATGTGTAGACAATGTCTTTGGGATTTTGATTGAAATTATATTAACTCTACAGTGGAATACTCTCAGCAACTTAACAAAGTTTTTCCGATTCTTGACTATTTGGTATCTTTTGATTTGGGGTCTATGTTGGTTTTCATCCACAGTTTACAATTTAGTACATGAGTCCTTTGCCTCCTTTGTCAGGGTTATTCTTGGATGTTTTATTCTTTTTGATTTTATTATATATAAATGTTTTCCTAATTTTCTGTTCAATTAGTTCCTTATAAGTGTGTATAAACAGAAAGGTTTTCTATAGTGAAATTCCATCAAGTTTACTAAATTCTTTCTGGAATCTTTTTTTAAGGGGAGACAGTGAACTCAGTGCCCCACTACCACAAATTATGCAGTCAAGTTTCCTGCATTTGGGGAAATAAGCACATCCCAAGTGCAGTGGATGAGCCTCACCCTGGAAAACCACCTTCCTGACATGGTGTCTCCCCTGCCGGTAAATAAATATCCAAAATCTTAGTTAAATTGGAAAACCAATGCAAGAAATTTAAACTCAATAAAAATAAAATCAATAACTAAGACTTTGCAGTCTCTGTCCCCAGCCAGCACCAAAGTCTCTGCTTGGCCCAACACCAGTTTTTAATTGCCCAGAGAGGACAATCATAAGTGTCCAGGGGCCACTTTTCTGCACTGCAATCCCCCAAGCCCCTAATTGACATATATACACCCAGGGTGGCTCTAGACCAAAGGCTGGAAAAGCAAAGTTCCTGGCAAGGAGTCACAGATACACCCTAACCTGCTCAATATCCCATGTTAATAAAAGAAGCTGAAAAGGAAACTGGCTTGTCTGCCACCCATTTCCCTCCCCTAACCCACCACAGACAGCAGCCTCACACCCCTGGTCAGTACCACTGAGATCTAAGACACTGGGAGCCTAGCCCCTGAGTTCTGACTGTAAAGGTTCAAGCGGTGGTGGTGGTGGGGACTTGTTTCACTACCTGCTCAGCTCTAAGCAGAGGAGATGCTGCCCTCAGCTGAGCTACCAAGGGTGCTGCTTGCAGGCTTGCTTCCCTCCAGAACATCAATGCCTGAGAACCAGTCCTCCTGCCAGAGAGGAATCAGTCCAGGAGCTCCTTTGTCTACAGCCTGTGAGGGGTGGGGCAGCCACACCAATTCTTTGATGCTGCATTTGCCTGACAGCAATGGCCAGGGATGATGGTTTGCAGAGTGGACACCACAGCACTCGCTGATGGCTGCTCTCACTGGTCTGCCAGAAGGAAGCGTCCCTCTCATCCCCAAGGAACAGTTCTGCTCCCTTTAATCTGTTCCATTTGTCGCACCAGCTGTTCTCCTTGGCAGCAACTCCTGCAGGCTCTAATGTTCACACACTTGCATGCCCAGGTAACGCTCGCCATGCCTCCAGCAAAGAGGGAGAATTGGGTGGAACTGGAGTGAGGACAGAAATGGTGCTCACCAGGGCTATGGGAGTGAATGTGAGCCTTTCCTCAGCCATACTGCCAGACCTGGAAGACCTTTGTCCCCAGGATCTTTCGTGTCCACCAACATGCAGAGCTCTCAGAGTTGGAGTCCTTTGAAACCTCAGTGACCTGGGCAGAGGTCCAACTGCACTCAGAGTCTCGGCAGTGCCAGGACTGATATTGCTGTGAACTGTGACAGAGACAGGACAGCTGAAGATTAGACTCCGGATCCCTGCCCAGGGCTGAGAGGCAGGGGTTAGGGGCAGGAAGGAGCTTGTGCTGGAAAAGGAGGGGCTGGGGCAGGCTGGGCACAGGAGGTGGCCTGGTGGGTTTTGGGTCATGAGTTTAATTTCTCCGGAGGTGTAAAGGGGACGCTGGCGCCGCGGAGGTCATGTGGGGCGGAGTGTGCGCAGTGGCAGCAGGTGGGGTCCAGGTCCCAGCTGGCAGGGTTCCCTTGGGATCTGGGCGCTTTTCTGCAGTGGGTTTCATTTCGCTCCTGACCTGAAGGGGGCGACCGCCTGTCCCAGAAGGCAGTGCGAGTGGAACCCACTTAGGCTTCTGCTTTGAGGCTCCTCCCCCAAGAAACGTAAGAGCTGACGCCATCAGAACGCTGTCTTTACTAGGCCAGAAGGAGGCGGAGCTCTTGCCGGTGGTGGTGGCGCCCACCGGAAGGACCTGCTGAAGGCGGCTGGAGCATCAGGAGTTCGAGGTTACCCATGGCTACATCCTTTTTCCCTCCATTCGCCAAGCCACCCGCCCATCCCCCTCCTCTGCGCTAATGGAGCACTTCCCATGCCAACAGAGACCTGCGGGTTCCAGGTTTATTTTTAGCCACAACGCGGCTAAATAAATTCCTGCAAGTGGAAGTATGCACAGATAAAAATGTCTTTCTGCCACTTCAATGTCCCACAAAGATCATAGGCCTGAGGCAGGAGGTGATAAAGGAGCATGCCACTACTTAACTAGCAGGAACTCTGTGCCCAGCACCCAGGATCCAATCTCTTGCTCCCTTTTCTTCTTTACTTAATATGGAAGTGTATTTTGAATTTATATTTTTATTTTTAAAGTCACGAGTTAACTTCTCTAAAAATAATGTTTTCAAGATTAGGTTAGGCATAAAATTTTCAGTAATATTTCACAGTTTTGAAGTATCTCAATATCCTACAATTGTTTATCAAAAAGTAAGAAAATGTATAGATTACAAAATAATACCAAGTGTTTTCAGATCCATATGCTGCTTTCTATAACTTGCCATAATGCACTGTGAAGTAAACCTGTGATTACCAGTGATCAGTTCAAGAGTATAACAAACAGATGTTCCTTAATAAATGCCTGGATTCATTCTGATGTTAGACTTCTTCAATAACTAAATTAGATACATTTGTAACAACTGAGAGATTTAAGCTGGGCATGGTGGCATATACCTTTAATCTCAGCACCTGTGGGCCTGAGAGCAAGGCCAGCCTGATCTATAGAGTGAGTTCCAGGTAAACTGGGATTACAGGGAGACCCTGTCTCAAAAAGACCAAAAACAAAACCCCTAAACTGAAACAAATAGAAAAACAAAATAAAAACACAAGAGATTGTCCTGTTAAGAGAATTAAGCATTGTCTTCCCTTTCTTTTTATAAAAGTGAAGTCATCTGATCTATTAAATACCCTCCATCCAATGCTCTAGAAGTTAGCATATAATTTCACTTTTTGTGTGTAGAAGAGCACATTATACACTTTATTTGTAGAAGATAAGAATTTAGTGTAGTTGGAATGAATTCTTAAGACACTTAAATATTTATTTTTATTTTGCATGTATGAACATTTTGTCTGGATATATGTAGGTGTACCCACATGTGCAGTGCCCACAGAGACTAGAAGAGGGTGTTGGATCCCCTGGAATTGAAGTCAAGGACAGTTTTTAGCTGCCATGTGGGTGTTGGGAACTGAACCCAGGTCCTTTGCAAGAGTAGCCAGTACTCTTAAACATTGAATCATCTCCCCAGTCCCAACATTGTTTTATAAAATCAACTGTGACTGACTATATCAATAAATAATACACATACCTAAAAAGATTAGGCTTTTTTTTTCAAGTCTTAGTCAATGTAACTTAATATATTGAGTGTTTCTGAAAAGAGACGGAAAGAAGTAGTGACAGGAAGCTTCACTGCCCACTGCTTTCAGCCCTTAACCAAAGTCTCACATTAGGTATGAGAACTGGGAGTATCTGTAACAAATGCCCTTTGCTAAAAGTAAGGGAACATAAAAGTCATTTATGGTATTTAGTATTTCTTATCAATCTTCTTACATTAAAGTCACTAGACCATTGAAAATGAAATCCATTCTTACTTGGTAGTAGAAAGAAAATGTGAAGTAATGAAAGAAAAATGTCTGTTTTTCTCATAGGCTGCATGTGAAACTCTGCTGGTCTCAGAGTCTCTACCAAAAGAATATATACGAAATGTGTATTATGTGTCTGTGTATGGGCATATGCAATTGAGTACAGATGCCCAAAGGCTTCAAATCCCCCTGGAACTGGAGTTACAGGCAGTTGTGAGTCACTTGACCTGGGTGACAGGAACTGAATGCAGGCCTCTGCAAGAACAGTGTACACTGAGGATTCTGTCCAGCCCTATGTGTGTGTAATAGATCTAGGCAACCCTACCTAGATCAAAGTTTTGGTATCAAAACTTGTATTTTGACTGTGTCATGTTTTGTGTGCTGATATTTTACTATGGTAAAATCCAATCAAGTAAGAAGCTTTCTTTTTTAAAATTTTTTTATTTATTATTTTGTATATGTATGAGTGTACTGTCTGCATGTAGGTTGGTGCACCCATGTCGTGCAATGCTACGGAGGTCAGAAGAGGGCGTCTGATTCCCCTGGAACTGGAGTTAAAGACAGTTCTTAGCCATCATGTGGGTGCTGGAAATCGAACCCAGGTCCTCTGCAAGAGCAGTCGGTGCTCTTAACCGCTGAGCCATCTCTCCAGCCCCAAAGAATGACCTGCCTCCCCATCAGAGAAATGAATCTTTTTGCCAATAGAAAAGATTTACTATGAAGGAGGAGTATGGGAAAAGAGGCCATAGAATTCCAGGGAACATTACTATAGATCTAGGAGTTTGATGGTATAGAAAGGTATTTCCTAGTGGGGTACAGTGTCTCACTTCTTTAGTCCCCACACTTAGGAAGCACAGGCAGGAGATGCAGGACAGGATCTTGGAAGTCCGGTTTACCCAGTGAGTTCCAGGCCAGCCAGGAGTCCATAAAGAGATTCTGTCTCAAAAAACAAAATATAAAACAAACAAGAAACAAAGAAATACATTTCCTGAGGGCCCCTAGTGTGAATGAGCACCTCAGAGAGAAGGGGAACAGAGCCCATCAGCAAGGCCCTGGATGGAGGGCCATCCTATCAGGAGTGACTCCTAGTGATACATCAGGAAAGCCAGATTCTAAACGCATACCCACAGCTGAGCTCAGGATGGTAAGCAGAAGCAAGGCGACATGGAAATGTAACTTTGTTCTAATTCACTTTACTGTCTCCATTTTAGTGAGAAAACCAGAGCAGGTCATCTGTGCTGCCTGTTCAAGAAGCTGGACTGGATTTGGAAGTAAATGTTTCTATGTTTCTGAAGACATGAGAAATTGGACACACAGCCAGTTCTCCTGCAAGGCATTAGGAGCTGAACTTGCTCAGTTTGAAAACATGGAGGAACTGGTAGGAAATGTTGGAGGATGCTTTTTATTGAATATTTAGTGCCTCAAAGTGGGGAGCTAAAAGCTGAAAGATAAGAAAGGCCCCATCCTAGATAGAACTAGGGACATGGGGTACAAGTTATTGTGTTTCTTTTGTTGAGGGAATGACTTCTGCCTAGAGCTCTGATACATTCTAGGGACATTATCTCCCACAATGTTCACAGGCAGCCTTCAAGGTAAGACATGCATTAGACATTCCCATTCTATCAAGGCATGTGCCGACCATGTAAGTTTTCTTCCATGTTGTCATGTGTTACATGCCCCAGGTGGCTGGTATAGTACTATGTCACACATAAGTGGAGAATTTTCAGTCACAGTGGGGTTTACAGTCATTAAAATAATGGGCCTTAGGATTATAGACATCACATGACTCCACTGAGAACCTAGGACTAGTCTTACTCCAAAGTCTGTGCTCCTCAGTGGGGCATTGAGACTCAAGGTCACCTGAAACAGACACCTGTGTTCGCTTTCTGTGTTTATGACAGGATTTCTTAAAGAGATATAAGGGGACTTCTGACTACTGGATCGGCCTGCACAGAGAATCTTCACAGCACACTTGGAAGTGGACAGACAACACTGGATACAGCAGTGTGTATGTTTTCACATCTGTATTCCTTCTCCTATGTTCACGTGTTGTGTGTGAATTGTGTTCATGAGATTCAAAACGTACTGTCAAACTTACGGTGCTGAGCAGGAAGAAATACAAAGCCTTGGGCTGGAGATGGAGCTCAGAGTGAGAGAGTGCTGACATGCATGAGCCAACCCAGCAAACTCCACATCCCACACACTGAAATCATTTTTGTGTTCTTCCATTTATTAGCTGTGATTTTGGAAATCCTTCACTTGCTGTGATTTTGCTTGAAGTCTTTTGCAAGATGATGGTCTTTGATGGGGCTCTTGCCAGCTCCTTCACTGACTTAAAACGTTTTTTGTTGATAAATCCCCTCTGTGAGATGCAGTCAGAGCTGCACATGCGCAGTGAGGGCTCTGATGTCTCAGGAAGCCGCTGCAGAGCTGCAGGCATCAGACTCCCAGGTCCACTCTGCACTGCTGCACCTGTTCACAGAAGAGAGACTCCAGGGAGCAGTGAGGATCTCCCTAANATTTCTTTTGTTGAGGGAATGACTTCTGCCTAGAGCTCTGATACATTCTAGGGACATTATCTCCCACAATGTTCACAGGCAGCCTTCAAGGTAAGACATGCATTAGACATTCCCATTCTATCAAGGCATGTGCCGACCATGTAAGTTTTCTTCCATGTTGTCATGTGTTACATGCCCCAGGTGGCTGGTATAGTACTATGTCACACATAAGTGGAGAATTTTCAGTCACAGTGGGGTTTACAGTCATTAAAATAATGGGCCTTAGGATTATAGACATCACATGACTTCACTGAGAACCTAGGACTAGTCTTACTCCAAAGTCTGTGCTCCTCAGTGGGGCAGTGAGACTCAAGGTCACCTGAAACAGACACCTGTGTTCGCTTTCTGTGTTTATGACAGGATTTCTTAAAGAGATATAAGGGGACTTCTGACTACTGGATCGGCCTGCACAGAGAATCTTCACAGCACACTTGGAAGTGGACAGACAACACTGGATACAGCAGTGTGTATGTTTTCACATCTGTATTCCTTCTCCTATGTTCACGTGTTGTGTGTGAATTGTGTTCATGAGATTCAGAAGGTACCGTGAAACTTACGGTGCTGAGAAGGAAGAAATACAAAGCCTTGGGCTGGAGATGGAGCTCAGAGTGAGAGACTGCTGACATGCATGAGCCAACCCAGCAAACGCCACATCCCACACACTGAAATCATTTTTGTGTTCTTCCATTTATTAGCTGTGATTTTGGAAATCCTTCACCTGCTGTGATTTCGCTTAAAGTCTTTCGCAAGATGATGGTCTTTGACGGGGCTCTTGCCAGCTCCTTCACTGACTTAAAACGTTTTTTGTTGATAAATCCCCTCTGTGAGATGTAGTCAGAGCTGCACATGCGCAGTGAGGGCTCTGATGTCTCAGGAAGCCACTGCAGAGCTGCAGGCATCAGACTCCCAGGTCCACTCTGCACTGCTGCACCTGTTCACAGAAGAGAGACTCCAGGGAGCAGTGAGGATCTCCCTAAATTCTCATCCTCAAAGAGAACCTGGGAACAGGTCTTGGATTGTGACTGTAATTTTTTTAAGTAAAATATAGAAACCCAATCACTTCCATCATTGAAATTAAGCTCTTTTAGGGATTTACTAGGAAGATTTTTTTTCTTCTTCACTTTTACACATATGTAACCGTTCCAGATAAGACTGAATATCACCCTCAGTGAGGTCACCATGGCAGCAGTTCACGTGAACATGGCAGCAGTTCACATGCACACGGCAGCAGTTCACATGAACACGGCAGCAGTTCACATGAACACGGCAGCAAGCAGCAGTTACATACCTTGTCAGTGCATAACAGGGTCTGGAGTGGATGAATGGTAAAGGAGTGGTATGCAAATTACTTGAAAACATAAAAGAAAATAAGTGTAAAAATAGTGTAATACATTTTCGGATGGACTTTTGGCCCTCTGTTATTCATATTAAAAATCTGGAGTGGTGACACTACAGATTTTATTTCAGGAGCAAATGTATATCCTCGCTGTGCAGCTTTCATACATAATATATTTAATTCTGGTTTTGGGTTTCCATCTGAACAGTGGCAGAATGTGGCTATCTGAATGACAATGCAATCAGCAGGTCAAGGAACTACATAGAAAGAAAATGCATTGGTAGCAAGCCCAACAGCTATTCCATTTGCCCAACAGAAACTGGTCTTGATAGGAAATAAGCCAAAGCATGTGTAGAGAGCAATGCATTGTGGCTTGTTATCTACAGTTGCTGATGAAGACTTTTTTAAATATATTTTTATTGTTATTAAATTTTTCAGACATCATACAACATTTCTCAATCCAATTTAGACTTATTTCCCTTTCTGTGTCCCCCACCCCATCTGAGTTCATGCATTCTGCCCCACATGTATTGCATCTTTTTCTGAGTCTTTCCAGAGTTTTTCCAAAGCAGAGGATTATTGTTTTGGGGAGAACTTCACGGTTTCAGTCTTTTTTTTTTTTATCCCGGTACTTTTGTTGTTGTCGGTCCTTCCAACTTGCATTGGTTCAACGTGTGTGTGTGTGTGTGTGTGTGTGTGTGACCCATACTAAAATTACATCATCTGAAAGCAAACTGTATGTTATTTCCAAATCATATCTCAGGAATCACATTTTTTCCATTTTGATTTTATATTACTCTAAAATATGCATACGTACCCTCCATCCATACCAAAATTCTAAAGTCTGAAAATAAATGGTAGGTTAATTTGAGAACCTGTTTAGGGATTCTCAGTATAAGAGCACAATTGCTTTCAGATCATGGGGAATATAACATTAATGTTGCTCAGTTTGCCTTACAACTAGGTACTTGGTGCTAACATCCACAGGTGAGGGATACCATTCGTTGTTTGTTTTTCTAAGACTGTGTTACTTCTTTAACACAATATCTTCTAGTTTCATCCATTTACCTGTCTGAAGTGCCTTGCCCACACCCTGTGTTTGAGCTGATCCAGCTGAAACCCCCAATCCCTATGAACAACAAGCCAGTAATCCAGTAATCCAATAATTCAACAATCCACCTGTTTTAAGTGCCCAGCGGACGCCCTGTGCTCCAGCTGTCTGGCCCAAGCCACAAGTCTCTATGCATAACAGGCCAATAATTGAATAATCCAACAATTCACCTGGCTAAAGCACCCTGCCCACACCCTGTGCTCCAGCTGGTCTGCCAGAAGCCCCCAATCTCTATGCACACCATGCCAATGATCCAATAACCCAATAATCCAACAATCTGTCTGTCCGAAGCGCCCAGCACACACCTTGTATTCAATCTGATCAGGCCAAACCCCCCAGGCTCTATGCACCTGGGTCCTCTGGTGACAACAGGCTCACCTGTGCTCTGGCTGGCTGGGTATCTCCCCCCACCCCCCACATAGCTGTACAAGTCAAAATTCCAATAGTCTGACTGAAATGCCTGGCCCACACCCTGTGCTCCAGCTGGTCTGGCTGAAGCCCCCAGTCTCTGCACAACAGACCAATAATCCAATAATCCAACAGTTCACTTGTCTGAAGCCCCCAGCCTAAAGCCTGTGCTCCAGCTGATGCAGACAAAGCCCCCAGTCTCTATGCATCTGAGTCCCCTAGTGGCAACAGGCCCAGCTGTATTCTGCTTGGCTGGGTATCTTCACCCCCACAGCTGCACAAGCCAACAATCCAATACTCCCTGTGTCTGAAGCAGCCTGCACACACCCTGTGCTCCGGCTGGTCCTGCAGAAGCCCCTAATCTCTATGTGCAACAGGCCTATAATCCAACAATATGCCTGGCTGAAGCATCTGCCCACATCCTTTGAACTGGGAGGACTTAAATTTGCAGCCTAGCTGTACAGTGATTTTCCACAAGGTGCTGATGTTCACCGGATGCTGGCATTCCCATGGAAGGTGCATGCAACTGAGGAATTCTGGGACTTTGTAATTCTGGGACTCTGGGCTAGTGAACATATAAAAGGCCCACCTCCTGAGGCTCAGCCCTCTCTTAGCACATACCAGCATGGGCAGAGGGCATGGGGTTTCACGCTGGACTGCAGGGTGCCCGGGTTGCTCTGGGGACCCAGCCACAACCTCAGCTTGAGTACATGCTTCCCAGGCATTACTCTGTAGACGGACGGTCCCAATAAATTCAGGTCTAGTTTGAGACTGGAAAGTTCTTTCCCTTGCTTTGCCTAACAACCAGGGATGGGAACCTGGCAGAGGTGGGGTGTGGCTGTGGGACACTGTGTCCTTCCTTAGCTGCACACTGTGGATGCCCCTCCCTGGAGAGGAACACTCCTTTGAGACAATTTAGCTTAGTCACAGCAGGATTAGGTGCATGCCTTTAATCCTACACTTGGGAGGCAGAGGCAGGCGGATCTTTGTCAGTTCAAGGCCAACCTGGTCTACAGAGTGAGTTCCAAGACAGCTGGAGCTACAGGGAGACCCTGTCTCGAAAATACCAAAAAAAAAAAAAAA
>VZQC01012006.1:227780-245608 GCA_009823505.1 Rhizomys pruinosus | reverse complement strand
AAAAAAAAAAAAAACAGTAAGTTCATAGGGGCAAGTAATGGCAGAGTACCTTTTGTGGGGATACCTGGAAGAAAATACACAAGGCATGGTGGCAGGGTGAATTGTTTGCACAGCATTTGCAGTGACCAGCTCAGTGTTATTGACACAGCTGCATGAATTGTGCATTTAAGATGAAAAACTAGAGTGAAGCCAGGTACGCAGATGGATTTGGTGGGACAGGTTCCTGATTGGCAGCACGATTCTAAATGGTACAGGCTAGCTTGTTTTCTTGACCAGTGGGGACCTCTGTGTCAGCCTCTGCATGAATCTGAAGATGTTTTGAAAACCACAGAGGCCTTGGAGCAGACATTATGAGCACTGAAAATGGAAGATCAATAACAGGTTATGCAACAAGCCATGGCTGAGGTTGCCTGGATCCTACTGAATGTTATAAAAGAGATATTCGAAGGAGAGATGGCCCAAAATGAGATCAAAGATTTAAGGGAAAAGTTAGAGCAAGAGAAAACTAAGAGGTTGGCCTCTGACCTCGCCAGTAACTTCCATAAAGGGGAAAAGGAGGTACAAGTGCCCACGTGCCAGTTTTTGCAGCTAGAAGACCCAGGAGAAAAGACAGACAATGATAAAAAAGGAGAATGACATAGAAGGGTCAGATGCCCCTTACATTCAACCTTTGATGCAAAAAAAGGAAAAAAAAAAACATGTCTCAACATGTTAATGGTGGCTTTAGTCATGGCCTGGAGCAGGAAGCTAAGGCAGTCAGGGAATACTCAGCACTGAAATCGTTGAAATTGGGAAAAACTTTCAAGCAGGCAGTGAAAGAGCCCCTCACCACCTAGCTTGTAAGGCTGTGGGACTTGAGAGTGGATGGAATTATTCTAAGTGCTGCAGAAGCAGGAAAGCTGAGTAATATAACCACCCATCCCTTGAGATATAAGCTGCATAGCATGAGACACTATAAGGGGAATAAGTCCCTAATGGATTGGCTGATAATAGCCATTATGGACACATGGTCATCCACAACAGAAATTTCCCTACATACTAGGGGGCAGAAAGTGATAAAAGAAGGACAAATGCTACAAAGAGAACTAGGTATGAGAAAAACAATACATAATGCCCAGTGTACAGGGCCAGAATGAGGTGTGTTCACCAGTGGTTTAAAAAAAAAGCCTGATTGAACAAGAATCTCCATAGTGCTATGAAACTTTAGTGGCTGTGCTGAGCCCCTTGACAGGACAGAGTCTGTATGGAGTAAGTTAGGCTATGTTGAATCTAGGTGACCTAGGCCAACATGTAAAATATGTCTGTAGAGGAGTGAAGCAACCTAGAGGGATATAAAAAGGACTAAAGGAAAAAGGAAGTCTGCTTGGGTTAGTAGAAGGCAAATATGGCAGGGTTTGTGTAAAGCCAAACTTCCTAAAGAAAAATTGATGAAAAGCCAAATTCTGTGTGCAAAAGACTCTGAAAGGCTTTAAAGCCTTTCACAAGGTCTAGACAAAGAATAAAAACTGCTGGGGGGGGTGGATAATGAATCTCCCAAGTTAAACAGAGTACCTTTTTCCTGAGAAAAATCTTGCTGGGGTGGGTGCAGTTTGCCTTGCTGGGGCCTCACCCAGCCCCCAAATGATGTCAGTAAAAGAAAGCAGGTGTTTTGACTCCAGCTCTGACTCTGGTCAGACCAAGGGCCTGCCTGACCCAGCTGATCAGCAAATACAGCAGAGACAAGAGGAGACACTTCCCTCCTTGGCCCTGTGCAGGGCTAGGCAGCTTCAGCCAGGCCCAACGAGTCTATCAAAACTAAAGAAATACAGGGAGGCTGCAGGTAAAACCCCAAGATACCAGATGGATTTGAGAAAATGACTACAGGTGCTGAAGAACTAAATAAATTAATGCCTCTCATCCATGCTGTTGTTCCCAATATGGGTTTTTTGAGACAACAATTAGCACAAATACCTAAAATATTCCCATGCTATGTTGGACCTGATCTATGTATAATTTAATACGTAACATTATTCTGAGTGTTTTACAGATGTGAGACTGTTTGGAGACATATCTCATGCACCCCAAGGAACAAAGATAAACAGTAAATT
This sequence comes from Rhizomys pruinosus, assembly GCA_009823505.1. Lineage (NCBI taxonomy): Eukaryota > Metazoa > Chordata > Mammalia > Rodentia > Spalacidae > Rhizomys > Rhizomys pruinosus. Next base: position 243,521 of record VZQC01012006.1, on the reverse strand, counting down.
CAGTAAGGAAGTGTACCAAGGCCAGGTATAATTATGGAACTTTTGGGAGCTTTATGGTTAAATAAAACATATTAGTAGATAAAGGCTGCAGTACCAAGCATAGACGGCCCTGCTAGGAGCTGTTGGCTGGGGAGGCTCTGAAACCCCTCAATACAAAGGCCATTTTACCTATAACTTTGGCTGCAAACAAAAAAGTGCATAATAAGACCCTGTTGTTGAAGAAACTATGGGATGTGAATGTGAGAAAGGAAAATCATGCTGAGATCTTGCAGTGCAAATAGACAGCTGACCTTCACAGGGCTGGAGAGCACTATGGAAATCACGGGAAAGAAATCTGTTGCTCTATGAACATCACGTGCTGCAATTCTCCAAAGAAGACATAAGTGCAATAGTGGGTGTCAAGTTGTGTGTGCACCTGGAAAAAAAAAGTTTAATTAGATCTATGGCTGCTCCTTTAGAAGGTAGGATGCATGACTGATACTGCAAGCATAGTGCCCTTACTGGTGGAAGACTTTATAGGCTCCATTTAAAAGCTGTAATGCCAAGCTTAAGATACCATCCCAGCATTTATGTTTGTGCTCATAGAGTAATTCATTATAATGGTTAATGTTTGTTTAGATGTCAGTGCTTCTGGGTATTTGCGTTTTATTTAGTAGAGATAAACATTCTAAATGAGGGATCAGCCTATTCAAGACCGAACTTGGACAGACCTGGGAATTTGATGTGTCACCTCAAAGACTATCTCTCACTCTTCTAAGGCCCAGGGACTCTCATGGAAGAGGATGGCATGTCCAGTTTATAAGGACCAAATAAGAGGGGTGGAGTGTGGGATAAATTATTTCTTCTTTGAAATGAGAATAGCTACGTTTGCAGACCAGCTGACCAGCGAGTTCCGCCAAGGTATTGATGTTTGCACAATGCTGACATTCTCACTGAAGGGGTAAGAGACTGGGAAATTCTTGGAATTTGGAATTCTGGGACTCTGGGATGGGATGGGCATGTATAAAAGGCCCACCACATGAAGCTTGGCCTTCTCTCAACATATACCAGCAAGGACAGAGGGCACAGGGTTTCACAATGAAATTCTGGACATCCATGTTGATCTGGGGACCCAGCCACCCCTGCAACTGCAGTGAAGTGAGTGCATGCTTCCCAGCCATTAATTTGTAGCCAATCCCAATAAATTCCAGTCTAAACCTAGATTGGAGAGTTCTTTCCTTTGCTTTGCCTCCCAACCAGGGATGGGAAACTGGCAGAGGTGGGGCGGGACTGTTGAATGCTGCGTGCATAGCTGCACACTGTGGACAACCCTCCCCCGAGAGGAAAATCCTCTGTGACACTACCTCATACAAATTAGAAGCTGATGGCCAGCCTGGAACTTTCCCCACTGACTCTATCTGCCTATTTGGCTTCACTCTAGTTCCACATCTTCAAGTCCATTGCACAATCCATGCAGCCACTGCTACACTTACAAACGCTGAGCAAACAATCCACCATGCCAGGATTCCCTCTGCATTTCCCTCCAGCTTTATTTCAGTTAGCAGTTTTCCCCTCAATTTCCCCTGAGGAAAATCGAGACCTGCTGTCACTTATCCTGAGCTCTTGCTTTGCCTAATCTTGCCTCTACTATGCCAGTGTTGTGCCCAGCCCACCTCGCCTCTCCTCCCAGTTCCCTGGTTACCAGGCAAAGCAATGAGCAGACTTCCCAATTTTTAGTTTTGGGACAGGCTACAGACTTTATTAGGCTTGCTTACAAAGTGAAGGGAGACAATATCTCTTACACAATGAGCAGAGATTCTCCTTTCTCAACATGGACACCTGGAGACCTAGTATGAATTCTGTGTCCTCTGCCCATGTTGACAAAGTGGGGAGAGACCCCCTAGCTCTGTGTGGTGGGCTTTTTATATGCACCTGGCCCCAACATGGCTCAAGTGCCATCCCTGAGTTCTGCACCAGCATCACAGGAACCTCACTGTGGGCTTGGCTTTGCCCTTAGCCCCTCCCCCTAAGTAAACCAGACTACATCTTTGTAATTCTCAGCTTGTCTGATGGCAAATCCATTTCAAAGAAGATCTATTTTATCTCACAACAATTGCACTTGCTTGCCCAGTATAACCACATGGAGAGCTTATTGCTGAAAATGCCACACACTTCAGCTGTAGGACTTAGAGGAATTAAAATGGAACTGACCAGGAAAGTTCTTCCCTGCTAGCTACCTTTCACAGTGCTGGTAGGGTAACCAACCACTTTCTGATCAGATTACAAGCCTGCCTATGGCTCAGGAGGTTCCAGGCCCTAGGGAAGCACCTGCCATTGTTGTGCTAAGTGGTCATGTTGTCAAACTGCCTTAACAGTTAATGTGCAGATTTGTACAATTCTCATCCTTGGCCAGAGAAGCTTCCTTTTGTGGTTAGTAGACAGTGGTTGATGCAGAACTCCAGAGCTGGGTAAAGTGCTAAGAATAAATGACTATGCATGCTCATCCCTAAATGGGACATCTATAGCCATCCCCAAGACTTGGGAAATATCACAGAAGAGGAGGAGGGAATGAAAAGACCCGTGGAATGCTGTCTTCTGGACCTGCCATGCCATTGCCCTCATGAACTCACAGCAGCTGTGGGTAAGACCTGCACAAGATCAAGCCATTCAAAATTCCGGAATGGATGAGGGAACATCACACAAGGCCCCACGTAGTTGAGGAGCTGTTGCCAATAGATGGCTGCTGGGGGACAAGAGTCATTATTTGGGGGGGGGGCTCTTGTCATGGTACATTTTTCACGTTCTACTGGATGGGCCTTTGTCTATGTGTATACAGGTAGGATTAGTTGTACATTGTGTGTTATAAAAATAGAAAAGAAGAGGACAAGTTAGAGGGGGACATGTTGAGGACAGAGCCAGTGGGAGTTGAAGGATGTGGAATGGAGGGGGTGGAAATGATCAAGGTACATTGTGTACACATATGGAACTCTCAAAGAATAAATTCATCTCTCTCTTTCTCTCTCTGTCCAAAACATATGCATATTGTTTTACACGCAATTCATTAGAACTCACAAAACAATTTAACATTTCAGAACATAATATTAATATGCAGAAATTAGTTACCTTTCTGTACACCACTCAATCAGCATTTTGAAAATCAGCATTTTGAAAAGAAATTTAAGAAAACAATTCCATCAAACACATAAATGGAATGAAAGACAAAAACCACACACCATCATCTCAATTGATGCTGAAAAAGCCTTTGACAAAATACAGCATCCCTTCATGTTTAAAGTCCTAGAAGGAATTGGATTGGAGGGATCATTCCTCAATGTAATGAAAGCCATATAGAGGAAACCCACAGCCAATATCATCCTAAATGGGGAAATTTCAGAAACATTCCCTTTAAAGGTAGGAACTCGGCAAGGCTGCCCCCTGTCACCACTCCTCTTCAATATAGTGCTTGAGACACTTGCTAGAGCAATAAGGCAAGAAAAGGAAATTAAAGGAGTACTAATTGGAAAAGAGGAAGTCAAGCAGCTTGCCATGAATAGTTAGTGCTGTTTATAAAATGGCTGTTTTACATGCCTGTACATCCCAATTGCTTTGTTTGTTTCTAGGATCTAAAAAGGTATCCGCTGGATAAGCTGTCAACCCATGAAGGAAACAACCTGAATGTCGAAAATTGACAATCTCTAGAGAAATAGACTTTTTGTTTCTCATCCACCTTGTGCCCCTTTCCCAAAGCTAGGGAACAAATTGCAGAGAAGAGAGATGTGGTAGAATGTAAGGGCTACAGAGATATTGGGGTGAATCATGAGACTTACAGCAAGTAATGGACTGGACTCTTATTTGATCAACATGCTTGTGCATACAAGCTTCTCCAATGGACTATGGGAACCTTGGGTTGTCAAAATATGAACATAGATACTACTTGAAATTGGTTTTACATGAATGTTACTTACATTCTTGCTTATGCTTGAAATCAGCTTACTTCTGGTTGGATTTTTGGATATTAGTTGGCCTTAGTGTGAAAATAAAGATTCAGGATTCTTGACCTGCACCCCACTGCTCAGGTATGGTTGAGGATGCAGTACAAATACTCATTTATATATAAAGAAGGGGAATCTGTTGGGTCTGGACCCCAGGGGATCTGCTGACCAGCTGTTGACAAAGCCTTATCTTGCTGGAACATCTTGTACCCTCCTTCTGAGAAGGCCATGACCCGCCCATGCCAGAGAACCACCTGTGCCTGGGGGCGTGAACCTCTGACCTTGGTTTTTCACTTGTGCTGTAAGCCTGTATATAAGGCCCCCTGTCTCTTCCAATAACCCAATGGATATCTGGCATCCTCCATCCAACGCACAGTATGAACATGCTCGTCTCTTCTTCTAAGTCCCCCTACAGCCATCTCCTGCACCCTTTGCGGAAAATGCAGCTAGACGCCAGGCGCTAACACCTCACTCCCATCCCCACCCCATCCGTCAGCTTCATGCATTCTGCCCAAACATGGCTTTTATCTATCTTTCTCAGTCTTTCTCAATATATTCCATGTGGATAGTTTCTGAGCAGAGAGTTCCCGTTTCGAGCTTATCTTCTTTGACTTGAGTCCTTAGTTGTTGTGTTGTTTCAAAATATGACATCATTTCCCAACTTCTTTGGGACAAAAGCTCAACCCCGGCGGCCATGCACAAGAAATCTTTAATACTAGGTAATTTTGCACTTATGCATCCCAATCTAATGAGGGATAACTTTCATCGTTCTGTTTTGGGGCTGTTCTCACTAGCTGAGTACCTCCACGCTCACATTGCTCACTTTGTTCCTGACAATTGCAGCACAAGCTATGATGTGCGTACTTTCTTTTATCCATTACATAGGACTTCTCCATTGTGTAGATTTGTACCACATTTTCTCTATCCCCTCATGATAAGAAATTTCTTGAGGGCCACTTGCGTGTTGGTCAAGCTCCTTGTATTGTAAGCAGCAGCTGATCAATAAACATTGGCACCATGTGATGTATCTCTGACATGGTGGGGTGCAGTCTTGAGGGTACATGCTAGCAGTTGGCTCATGGGCTTGGTGTTGGGTGCAAGTCATTCCACAGTCTTCCAAGGTGTTCTACACACTGCTTTCCCATAGTGGCTGTCATATGAGTTACATTCCCCCACTAAGCAAGTCGGTGGTGTTCCCCTTTCCCCCCATAACCTCTCCAGCCCTTGGTTCCTTTTGTTTTCTTGATCTAAACCAGTCTTATTGGAGTAAGATGATATCTTAAAGTGTGTTTTGCATTTGATTTCCTTAATGATAGTGATGTTGAATCACTTCTTAACGGGTGTTTCTAAGCATCTAATTCATCTCTCTTGTGAAGTCTCTTGTTCCGCCCTATTTGTCCATCTCATTGAATGGATTCTATTTGTTTCTTTCTTCTTTTTTTTTTGAGTTAGTTATATACTTTCTGGGAATCACTGCTTTGTACAGCATGTCTGTCTGGTGAAGGTTTACTCCCTACTCTGTGGGATTTCCTTTCAGTTCCTTGATTGCTCTTTTTGATTATGTCGTCACAGAAAGAACTTTTGAGTTTAATGAGGTCCTATTTGTCACTTGTCAACCTTAATTCTTGCTTTGCGGGCTGCTGTCCTTGATTTACGGAATTCTTGTTTCTCGCCTCGTATGTTTCATTGCTTGGTCTGCTGCCAACCCGTTTTTCTTCACTCGCCTTCAGACGTTTGGGGTTGGTTTTCATTGTTGAGGTCTTTCGGACCCATCTGGAGTTTGACTTTTGTAACAGGGTCCGCGGTTTGAGCAGGTGGTAGGATTAAACTTCATTCTTCTACAATGTGGTGTTCCAGTTTTGCTCAACCCACCATTTGAGCTGAAGATTACCCTGCTCTTTTCTCCATTGTCTCTCTTGCGCCCTCCTTGTCAAATATGGATATTGGTCCAAATTGTCTGTGCTCCAGGTTTTGGATCTTTGTCTTTGTCCATTGGTCAACAGGTTTCTGTTTTTTGGCAAGCTTGCCATAATAGTTAGTGCTGTTTAAATGGCTGTTTTAATGCCTGTACATCCAATTGCTTATGCTTTGTTTGTAGGATTAAAAAGGTATCCTGGATAGCTGTCAACCCATGAAGGAAACAACCTGAATGTGCGAAAATGACATCTCCAGAGAAATAGACTTTTTTGTTTCTCACCACCTGTGCCCCTTTCCCAAAGCTAGGGAACAAATTGCGAGAAGAGAGAGTGTGGTAGAATGTAAGGGCTACAGAGATATTGGGGTGAATCATGAGACTTAAGCAGTAATGGACTGGACTCTTATTTGATCAACATGCTTGTGCATACAAGCTTCTCCAATTGGACTATGGGAACCTTGGGTTGTCCAAAATATGAACATAGATATACTTGCAAATTGGTTTTACATGAATGTTACTTACATTCATTGCTTATGCTTGAAATCAGCTTACTTCTGGTTGGGATTTTTGGATATTAATTGGCCTTAGTGTGAAAATAAAGATTCAGGACTGACCTGCACCCCACTGCTCAGGTATGGTTGAGCATGCAGTACATACTCATTTATATATATAAAGAAGGGCAATTGGTTGGGTCCTGGACCCCAGGGGATCTGCTGACCAGCTTGTTGACCAAGCACTTATCTTGCTGGAACATCTTGTTACCCTCCTTCTGAGAAGGCATGACCCGCCCATGCCAGAGAACCACCTGTGCCTGGGGGCGTGAACCTCTGACCTTGGTTTTTTCACTTGTGCTGTAAGCCTGTATATAAGGCCCCCTGTCTCTTCAATAAACTGGCATCTGCCATCCCCTCAGCACAGATGACCCGCTGTCTTTCTTTAAGTCCTCAGCCCCTCGCCTGACCCTTTGGGAAATGCAGTAGCCCAGGCGCTACACCTATCCCCCCACCCCATCAGAGCTCATGCATTCTGCCAAACATGCTTTTCATCTCTTTCTCAGTCTTTCTCAATATTCTCCATGTGGAAGTTTTGAGCAGAAGTTCACTGTTTCAGTTACTCTTTGATGCAGTCCTTTCTGTGTTGGTTGTTTCCAATATGCATATTCCCAACTTCTTTGGACAAAAGCTCAAGGGCCATGCACAAGAAATATTTAACTAGGTAATTGGCACTAGCATCCACAAATGGAGGGATACCTTTCATCGTTTTGTTTTCTGGGGCTTGTGGTTACTTCACTTCAGCATGATGTCCTCTAGCTCCAGCCATTTTCCTGCAAAGCTCATGATGGTTCGTCTTTCTTTACCATTACATAGAACTCTCCATTGTGTAGATGTACCACATTTTTCTCTATCCACTCATAGTATTGAGGGGCATTTGGGTTGGTTCCAGCTCCTTGCTATTGTGAAGAGAGCTGAAATAAACATGGCCGTGCATGTATCTCTGCAGTGGGGTGAGTCTTGAGGGTACATGCTTAGGAGTGGCATGGGCTGGTTGGGTGGCAAGTCATTCCAAGTCTTCCAAAGGGTTCTCCACACTGCTTTCCATAGTGGCCTGTAGAGTTTACATTCCCACCAGCAGTGGATGAGTGTTCCCCTTTCCCCATAACCTCTCCAGCACTTGGTATCCATTTGTTTTCTTTGATCCTAGCCAGTCTTATTGGAGTTAAGATGATATCTTAAAGTGGTTTTTGATTTGCATTTCCCTTAATGATTAGTGATGTTGAACACTTCTTAAGGTGTTTCTCAGCCATCTCTAATTCCTCTCTTGTGAAGTCTCTGTTCAGCTCATTTGCTCCATCTATTGAATGGATCATTTGTTTTCTTTTCTTCTTTGTTTTTGAGTATTTATATATTCTGGAAATCAATGCTTTGTCAGATTTGTTTCTGGGTGAAGGTTTCTCCACTTCTGTGGGATTTCTCTTTCAGTTCCTTGATGGTTTCTTTTGATGTACAGAAGCTTTTGAGTTAATGAGTCCTATTTTCAATTGTCAACCTTAATTCTTGCGCGGGCTGCTGTCTGATTTAGGAATTCTTTTCCTATGCCTATGTCTTGTGGTCTGCCTGCCAACTTTTTCTTCTATCGCCTTCAGAGTTTGGGGTTTCATGTTGAGGTCTTTGACCCATCTGGAGTTGACTTTTTGTACAGGGCGAGAAATTAACTTTCATTTCTTCTACAATGGGTATCCAGTTTTGCCAACCACCAACTTGCTGAAGAATACTGTCCTTTTCTCCATTGTGTCTCTTGGCCCTCCTTGTCAAATATGAATTGGCCTGAAATTGTATGTGCTCAGGTTTTGGATCTTTGGTTTTGTCTCATTGGTCAACAGGTCTGTTTTTTGGCANAAGCATAGACACAGATGTTTGGATGGTATGCTAATCCACAAACTGTGGTTTCTCTATAAAAGATGACAAGTTCTTTTAGTGGCTTATACCATCTCCTAACAACTAGAGGACATAAGCTTATGGCATCAGCCATGAATTATTCCTCCAAGGAGAGAGCTAATAGCCAATTAGATTTGGGATATATATAGACACATGGCTGCCACTGTTGCACAGTATCTCCAGGCAGTTGAGGTGTAGCTGATACTGACAGAGGAGTCCCGCTTGACTCAAAGAGACCAATATTTTGCTTTATCGCAATAGTGGCCTTTGGTAACACTCTCTGGCATTTCAGAGGCCAACTGTACATTAGCAAGTGACGTCTCAAAACATTTTTTCATGCTTACACCAGGTCTTCAACAACAGGGACTTACCGCATTTCTCCTTGCAGATATCCCAATTTTATAGGCAAAAGGCCTTTATAATTTGGGGGGGCTTGGATCCCCCAGCCAATATCTCCTCAGCAGAACAATCCATTGCTGGTGTCAGAGCTCTCCTGTATTAACATATTTTGCTTATAAATTACTATTATATTTGGCTTCAAATAGAGACTTATCTTTTCATAGTTCCCATGCCTATCAGTCAATTAAAGAAGATAGTTATACCTGTTTTATAAGAAATTACCACTATAACAGTTGGCTTAATTTACAGTTAGGAAATGACTTCAGTACCATCATGTTTTTCTTTTTCCTCTAAAAGGGAGAGGCAGCATCCGGAAGGTAAACTTCGTCAGGGCCCACTACAAACAGTTATCCCAAATAGAATTCAGAGAGGTGCTCAGTGTCTGTGACTCAGGCAATCTGAGGTTCCTTTTTCTTTCATGTTCAGATGGGTCAGCCTCTCTGCTGGTATTTCCCAGTCTATCCTGCACAGCCAAAAGTTGTGCATTTTCAAGCATTTAGGTTGGTGTTTTTATCTGTGGGAATAAACAAATCTCCTCCCACTGTTAGTTTCAAAACCTCAAAATAAAAAATTTATCAAAAGGTTTGGAATATAGAAGGAATATTATACCATCTCCCCCTTTTTGTTTTTAACATTTTTATGTTTTGACCTATAGATGCCTAAGTTGTATTACACATATCCATAAACAGGAACCAAGGTGTAAGTTTTCATCAAATTTACCCAAATTGTTTTTCATTGACTGTATGAACACAGAAAAATTTAGAGACCATTTGTGTACCTTAACCCCAAAGTTGTTGGAAAGTCAATACAGATTACAAATAAAACAATTAACACTTTATATTCCCAATTAGTTCAAATGTATTACCATTTTAAACTGCAAACCTTACAAAGTGGATTTTAGTAACTATCTTTCACCAAGCTCTTGGCCTTCTCCAGGCCTGGCATGAAATCCTGCTTTAAAGATTTTTCAATATCTAGATCTTAATAAAATTTTCTTTTACACTTCTTATGCCCATCAGTTAATTAAAAACTGGCTAGATATGCCCCATGAGAAGTTGTTACCATCATTACCATCTTGATTTTCTTTTTGTTTTTTGTGGGAGCTTCTAGGAAGCCTCCTTTGTCTAAGGGGAGGGGACACACAGTGCCCACTTTGTGGACATTGTGGGGAACTGGCCTCATTGCGTAGAGGTCAGTCGGTCACTTCTGTGACCTGTCCAGAGAGGTAACTTCCTTCTCGGGTCCTTAGCCTGGAATAACGAGACACGTTTCCCACTCTTGGCTGTAACTTTCCACCTGCCCAAGTCCAGGATAGGAATTTCGCACCAGCTTCCCAGGTTGGTGGTCTGCAAAGGGAGCCTTTTTCCAAAGCAACTGGTCATCCAAATGAAATGCAGGTCTCAACACCAGCTACCCACTGGTCATCTGAGCAAAATGCAGGCTTATCCTGTATGCACGCAAAAAATTTAAAAAGAAAAATGGCGGCCGCGAATTCCACAATGATGTTAATTGGAATTCAATTTTTTTATTTTTAAATTTTTTACCTTTTATTTTTTATTCCCAAATACCCAAAAACTTATTAACACTTTAATACAATGAAAACCTGGTTGCATCTTTGTTTTAGATGTTGAGTGTAACCAGTAGGTGGCAGTGTAGATCCATTATTTTAAAATTTTTAATAGATAACCCATAACCTTTGTTGAAACTGAATTATGTTTTGGCTGTTTAATGTAAATTTGCGTCTTGAGAAGGAAGGGCCATGTTCCAACTCAGAGGCAATGTTTTTACTGGTATCATGGCTGTTAACATAATATACTTAGAACACAAAAAGTGCACACATCCACACACACGTGTGCGCGCACATACATACATACACACATTCATACATAAGAAAAATTTGTTAGGCTGACCGGTAAGATAAGAAAGCCATATCGTTTGACGTCCAATGAAAAACATGAAATTAGCCGGGCATGGGGGCACACGCCTTTAATCCTAGCACTTGGGAGGCAGAGGCAGGCGGATCTTTGTGAGTTCAAGGCCAGCCTGGTCTACAGAGTGAGTTACAGGACAGCTGGGGCTACAGGGAGGCCCTGTCTCGAAAAGACCAAAAAACAAAAAAAGTTAAATATTACTAAATTGCAATTATAACCTAACTTTTGAAACATTACTATAAGATAGGTTTATCTACATTATTTTTTTTTCTTTTTGTTTAATTTTATTTACTTCTGTATGTGTATCAATGTACTGTCTGTATGCAGGTTTGTGCACCCGTGTGCAGGTTTGTGCACCCGTGTCGTGCGATGCCGCGGAGGTCAGAAGAGGGTGTCGGATTTCCCTGGAACTGGAGTTCTCCTGGAATTGGAGTTTCAGACGGTTCTCGGCCGCCATGTGGGTGCTGGGGATCGAACCCGGGTCCTCTGTAAGAGCGGTTGTCTGTAAACAGAGCGGTCGGCGCTCTTAACCACTAGGCCATCTCTCCAGCCCTATCTACATTGTTTTTAAAAAGGAAATCTCCAAATACTTCTGCAGCTTAAACAGGAAACCCTTCTTGTTCAGGACTGTTGTAGCCAGAGTTTGCAAAAAGTGCAGCTATTGATTAATGCAATGTAATGTCAATTAGATGTACATTCCTGAGGTCTTTTATCTGTTGTAGCTTTATCTTTTTCTTTTTCTTTTCATTACATCAGGTATATTGCCCTGTAAATTGTGGTAGTGATACCAGGAATAAAAATTAAAAAAAAAAAAGAAATTTAAATCTATTTGATTTAAAATTGATTTAGAATTGTCCCTCCTCTACTCTCCTAATTCCCTGAATGTTTCATCCTTTAATCTAGTTTCATCCCCACTTTAAATATTATGAATGATTTTGATAACCATGTTGGAGTTTCAAGAATGGATCAGCAGCATGGGCACGGTGGCTCATGACTTTCATTTTAGCAATCCAGAGGTGGAGGCAGGCAGATCTCCATGAGAAGGGGCAGCTGCAGAGAGCAAGTCACAATGCTAATTTCTCTCTCTTTTGTGCTTTTTCTTATTCCCTATCCAAAGAAGCTTATGGGCCCTTGAGAGTATAGCTGCTGGGCTTACTACAAATCCATTTCCTTTGTATGTAGTTCCTGGCACTGCTGATTCTTTTGTCATTCAGGTAGGCACATTCTCCGGCTCCTCGAATGGAAACCCTAAAACCAGAATAACAAATATAAAAACTGCACAGCCAGTACCAGCATATATATTTGCTCCTGAACTAAAATTCCTGGTATCTCCACTGCAGAATTTTAGTATGAATAAGAAAAGGCAAAATCCCAGAAATATATAAACTATTTGCATTTGGTTTCTTTTATATCCTCAAGTGCCATCGCTGAGGGTAATTTCCAATCTTATCTGGAAATGCTTCATATATGTGTGAAAATAAAGAAATAAAGCCTGGCATGGTGGCGCACACTTTTAATCATAGCACTTGGGAGGCAGAGGCAGGCAGATCTTTGTGAGTTCAAGTCCAGCCTGGTCTACAGAGCGAGTTCCAGGACAGCTGGGGCTAGAGGGAGACCCTGTCTCGAAAAGACCAAAAAATAAAAAAATTAAAAAAAAAAAACCTTTGAGTAATTTGGTTAAAGGGCTTGAATTCAATGATATTAGTCTCCATATTTCGCCTTTCCAATGAAACGATGACATATTTAATGGCTACTTTCACATTCCAAGAAGTCTTCCTGAGTTCTCTCTGAGGATAAGACTTTAGGGAGGTTCCCACAGCTCCCTGGAATCTCTGCTTTTATGAACAGCTGCAGCAGTGCAGAGTGGAGTTGAGAGTCTGGCGCCTGCAGTTCTTCACTGGCTTCCTGGGATTTGAGAGCCCTCACTGCGCATGTGCAATTCTGTCTACTTTGCACATAGGCGATTTATCCTCCAGGAAAAGTTTTAGGTCAGTACCAGCGAGCTCAAGAGCTCCCCCACATATCACCATCTTACTAAAGATTTCAAGAGAAATTACAGGGAGTGAAAGTTTTCCAAAATCACAGCCAAACTAATGGAAGAGCTTGAAAAGGATTTAAATGTGAAGGAATGTGGAGTTGGCTGGGATTGGCTCCTGATTATCAGCACTCTCCGTAACTCTGCGAAAACTCCAGCCCAAGGATTTCTGTTTCTTCCTTCCCAGTACAGTAGGCTTTACAGGACACTACCTTCTGTACCTCAGTAACACAACTCATACATGAACAGCACATAATCACAGAAGGAAAAAATGTTGAATCATACATGTTGTTGTACTCGGTGTTGTCTGTCCACTTCCAAGGCTGTTGTGACGATTCTCTCTGCAGGCCGATCCAGTGATCAGAAGAGCCCATGTACCTCCTCAGGAAATTCATAGAACACAGAAAGCAAATACCGTGTCTCTATTTCACATGACACAGATGTCCCTCAGCCTCCTGTCAACATGGCAGCAGGGCAGGTGTAACTGAGGAGCACACAGTCGGCAGCCATGCTAGTGCTCAGTTCTGGATGAAGCCATGTGATTTCTGTAACCCAGCATTATTTTATTTTATTTTATTTTATTTTATTTTATTTTATTTTATTTTATTTCATTTCATTTCATTTCCACTATTTTATTTTAATGACTGTACATCCCACTGTGACTGGAAAGTCCCCAGTTATATGTGACCTTCCAACCTATTACTATAGTAACCTTCACTATGCAGCACCTGCCAATTTGTATGAAAACTTACATGATCACACGTCTTAGTAGAGTGGGGACCGTATGTCTAACTTTTCAGCTTGACTATAAGCACTGCGTGAGAGCGTGTGTCTGGATGTGTCAGGGCTCCAGGCAGAAGTGATGCCACCAGCCATGGAATGCCTCATGGAATAACTTTCATTTTACAAATGATTCTAATTTACTTATTCAAGACGTCTAATAGAATGGCATGTACTGGGGCTGGAGAGATGACCTAGCGGTTAAGAGCGCCGACCGCTCTTACAGAGGACCCGAGTTCGATCCCCAGTACCCACATGGCGGCCGAGAACTGTCTGAAACTCCAATTCCAGGAGAACTCCAGTTCCAGGGGAATCCGACACCCTCTTCTGACCTCCGCGGCATTGCACGACACGGGTGCACAGACTTGCATGCAGACAGTACATTCATACACATATGGAAATAAATAAAATTAATAAAAAAATTAAAAAAAAGAATGGCATGTACTATGCACAGGCATTTATTAAAGAATAGAATATTTTTGCCATATTCCATAACTGACGAATAACTCACAATCAGAGCATTATATCACACAGCACTGTGGGAAGTTATTAAAAGCAGCATATGGATCTGAGAACATTTGGCATTATTTCATAAGCTATATATTTTATCTTTTGATAAAAATAAAAATTTCAAGTTGCACACCATAACATGCACCTCACGTCCCCAGTTCTGCCTGGGACGGAATCCTTCCTGTGCTTCAGCTTTAAGCTTCCCCTGTAGGGCACTAAATATTCAACAGAAGAAAAAAACAATCTATCATCATCTCTTACCAGTTCTTCCAGGCTTTCAAACTGAGCAAGCTGGGCTTCTAATGCCATGCAGGAGTTCTGACTGTGTGTATAATTTCTTATGTCTTCAGAAAAATAAAAACATTTGCTTCCAAATCCAATCCAGTTTCTTGGGCAGGTGGCATACGTAATTCTCTCTGCACCTGGTTCTGGCTTTGTTGCTACAATGTAGAGATTACAGGGAATTATTTAGACATATCCATGTCTTGTCTCTCTTCTATTTATGATCTGAGCTCAGCTGTGAAGTGCGCATTTGCAATCTGGCTTTCCTGACTCATCACTAGGATTCACTCCTGACAGGATGGTCCTCCATCCGAGGCCTTCCCACTGGGCTCTGAGCTCCTTTCTATCTGAGGTGCTGACTCACACTAGGAACTATCAGAAAATGCATTCTCTTTTGTTTTACGCATTTAAAATGTTTAAATTACTTTTAATTTATGTATTTGTATTCCCTGCATATGACTAAGTGCACCCATGTCATACAAACCTGGTGGAGGTCAGAAGGGGGTGTCAAATTCCCTGGAACTGGAGTTATGGATGATTGTTAGCTGCCATTTGGGTGCTGGGATTTGAACCTGTGTCCTCTGCAAGAGCAGCTAGTGCTCTTGACCACTGAGCCATGTCTTCACCCTGCTTGATTTTGCTTTTTGAGACCTATTCTCTCTATGTACTCCTGACTGGCCTAAAACTCCCTGTGTAGACTACACTGCCTGAGCTTGTACTGTTCCTCCTGCCTGTGCCTCCTGAGCACTGGGACTAGAGACATGAGACGTCATCATCTACAAAAAATATCTTTCTAAAACACAAAGTATCTACAACCACAGTACTGTTTCCTGGAATCATATGGACTCTTTTCTCACAATACTGCTTCACAATAAAGCTCCTTTTTCTCAGCAAAAGAAAGAAAACTCATTTGCCTGGATTTTAATATAGTGAAATGCCAGTCACAAAACATACCAAAGTCGAAACACAGATTTTGATACCAAGAGTTTGATCTAAGTGTTCCCATAATTCTGTTACACACAGGTTTTATTTATGTGGGGGCAGAAAAGAAGGCTTAGTGTAAGTATGTGTACTGCAAAGGTCGTGCTGAGGACCTAAATTTGGTTTTCCACATCCATGTCAAGGAGCTCATAACTGTCACTCCAGGTCAAGGGGAATCTGAGGCCTCCACCGACACCTGGATCCTGTACACACACACACACACACACACACACACACACACATATGCTTAGTTTAAAAATAAAGAAATCATACATGGACTCTGGTTTGAAGTGCTGAGAACAACCAGGTTTCAAGAGTAGCTTATGAGAATGACAATTTTTTCTTTGTTTCTTCTCCTTTTCCTTCCATTAACAAGTAAGAAAGAATCATTTCTTTTTGGAAGGTCTAGTGAGTGTGAAGCAGGTACAGGTTTGATAAGAAATATCAAATGCCAGAAATGACATCTATTTCCCTTACATTTTATAATTTGATGCAGCTGTCC
>VZQC01012006.1:100280-222780 GCA_009823505.1 Rhizomys pruinosus | reverse complement strand
GGAACTTTCTCCCTGAAAATAGAAATACCAGAATTTTAATCTCAAGAATCTCAGGAGAACAGAATGAATTTACCACAGAATGAACCCTTCTATTTAGCTTGTATGGAAACCCTTTTCTTTTTCTTTCTTTTTTTTTTTTTTTTTTTTTTTTTTTGGTCTTTTTGATACAGGTCTTCCTGTAGCCCCAGCTGTCCTGGAACTCACTCTGTAGACCAAGCTGGCCTTGAACTCCCAAAGTTCTGCCTGCCTCTGCCTCCCGAGTGCTAGGATTAAAGGCGTGCGCCACCACACCCTGCAGAAACCCTTTTCACAGGAGGTCCTGGCCCACAAATAATATCCATACAATAAACAGCCTTGGCTACAAAGCAAGTTTGAGAGTGGTTTGGACTACATAAAACCTTGCCTCAAATAAATAAATAAATAAATAAATAAATAAATAAATAAATACAACCCAGTCCATAAACAAAGGAAAGGAAAAACTAAAAGTTCAGCCAAAGCACTTGAAAAATGCAATATGAATCCACAATAGTGACTCTCAACAAATTAGAAATTAAAGGACTTTTCTCAATCTTACAGAAGCTGTCAAACAATGAAACAAAAAATGCCACCTACTTCATTTTTAGTTTTTAAAATAGTATTTGTTTTTATTAGTATTAGCATTTCGCCTGCGTGTAGTAAGGGCACCATGTTGAGCAGTGCTGCTGGAGTCAAGAGAGGATGCTGGATCCCCTGGACCTGGAGGTATAGACAGGTCTGATTGGCTATGTGGGGCCTGGAAACCAAACCTGAGACCTCCCCAAGAGCAGACAGTGCTCTTAACCACTGAGCCATCTCTCCAGTCCCAGTCTAATTCCTTCTTCATGGTGTAGCAATGAGCGCTTTCCCCCAGTGATTAGAAGCAAGGCTAGGGTGGCTGCTGCCACTCCAGATTGACAGTGGAGTTCCCAGCCAGGCAATATGGCAAGAAAAGATGTAAAAGTGTGTGGCTTAGAAGTTGATAAGAATGTCTCTATTCGGGGCTGGAGAGATGGCCTAGCGGTTAAGAGCGCCGACCGCTCTTACAGAGGACCCGAGTTCGATCCCCAGCATCCACATGGCAGCCAAGAACCGTCTGAAACTCCAATTCCAGGAGAACTCCAGTTCCAGGGGAATCCGACACCCTCTTCTGACCTCCGCGGCATTGCACGACACTGGTGCACAAACTTGCATGCAGACAGTACATTCAGACACATACGGAAATAAATAAAATTAATAAATAAAATTAATAAAAAAAAAAAGAATGTCTCTATTCACAGACAACATGGCTGCATCCAGATATAAAATTCTAAGGAAGCAGCCAGAGGAACTAAAAATAATAAAAGTTTACAGTGCTTCAGGATACAATGTCAATGCATAAAAATCAATTGCATTTTCATATACTAGCACTTATTAAATATAACTCATGATGATCTCCCAAATCATATAATTATAAATTAAATAAGACTATGTTGACAATCAGTATGGTGAAATCTACACACAAAATAATGAAGAAATCACAGTTCTCAATCCCCAAAGAGATGTAAGCCATTCATGAATTGGAATGCTCACTGTTGCTAATAAAAAAAAAAAAAAAAACTCTACTCAAACAGGTATATAGATGCAGAAAGTTCTGATAAATTTTGTGTCATGACCCCCTTGTAGTTTTCTTTAAGAATCTGACACAGAGCAGTGTTTTCTGCTGGAAAATTCCAACAGCCACCTGCTCTCTTCCTGCTCACACTGTCACCACCAGGTTCCTGTTAGAGTTCCTAACCTCTTTATGAAATAAAACTCTTTTTCTGCATGGTTTTGAGACTCTTGCAAACTTCTGTACTCACAGCTCTGTTCCTTACATCAGCAGTGCTTCGGCATCCCCTCTACTCTGTCCAGCTGTGTCCACATCTGACACACTGCTGATGAACACACTGTAGTGAATATCAAATGCATTACTGCTCAGAAATCACTTCATATGGCAAGCTAGAAACCAAGTGTGTCCAGGCAGAAAATGGCAGTGGCCATGGCGGGCAACAAAAATCCCCACGGTGTTCTTTTTCCAAAGTTTACCATGAGCAAAACTGGTGAAGTATTTACCTTGGGTGGGTTAAGTTTCCCATCCCACAAACCTACATTTCTTTTTAATTCCAGTGGATCTGCAGACCACAAGTCCTAGCAACCCAGACTTCTGCTGTTCATGTGCAACTTGCAAAGCTGCTGCAGTTTGCACTCACCTTCACTCTGGGAAATAGAGAGCATGCTGTGTAAGTTACTGAGCAGAGTGAGAATCACCTACACCTGGGAAGGGAGGGAACCAACCTGCTAAGCACAAAGGAAACACTGCCCCCTGCTCTTCCAGTCTAATTCACTAATTCCCAGAACATTGAAGTTGCACACACTCCAGTAGGATAACTGAAGCAACAATGCCCATCTAAACAGCCCCTGCCTCAGAGCAGTCAAGGGTCTCCTCCCCTACAGAGACCTGCTGTGAACAAACAGACTTTCAGCCTCTGGTTTCCTGGTGAGTCCCTCAGGACTTTGAATTTGATTCAAACATACCAGTCTCTTCCTCCTGCAGGCCACCTGGGGAGGTGGGCTCCTTCTGTAGCATGCACACTGAGACCTCTGCTGCACCCATCTTCCTGAGGGAGATAAGAGTCTTGGATGAGTTCAGGGAGAGGAATGAAACCTTGACATTACTGAGAGGCTATAAAATGTCACAGATTCCAGAGTTGGTCAGTGAGTGACTATGAAGGAGGCTAAAGACAGCACAAGATAGATTGCATTGTGGATTGGAATTAGTCAAAACATTGAACACAGAAAAAAAATATATGTGTAAATTTAAAAAAAAAATCCGTGAGCCAGGTACAGTGGTAGAAGTCTATATTTCTAATGTGCATGAGACAGATGTAGAAGGACCCGAAGTTCATGACCTCCTTGGGTAAACAGCAAGTTCAAGGCCAGCCAGGTCTACTTGAGACCTAGTCTCCAATAAATAAGGAAATAAATAAATGATACACAAATAAAGAGATAAATGAATAAATATAATTCAGTGTATTGCCAGAATAAGACAATTTAAAGGAGTACCTCAGTCAACTCAGGAAAAGCACATGAAAACTTTAACGTGAATCCGTGATGAGAAGAACCCGCATCAGATGAGGAACTGAAGGAACTTCTGCAACCATGTAAAGGCCCCTCTCCATACAGGAAGCTGATCAACCTCCTCTAGGAACAGATCTGCTTTTTAACCCAGGTGGATCTCATAGGCAGCTTGGTCTACATAAGGAGTTCCAAGCTGGCTATGAGACCCTGTCTAAAATAATAATAATAATAATAATAATAATAATAATAATAATAAAACTACTACTACCATCAGTTTCTTCTTCTCTGTTCCCACAGCTGACCATTCCTCAGTGTGGTTGCAGAGGGTGAAGCTCAAGGGAGAGCCAGGAGGGGGGGGGGGTGGGGGGGTGAGAGAGAGAGAGAGAGAGAGAGAGAGAGAGACCCAAAAAAGAGCCAGGAGAAATTCTGAGGAAATAACTTCTTTATTGCCAAAAGTCACAGCCTTTTAAACCTGGCCTAATGAGGCAGGAATGGGGGTTGGGGTGTGTGGGAGGGCCTGTAGAAAGTGTGAGCCACCACCGCTACCTGTATAATGAAACTTAGGGCGTGGTGATAGTGAGGAGGTGTGACACGTTTTATACCCAGTACTTCAAAGCAGGGCCTCAAGATAGGATTTCCCACTTTGGCCTTATCAACAAAGGTTGTTGGGGTGGTGGGGGCCCGACCTCCTGTGTTGCTCCAGCCAAGTGGAGCCTCATTCTCTCAACTACTGAACAACAAAACTGCTGTGGGTAACCACACTTTCTTTAGAGAATCACAACTGCATTTTGCAGGGACCCAGAAGGAAATCCTGGCTGCTGACACAGTGGGTCTCTACAGTTCCGGAAGAGGGGACGCAGCTTCTGCTGCTTCTGCTCTGGCTGGGCCATGGCTGCAGCCTCTTCCTGCTGTTCAGGGACCCTGCTCAGCCTCGGTCCCATAGGAGAACTAGTGCTCCTGCTTGTGCTCCTGCTTGTCCTCCAGCATCTAGGCCTTGTCCTCCTCCCCCTCCTCTATCTCTGTGCGTTCTCTTCAGGTCCTGCCTCTGTGGGGAGCCGTATTGGTCTCAGGGTTATGCAGGGAAAAGGGTGGTCAGCCCTCTCCTGCAAGGAGAAGTGGAGTCTGGACACGACACGGCAATCTGGATCACTGTAGACACCATTCAAACTTGCTGACTGAACCCTGCTACCTTCCTGATTGCTTCTGGGTCCAGGGGAGGTGGGGGACAGGATGGAGTGTCTGAGAAGGGCCAGGCTGGGTGCTGGTGCAGAGTCCCGGGCCTGTGGACCTGTCCAAGATATAGGAGGAGTGCAGGGTTCCAGGGAG
This sequence comes from Rhizomys pruinosus, assembly GCA_009823505.1. NCBI lineage: Eukaryota > Metazoa > Chordata > Mammalia > Rodentia > Spalacidae > Rhizomys > Rhizomys pruinosus. The sequence continues at coordinate 218,340 of VZQC01012006.1, read as the reverse complement.
GAGCACAGAGCCATATTAAAAGCAAGAGATTCATGCCTTTCAACTCAGTGTTGGGAAGGCAGAGGTAGATGGACCTCATCTCTGAGATTGAGGCCTTCTGGGCCTATGGAGAGACCCTGTCTCAAAAAGACAAAACAGAACCAAAATCAAAAAAGGAAACCCAAGAAATTTGAGGTGAGATGTTTTCATCCACAGATACTTGCAAAAGCCTGTAACCAAGGAAAAGTGTGAACTGAATAGAAACTACCGCTCGAGAAGATCTACCTTCTTTCCTCTGCAAGGAAGCAGATGACAGATGACTTTGTCTGTGACAAACTATGAAAAACAAAACTGAATACTGTCATGGTTATTTTCCAGCACAAATATCTTTCTTATGTGATCATTAATGTACAGATAAACATAAAACTCTCCTGAGAACTCACACCTGGAGAACTTAGCTATGCTAATGAAGTCATGTGATTATCCAACTGTCTAAGTGATACTTTCACGGCAAAGTACATCAAAATTCATAAATATCTTGATCTTATCACTATAAAATATAAAGACACGGTTTGAGAGAGATTATAATGCAATATTAAATACACAATATGTCATATTAAATCTAAATAATTCCTGTGACGAATGATTGTGAGCAATCCTGAGCTTCAGAATATGACAACAGTAGAGCTCTACTGAGCATCTGGATGAGTAAGAAAGACAAGCTTCTCACTAGCTGTCTGCCTTGATGCTGAGCTCTGCTAGGTTAACAGTGGGAGTTGAGAAGTGTGGAAAAAATAGAGTGAATGTAAACATTACTTTGAGTATGAGATGATGATGAAAGAGGCTACACAAACGAGAGTGGGAGAGGAAGGATTTTGAACAAGAAGGTAGAAATATGAGCCAGAACATGATTATTACGAGCTAAGTTTGTGCACCCCAGGCCTCAAAATACGAGAGAACTGGGTGAGCTCAGCCACGTGTTTCCCTGGGAAGCTCGAAGCCCTCCTTCTCCACAGAAGCACCACGTCAGCAGTACATGGATGAGAACACCCTTGTGGGAAGTCCAGAGACCAGCTGAGATGTTGCAGAAGAGATTACAAAATAATGAAGGAAATGTTGTGAATTTGACATCCAGCATCCTCATTAATGATATGTAAAAAGTGTACACAGATACAAAGAAATGAGGAAAGACAGGTTAATGGAAGACAAAAACACTTCACAAGCTACAGCACTGCAGATGTCTGACCTGTTTGATGGAGAGTTTTAGAGTGACCTAAAGATGGTCAATGAGCTGAGAGACATCACAGAGAAACGACTGAAGGGAATGATGCAGGGACAGAGTCATCTACCAGTGAGGACACAGACACTATAAAGAACCAAAGGAATTCTAGAGTGAAAAATACAGTAATTGAAATGAAAAGCTCATTACTGGGGGATGACGACCAGACATCATCAAACAGAGGATAAAAGCAGTGAATGGGAGAAGAAAGGACATTTGTAATCATTGTGTCAGAGGAGGACAGAGGAAAAGAAAAAATATATTATTAAGTAAACAGGTATAGACAGGTACAGATAGTTTGGAATATTACTCAGAGAGCAAGAGCGAGAGAGAGAGCAGGAGAGAGAGAGAGAGAGAGAGAGAGAGAGAGAGAGAGAGAGAGAGAGAGAGAATGCAAAGACTTAAATGTAAAGCTGTGCTGCTTAGTCAAGTAAATTACTTACTCCATCTAAGCCCACACCTCCTACCTTCCTTCTCGAAATGCATCACATTAGGAATCCATCAGAGATCGAATCCATTGATTATGGCAGAGCCTTCTGGATCTCGCGGTGTCTGGACTTGCTTTCCCCCACGGAGATGCTCTTCTCTAAGATCCTAGCCGCTTCTTCAACTAAGCAAGATGCCAATCAGGGTGAAGAGAACAGCCAGTGGAGAACCGGAAAACCCCAACTTGGGTTGTTGACGTGCCACATACAGACTCAGGGTAGTTAATTTAACTCTTACGCAGCCCAGCCAGTCAGAAGGAAGCTCTCACTGTTTCATGATATTGGCCTCCATGACTTTGAGCAGGTTATCATAGAAAATATTACAGAGAAATCTCCTGACAGTGCTATAGGGGAGAGAAAAAATACTTGCATGTGACTCTGAGCACTCTGCTCTTCTCAACAAAAGTCCGCCCTCAAAAGCAAAGGAAACCACAAGTCCCAGTCACTCAGACTCTGAAGCCTCTCCTTTGGACATTCATAACAAGAAGGAAATAATAAAGATTTCTTTAAACCCCTATGTAGCAGGCAGACTTAGTCACTAGTTTTAAACTTTGCTTTTAAAGCATACTTTAGAATTCATTTTCAAAGAGAAAAACCACAAGTTTTCCTCCTATCTCTGGGGAAAAAAAAAAACATTTTGAGTCCAAAGAGGAAAAGCTAATATTTCATAATGAAACACAATTAATTGTATCTATATATATTAAATCATAAGTATGTATTTTTCCTACTATGAAATTTACCAAGACATAAATAATGACTAAGCTACTGCTTTAACTCTGCCTCCCACCTACCAGGATTAAAGTCCTGCACATCCATGTCAGTGGGGGAGCAGGGAGAATGAGGAGCCTGCATTCCCAATAGGGAAATTAAACCGTTTCAGTAAAATTATCATGATCTGATGCATCTGCCGTGAAATATTTGTTTTCATCTATGGAAACTAAAATCTGTCTGGATCCCACGTCAGAGGGTGTCCATATTTCCAGTTATAAGCAGCAGCAAATCATATAAAAGTGGGGGATGGCTATATGTTCCCGGGTCATTCAACTAACAACCATTACAGTAATGAGCAAAGTCACCTATTTTCCTTTTCCTTCTTGAAAGACTTTGATTAATTATAGGGTTACAGAAAAATTGAATGGAAGTAATAGTTTCCCTACCTCCTTCTGTGGGAGCACACTGTGTCAGAACTTAAACAATTTTATCTTTCCACAATGTCTGAATTTATTGGCTAGCAATACATTTATTCAATAAATTCATTCCACAGCTGGAGAGATGGCTCAGAGGACCCAAATTTGATTACTGCACCCACATGGCAGCTACCAACTGGGCTTAACTCCAGTTTCAGGGGATATATCACCCTTTCTGATGTTGTTTGGCACTGGACAACATAAATGTACTTACACACATGCAGACAATACACTCATACACATAAAATAAAACTTATAAATCAAAAGGCATATTCTAAAGATTATTTCCATTGACAGCAATTTCCAAGTCCCCTTCCCTCCATAGCCAGCTAAGGGAAAAATATTTTATCTAAAACTTTACCACTAGTTGTAACTCTCAGACCACTCATTCCATATTATACAGTAAGGAGAGCTACGTGTATGTGTGTGTGTGTGTGTGTGTGTGTGTGTGTTGTGTGTAAGTGCAGGATGGCTACAAAGGGACAAGAGGCCACAGCACAGCTCAAGGAACTTCAAAGGGTCTGAGGGACAGAGTAAAAGCTGTCTGTGCAGGGGTCAGATAACCAGCCCTGCTGGAGACTGCAGGAGATGCAGCTATAGTCAGGCTGCTGCCTGGGCACAGGTTTAAGCCAGACCTCGGCTGAGCTGCAAAAGTGGGCAGTGGGGCCATGGAGCTCGCACAGGCAAAGGACGCGTTGATCCACTGTAGGACGCAGAGCCCCAGTTCCGGGCTCACAGCTGGCAGTGGGCCTTCCATGATCTGGACAAATGGAAGGTGACAGCTCCCACCCTTACTGTGTCACACAAAATAGCCTTGTCCTAAAGCCTTCCTGTGCTCCCCGTACATCACTGGAGACCCACGTTAGGGGTCTGGCTCAGCCTAGGCCTCCTGGGTTCCCTGACTCCACGAATTCAGGTTCTGATGCAGTCTGGATAAAGGACAAAGCTGGCCTCTGGGCTCCTCGTCACGCGGATGCTGTAAATGGCCTCCCACGCATGGAAGGTTGAAAGTCCCTGGCTGCTCAGTGAACACTGCCTTCTGCTTATCCACAGCAGAAACAAAACAGAACCAAAAGGAAACTCAGCTTGCACAGATCAAAGTCTCCACAAGGCTTGGCAAAAACTGTCTTGGGAGGTGGGGTTTGAGGGGTGGGGACTGAAAACTGAAGGAGGAGCCAGAGTCCAGAGCTCCCTGTCTGCAGATCCTGGCACACACTGCTGCACTCCGGGCTTCCTTCCCTTGTCCCTGGCTGGGCTGACTTAGACCACAGTCCAGAGCTGCCTGTCTGCAGATCCTGGCACACAGCCCTGCACTCCAGGCTTCCTTCCCTTGTCCCTGGCTGGGCTGACTTAGGCACTTGTACCCAGTGAGACAAAACCCTGAAAGCAAGCTCCTGCTCCCTGACAACCCAGTGTCATCTCATCCCTCCAGGGCCTTCCCTGTGGGCTGAGCATCTGGCCTGGCTAGGTTGTGTGGAAGAATCTATGCAGAGGCCATGGGCCCCTGACTCCCTGTTGTTCCCAGGGTGCAGAACCTTCGGAGGCCAGAGTGAAGAAAAGTTCCCGTTAGCAAGAGGAGTAAGGGTTCTAGGAAGGCCCAGCTAGGACACAGCTCCCAGTGTTCTGGCTACAGTAACTGACCCCACCCAACCCAACTCCTTGGCCTTCCTCTACCTCAGGAAAAGGAGCCCTTCTGTGGTCCCTGGCAAAGGCCAGTGATGCAAAGGGAGAGAGCGCAGGAGCAGGAGCTCAAAGCCAGCCTCAGCCCACGAGGTTCATGACGTCCTGTCTCAGAAAACAAAACCCAGACATCGAACCCCTTAAGGTCAAGTTGTAACATAAAAAAAGCAAACTCCAAACCATATAGGGCCAAGTTGTGGCATACAGCAAAACTCACAGGAGTCAGCTATTCACTGCCCAGCCTGTGAGAACTCCCCAGTCAGGGATCTGGAATCAGCTAACAGCGGAGAAGCTGGAGGCTGTTGTCGGTTGTTCTTTTGCATCACCAGGTTAGGTGGAAACCTGTCAAAGCTGTGACCTCAGGAGACACTGGTGCTGTTGACAGGAGGAGAGGGATCCAGCTGGAGCTGCCCTGAGTTCATTTTCCTGGAACAAGTGCCCCGGTGTTCTTGGGTGACACGCTTACCTAGGCCAGCCACTGTTTTCCTAGCATCAGTTTCTCTTGGCCTTGGTCTTCATGCACTGCACACTCACGCTGTGTGCAAATGCGTGCTTTCAAATTTTAAGCCAAAAATAGGGTAGGATTATTCTACAGTGTCTCACTGTTTTTGAACACTGTGATTATGAAATCATTCATATTTTCCCCTAACATGAATGGAATTTTATTCAGTATTGAATAATAGGCTATTGCATGAATACAATATAATGTGTTTCCATTCTACTCTTAATGAGCATCAAAGTGTCTGGATTGGATAATAAGAAATAATGCCGGGCGTGGTGGTGCATGCCTTTAATCCTAGCACTTGGGAGGCAGAGGCAGGCGGATCTTTGTGAGTTCAAAGCCAGCCTGGTCTACAGAGTGAGTTCCAGGACAGCTGGGGCTACAGGGAGACCCTGTCTCGAAAAGACCAAAAAAAAAAGAAATAATGTCATTTTTGTTTTTTTGCATACATGTGTTTTAAAGAAATCTATTCATGACTGTAATTACTATAACATGATTTGATGATGTTTAACATTAGTTGTGCCAAGGAATCTGACAAAATTCACAAAGATTTAATCTTGGATTAGTTGTAACATGGAACCTCTAAAAATTTATATTCCAGTCATTCTTTTTACCAGTGTAATGTGTTTAGTGGTCTGATTCTTCCTTGCTCTCAATTTCTTTTTTAATTATGGCAAAGTACACATGAATATCATGTGTAGGTGTTGTAGAGTTCAGCTCTTTATTGAGAGTGTCCACTATATGGTGAAACTCTAGTGCACTTTGTAACTCAATTATACTGGACACATGACATTACTCTACATCTACTAGACGTTTCTTTTTCAATTATTTTCTTTGTTTATTATGCTGTATCATACTGTTGACATGCATGTTTTAATTTTTTATCATAAAAATAACGTGATGAAAATTCTAATATGGATGGGTTTCTGTGCTGTTTCTCTAAAGCCATACACCAAGAAGCAGAATTGTTGGTCCCAGAAGGTCAAGGCAATCATAAATATGTGTTCCGGGGCTAGAGAGATGGCTCAGCGGTTAAAAGCACCGACTGCTCTTGCGGAGGACCCAGGTTCAATTCCCAGCACCCATGTTGCAGCTAAGAACCATCTTTGACTCCAATTCCAGGGGAATCTGACACCATCTTCTGACCTCCGAGGCATTGCACAACATGGGTGCACCAACTTATATGCAAACATATTCATACACATAAAAAATAATAAATAAAATTTTAAAAAGAATGTATTTCTATTTTATATAAAAATTAAAAATGTGTGAATTCCTTTTATCTGTCTATATTTCCACAGTCCCTTCTTCCTGACAAACATCAGTTATCAAATATCAGAATAGCCAAATAGACTTCAATTCTTAAATATGTCTCAAAGTAAAATACTTCCCCAAATTAATAACAGCTATTTTCGCTTTTTTTTCATTAGAGGCATGGTGGAGCACGCCTCTAATCCCAGCACTTGGGAGGCAGAGGCAGGTGGATCTCTGTGAGTTCAAGGCCAGCTCGTGAGCTCCAGGCCAGCTCAGACTAAAGGGAGACACTGTCTCAAGAAAAACAAAACAAAACAATAATAATAATAATAATAATAATAATAACAGCTACTTTCATCAAGGTAATTTTTTTTGTTTTTTATTTTATTTATTTATTTTTTGGTCTTTTTGAGACAGGGTCTCCCTGTAGCCCCAGCTGTCCTGGAACTCACTCTGTAGACCAGGCTGGCCTTGAACTCACAAAGATCCGCCTGCCTCTGCCTCCCAAGTGCTAGGATTAAAGACGTGCACCACCACGCCCGGCAAGGTAATATTTTTTTAAAGATTCAATAATTATTATAGAACATTTTCTAATTCTAAAGTGCTTATCGGTTTCATTCATTTCATTCAGAGTGCACTAAATTTTGTGTTACAGTCTCTGTCCTGTTTTATTACAGAAAATGTAATAGGCTCAGAGGGTGCATATGCTCAAATCTGATAAGGAATAAGTAATGAATCTGTCTGATAATTAGGGCAGTGCTTGCAAGCAGTGTCAGTTTGGAAATACTCACAGTCTAAATAATCCCCCTTTTCCTCTTTTTGGTTTCCATTTCAAACTCCTTCCTGAATCCAGCAGGGACTCTCGTCATCACAACTACGGGTGCAGCAGAGGCTGCAGTGGGCTGTTAGAGCAGAGCTCGGCTCCCCAGATGGCCTGCAGGACGGAGAAGTGGGCATGTGTTTAATGAAATTTGATTCACACTAAAAAGGTTGAGAAGCTTCACCAGGGAGTTAGAGAGGAGCTGAGCCTGGTGCTTGCTGAGGGTCCCAGTGGGTCTTTGTAGGAGGGGAGATGCTGGGGGGCCTCAAGGGCAGTAGGAGTTTAAATGCCTGGTTGTTATAGACTCAAGTTTGTTACATTAGTTACTCTGTTGGAATGTTTAATCTTAAGTATTTCTGGGAAAGAGCGGCGAGGAGTGAATTAGACTGAGGAAGATGAGGCAGAGTTTTCTTTGTGCTTAGCTTCTTAGTCCGATCTTCCCAGGTGTGGGTGATTCTCATTCTGCTCAGTTCTGTGAAGCTGGTCCATAGCATGCCCTCTGCTTCCCACAGTGAATGCTAGAGCACATAGCAACAACTTTACCAGGTGCACATGAACAGCATGTGTCTGGGAAGCTGGGACTTACCTTTTGCAGATTCACTATAATAAAAATGAAATGTAGGGCTGCGGGGTGGGAAGCTTATCCTTTGGCATTTTTGTCTTAGGGAAAACTTTAGAAAAGGATCACCACGGGGATTTCTGTCCCCATCCCATGGCCACCTTGCCATTTTCTGCCCGGGCACACTGGCTTTTCCAGAATCCCATATGAAGTGATTCCTGAGCAGTAATACATTTGATAGTCATCTACACTATGTTCACCAACAGTGTCAGATGTGAGCACAGCCAGCTAGAGTAGAAGAGGGGATTCCAAAGCATTGCTGATATAAAGATCAGAGCTTCAAGTTCAGAAGTTTGCAAGAGTCTCCAAACCAAGTAGAAAAGTGTTTTATTATAAAGAGGTTAGGAACAGTAAACTGGTGCTGAGAGTGTGACTAGGAAGTGAGCAGGTGGCAGAAAACACTGCTCTGAGTCAGATTCTCATACTGCAATGGGGCTGGGTGGGGTTGATGATTGGTGTGGTACTGGTGTTTGTGATGAGAGACAGAGAGAGAGAGAGAGAGAGAGAGAGAGAGAGAGAGAGAGAGAGAGAGAGAGAGAGAGAGAGGAAGATGAAGAGATGGAGGATGAGACGAGAGGAAGGGAACGGATTGTGCCCTCGAATGTCAGAGTGCACCTCGAGTGCTGGCTCTCCAACGCCCGCCGCCACACACTCCCTGGCCGATGTCTGCCGCAGGCTGCAGCGGCACCTGTTAACAGCACCCATTGCGTGCACAATTTGTTGCTTTTTTGTCGCGTTAGCTATATAAAATGCTTCTGGGTGGGTGTCGCTTATCTGCGCCGATTTTTTTTCTTTGAGGTTAATGTTATCATAGATGTTTTGTGTGTATGATTTTCGTGGGGGTTGTTAATGGTGGGTGTGCACATCAATTGGTCTTGGTTGTGTAGTCTCCTCCCCAAATAAAGTGATTGTTTCCTGTCAGATCTCCTGGAGTTGGGGTTTAGAGTGTGGTGGAGTAGGCAGTGTGGGAATGGAAACTATTGCTTGGTCGTCTGGGAAGAGCAGCAGCGCTCTTAACCATTGTGCCACCTCTCCAACCACGTCACTGCTCTTTAAAGCTCTCAACATATTCTACATATAACTTGTTTAAAAACCTATGTCTTGAAAAAAAATCCCCACCATTCCATTGCTTCTCTTTTTATTCCTTTACCAGTGATCAGAGCAGAGAGCTTTAATTTTGCTAAATCAAATTAATTTTCTCCTTCTATAGATAATGCTTTTGGTATTCTAACTCAGAAGTCTTTGCCTAAAACAAGTACTCAAATATGTTTTTCATTTTTTCTTCAAAACTGTTTTTAAATTAGCTACTAGCATCGTTGGGGATTGGGCATCCATTTTAATTAATTATTATATCATTAAATAAACATGATGAGGTGTTAGCTTTCTCCACAGGATACTCAACAGCTTCAGCTCTATATGAGGTCCTTTCTACACCTAGAGCTGTTCACCTTGGTCAGTCCACGCTGCATGTTTGCTTCTGTTTCTGAAGTGATTTTTTCCCTCTTTGTGTTCCCTTTCTGTCTGCTGCACAGAGAAGATTTAGGTGACCTGTAGGGTGGGGCGGAGCAGGGTCTAAGCAGAGACAGAAGGAATGCTAGTTTGTCTGGTGATATGTGGACCAGGAAGGAGGGGTCTACCTGACAGAAAAAAGGAAGCGAGATCCCCTGCATTAGATCTTCCATTGGCCCATTGAGTAATGGCAGAGATGACCAGGGAAAGAGGGTGTTTGTCTAAAGAACAGGTAATCCTATCTACTTGATTACTGAGCTCTTCCTCTGCTGAAATCACTTTTCGTTGAGCATTCACATAGGACTTAAGTATCTTCACATCCTGTGCCCACTTGGAGAGATCTAGCCACATAACCCTTTCTCAAATGTTTTTCTCCCCAATTTTTCAATTGTGCTCTTTCCAATTCCCTGACCATCCCAGCAAATACCCATTTATCAGTATATAAATATACACATCTGCCTTTCTCTTCCAGGGGGGGGGCCCCAAAATGTTACAGCCATGACATTGCCCAACGTTCTCCCATTGTGAAGATTTTCCTTCACCACTGTCCTCTGTTGTTGTCCCCTAAGAGTCTATAATATTGTATCTGTCCATCTCTGGATGGTGCCTGTGTAGCATGCAGAAACAACTGTAAACCCTGAACTAGTTTTCTCTTCCTTAGTCAAACAATCATAGGACACACCCTGCATGTGCATGCTTAGGGATAATGTAATGACTATAGGACATTTGGGCCAACTTCTTGTTCGTGCATGGTGAGGCTTCCCTAGGGAAGCCAGGCCAGGGAGGGCTTGGGTTTAAGTCACAGGTGAAACCATGCCCTCTAGCATCAATCGAGTGCGTGGAGTTCTCCCCCACCACAGCAGCAAGTGGGGGGGGTGGGGGGGTGGGGGCTGGCGCAATAGGCCAAGGGGAGCAACCAAAACACCCCCTCACACCCCTCTTGTGTTGGGGTTCAAGTGTCCCAGTGGGAATAGTAGTGGTGAGACCAAGGTGCAAGGAAGGATAGGAGACTTCCACAACTCCAGTCCAGCACACTAGGTGTCACAGCCCCAACCTAGAGGAACTGTGCAGAGGGAAATGGAGTGAGCATAATGCTCAGTGGTGATCTGACCTGGTTACCACCGATCCAATTTCTGGAAAACTTTTGGAACAGGAGGGAAGAGTTAGCTCAGACCTTCAATGTATAACCAAAGGTGAAAACTTGAGACCTAGAGCAGCCAGCCCTCCATCAACAAGAAGACGAAGAAAGCACTGAAGGACACAAGCAAAGCAGGCCTCCAAAGCAAGAAGAAAAAGTTGAGATTCACATTAGAATACAAACTACAAGATAAACTCACACGCCATAACAACCACAACAAACAACAACAAAACAGAATTGGGGAACAACAGAATAAATCCACATCAAACTCTACCATCCTATAGAAGATTCCTATAGTGAGATTTTCCTAGAAACACACCTGACCAGGTGGATGGAAGAACCAATCTTGCATTAGCTCAAAGAAATCCAGGGATATAAAAAAACCAAAGAACTAAAGGGAGAGACTAACAAACTCAGGAAGGAACTAGAGGGAGAGAATGACAAACTCTGAAGGAAGTCAAAACACTGAAGAGATGTCAAGCTGAAATAAAAAGGAAACAGATGAGAGAAGCAAGAAGCTACAAACAGAGAATGACAAACTCCATTAAGGAAATGGGAAATACTAAAGGAAAATTACAGGAGAAGTGAAAAAAAGGAAAGTGAACACTCTGCCAGTCAATAGGAAAGAATGGTAGAAAGCCTCAGATAAAGATTTGAGGAAACAGATAATAGAATTATTCAACACTGAAAAGATAAAATGGAACGACCTAGAATGATCAAGACAAACATATGAACAATTTTTTTAAAAGCAATAGTGGAACAAACAGAAAAATGTGGGACACTATTGAAAAGACCAAACCTCCATTTTTTCATTCAGGTATAGAGGAAGGGAGAAGAATCCCAGGATAAAGGTATTGACAAGATCTTTAACAGAATAATAGAAAGAAAATTTCCCCAAACTTTTGAAATAAGACAAACCCATTATAAAATACAAAGAAGCACATAGAACATCAAATAGACAAGATCAAGAAAAGAAACTCCGATATATATTGTTACAACTCTTAGATTCCCAAAACAAAGACAAAATACTGGAAGCAGTGAGAGAAAAGCAACACATTACTTATAAGGGTAAACCTATCAGAATTACAATGACTTCTCAATTGTTAACTATGAAAGCCATTAGAACATGAACCAAAGTATTCCCAGTACCAAATAACTACAGATGCCCCCTGGGATTACTATACCAGCAAAAAATGTCTATCATGTTGAAGGGGAAAGTAAAATCTTCCATGACATAAACAAGATGAAAGCAATCATGTCTGTAGCTGGTAGAAGGTGGCACATGCCTATTAATCCTACACTTGGGAGGGGAGGAGAGGCAGATCTCTGTGATTCAAAGCCAGACTGTTTTACATCGACTTGGTCTACCATAGCAGGTTCCAGGCCAGCTGAGACTTAAAGGAGACCCTGGTCTCAAATAAGAATATGTCCAAGAAACCAGCCCTTCAGAAAATACTTGAAGCAATTCAAAGTGACAGGAGGAAGAATCAACTATCCCCAAACAGTGGTGTGAGGAGAAAACCTTATAAATGTAATAACTACAAAAAATACAAATCTAAACCTTGAATGCAAACAGAAAACAGGATAATAAGAAGCAACACACATCTCTCAATAATAACCTTAAATATTTAATGGGCTTAATTCCCCAATCAAGAGAATTAGATTGGAGATTAATGGATTCAGAAAGGCAGAAATCCCAATCGAAATATGCTGTTTCTACAAGAAACCCACCTCACACTCAAGAACAGGCACAACTTAAACTGAAAGGATGGAAAAAGTAATCCAAATATAGGAACCAAATAGCAGCAGGAGTTGAGTATCTTAATACAGACAAAATAGACCTCAAAGTAAAACTAATCAGAAGGAAAACAGGGCCATTACATCCTTATTGTGAGGAACTCTAGGTTCCAAGACATGGACCACCACTCTGATGTAGGACATGGACGACCAACTTGAAGGAAGGCTGACAAAGTTTTATTTTTTGAAGCTTAAGGCTTTAATTGTCACAGGTTGCACAAGGTTTTCAAGGACAATACAAAGGCTACACAATGTATACTGCTGGATGTTAAGAAAAAGGCTTCAGGAGAGAAACCAGAATTCAGAGGTTAGCAGGCCTAGCCATAGAAGTAAACAGGGAACATAGTGAGTGACATTGGCTTTCAGCAATAATATGACTAATGGATTCAAATGTGTTTACATTCCAAGTTAACAAATCAAGGACAAGAGCTTAGTCAAACTCTTCAAGCTTCTATCAAGCCCAAGCATTCAAGCACCATTGTACCAAGTTGGCCCTCTGCCAACTTTAGGCATCTTTCAAGCCTTTGGCATTCATCCAGCAAGGGAATTCACAACTCCACACTGATCAAAGGAACAATTAGACCATGAAGATTCTAAAATCATAAATAATGGACAGCACCAACTCTGGCTTGCCACTCAATTTTTATAATCACAATTCTACAGGACTTTAGGCACAGATTAATCCCAACACACTAATAGTGGGGACTTCAATAACCCACTGGGCCCCTTGGATAGATCAACAAAAAAATAAACAGGAGTGACATCCTGAAACTTGAACAACTTACAATACACCAAATGGAGCTTACAGACATCTACCAAATATTCCACCCAAACCACCAGAGAATATACTTTCTACTCAGCCACCACCACAGAACCTTTCACTGAATTTCGACCAACATAGGAACACAGGAATAAAACCTCAACAAAACAACCAAAAAAGGATTAAAATATCATGCATCTATCAGACCACAGCTGCATAAAGCTCAATATCAACACAGGATAAGTTCTACTACCTACAAAAACACATGGAGAATAAACAAAACAATACTGAATAACAAATAAGAAAAATAAAAATAAAAAAAAAAAAAAAAAAAAAAGTGGCCTTTCTTTACACCCAAGAAGGAAGCAACTGGAGAAAGAATTTCAAAGAAACCTTCCCACTTACAATAACTTCAAAAACAATAAAATACCTAGGGGAACAAACCTAACCAAAGACATGGAAAAGATCTCTAAACAAAAATTTTAAAACCTTTAAAGAAAGAAAATTGAAAGAAAGACGATAAGAAGATGGAAAACCTTCCCATGCTCATGGGAATTGGGGAAAATTAACATTGTCAAAATGTCCATTCTACCGAAACTCTCTTGTATAGATTTAATGAAATCCGAATCAAAATCCCCAAGAGTTTCTTCACAGGGCTTGGGAAAAAAAAGTCCTTAAATTCATTTGGAAAAACCAAAAGACCCCGAATAGCCCAAAACAAACCCTGAGCAAACAGCTACACAGGGAGGATCTTCTATACCAGACTTCAAACTATACTACATGGCTTTAATCATAAAAACAGCCTGGTAACTGGCCACAAAAACAGACCTGCTGATAAATTTAACAAAACCGAAGATCCAATCTGAGCACATTACAATTTTCAGACCATCTCAATTTGACAAGGGGCCAAGGAACCACAATGGAGAAAAGACAGCATCTTCAGTTAGTGTGTTGGCAAAACTGGATCACACACTTTTGTAGAAGAATGAAATTAACACCCCTTAACCCTCGCCAACCTTGTACAAAAGCAACTCCAGATGGATCAAGACCTCAATGTGAACCCCAAACTCTGGAAGAATTTGTTTAGAAGAAAAAGTTGGCAGCAGGACTACAAACATGGGCGTAGGAAAAGACTTCCTAAATCAGACAGCAGCTGGCAGATTAAAGGTCAACAATTACCAAATGGACTCATTAAACACAAAAGCTTCTGTTTACATCAAAAGAAACAATCAAGGAAGTGAAGAGAAATCCCACAGAGTGGAGGAAACTCCTTCGACACTCCAAAACATCTGACAAAGCATTGATTTCCCAGAATATATAAAACTTCTCAAAAACAAAGAAAAAAGAAAACAAACGACCCGCTCAATAGATGGAGCAAAGACTGAACAGAGACTTCACAGCAGAGGAATTTAGAGATGTAGACCTGAGGCAAAAACAATCAAGAAATGTCAACATCACTAATCATTTAAGGAAATGCAAATAAAACCACTTTAAGATATCATCTTACTCCAATAAAGACTGGCTAGGATCAAAAAACAAAGATACCAAGTGCTGGAGAGGTTGTGGGGGGAAGGGGAACACTCATCCACTGCTGGTGGGAATGTAAACTCGTCAGCCACTATGGAAAGCAGTGTGGAGAACCCTTGGAAGACTTGGAATGAACTTGCCACCCCCAGCCATACCACCTCTGGCATGTACCCTCAAGACTACCCCACCAGAGATACATGCACGGCATGTTTATTCATCTCTTTCACAATAGCAAGGAGCTGGAACCAACCAAATGCCCCTTAACTGAAGTGGATAGAAAAATGTGGTTCATCTACACAATATGAGTTCTATGGGCAGTAAAGAAAGAGACATCAGAGCTTTGCAGGAAAGATAGAGGACATCATGCTGAGTGAAGTAACAAGTCCCAAAAAAAAAAGAAAATAATGGTATCCCTCATCTGTGGTGCTAGTGCCAATTACCAGTGTAGTTTCTTGTGCCAGCCCTGAGCTTTTGCAAAGCACTTGGCATATGCTATTGGAAAAAACAACAACAACAACAGAAAAACTGCATCAAGAACTGACTGAAACAGTAACTTCTGCTCAAAACAGTCAACTTAAAAAAAAATTGAGAAAGACTAGAAAGATGAAAAGCATGTTTGGCAGAATGCAGAGCTCTGGGGGTGGGGGAATGCGGGGAACAGGGTCTAGATTTGTTAAAATATATAATTAAGAATAAGAATGAAAGAAAGAAAAGGAAGGAAGGAAGGAAGGAAGGAAAGGAAGGAAGGAAGGAAGTAAGGAAGGAAGGAAGGAAGAAAAGGAAAAGAAGAAATAGTCATCCCGGAACTTAAACAAAAAGGATGATACACCACAACAAAACCTTTGGGATACATTAAGAAGCAGTCCAAAGAGGGAAGATTATATACGCCCTGGGTGCCTACATTTAAAAAAACAAAACAGAAGAAACGATGGAATGCACAGAGCTTAGATTGGGGACTTCCCAGGACCACTGAAGCACAGGTAAAGAGCTGGTGGCACTTCAGCCAGGCAGATGGTTTGATTCAATCATCTTTGTGATGGCTGTCTGTGGGGGCCAGAGTCATCCTGCTAGTTGTTATAAAAGGTGGGCCTGTTGCGACTGTGAGACTTGAGTGCACAGAGCTTAGATCTTAGATCGGGGATTTCCCAGGACCCACCTGAAGCACAGAGTGATCATAACGCCCCCTGCCCCCCACCACCAACTGGAATTCGTCGACGGGGAGGTGTCCAAGTGGATTCTTTGAAAAACCTTCAGAACAGGAAAGGAAAAGAATGGAGTTAGACTTCCAAGGAAAGCCTAAAGCTTAGACAAGTCACACTTCATAAGCAAGGAGAAAACAATTCAATCCAAGCAAACAATGAAGTCATTTGAAGGAGGCAAGCAAGCAAGCCTTCAACACAATGAAAGGTATTTGTGATTCCCATTGGAATACAAGCCAAAGAGAAACCAACATGCCAAGGACACAATGAGAAAGCAACATGGAAAGGCGCCCAGATAATTCCACACCAAAGCTCTACCAACCCTGTTGGGGATAGCGGGGATCCCCCTTTGGGGATGGGCCCAAGACACAGATCTAGTTAAGAACAACCTTGGACATGCTCAAAGAAATCAAAGAATATAAAAGAACAAGTCAGAGAACTTAAGGAGAAAGAATGGAAAAACTCAAGAAGGGACCTAAAGAGAGGAGAATGACAGAACTTGGAAGGAAGTTGGAAACACTGAGAATAACTCCCATGTTGAAAAAGGAAAAAGGAAACCAACCAGCGAAGCAAGAAGCTTCAGGAAGAGATTGACCAGAAAGCTCACGCCAGAAAAGGGAAAGTGTGAGGAAATACTTGAAAGAAATCCACAAGATGAAATGAGAAAAAAAATCAAACACTCATCAAATCAAGAGGAAAGGAATGGTTCTACTTCCATTCTGAAGTAGAATGGAGGAAAGCTCGGAACAAGAATATCAGACCTGGAAGAAACACAGAACAACTAAAAACTCAAGTAAAGGTTTTTAGGAAAAAGATTTTTTAGAACAACACAATTAAGAGGAAAACCCTAGGAACTGTGAGGACCACTAGAAGAGATATCAAACGCTCATGTATCATACGCGAATAGCAGGATAGGAGGTAAAGAATCCCTCAACGTAGTAAATAGGATTGATAAAATTCAGGATCATCTCACAACAGAAATAATAGAATTTAGATTACAAATTTCCCCCGAACAAAAAAAAAAAAAAAGAAAAACCAATAGTTACCTAAAGTACAAGAAATTAAATACTTGACAATACAAGAAATCAAACATGATTAGATTAGATTAAAAGAAACATATCCACTGCACCATATATCATAAGTTAAAAACGCTATCGCCCCGCCCAAAAAAAAAAACAAATTCTGGGGAGATTAAAGCCAAGGAATGAGAAGATAGACAACTTCAACGACCATATGTCAAATATAGTTCTCTACAGCCCAACCTGAAACAACCTGTTCATTCCGGGCGAGGACCATTAGATCCTGGTAGTTGATGCAACATCTGAGGGAGAAGGAATGAAGTGTCAGGGCTGCTCGCGCTGTCTGCAGAATCCTGGCCAACACAGTTCCTGCATCTCGGGTTCCCTTCCCATTTAAACCCCTCTTTGCTTCGGAATATGTAGTGTGTAACTACTAGTAGCAACCACAAGCTGAGACAAAATAGCCCCTGAAATAAGCTCTCACGCTTCCTCCTATCCTCTTCTAGGAACATATAAACCACCCCACAATTACCTCATCAAGTCTCTAGGGGCGTCTTCCGTAGTGGAGACTGATAATGCATGGACTCTCCTGGTCCGTGTGCATTATCATAGGCTGATATCTTTGTTTGTTGTGTGGATAGGAATCTTCCCCATAAGCTATGGGCCCCTGACTCCCCATTGTTCCCAGGGTGCAGAACCTTCCCAGGCCAGAGTGAGGGAAAGTTCCCATCATCAGGTGGAGTAAGGGTCCTGGGAAGGCCCAGCTAGGACGCAGCTCCCAGTGTGCTGGTTCCAGCACTGTCCCCATCCAACCCAACCCTTGGTCTTGCTGTACCCAAGGAAAAGGGCCACTTCTGCTGCCCCCAGGTCAGACCAGTGATCCATGGGGAGAGCCCAGGAGCAGGAGCTCAAGGCCAGCTGCAGCTCCACGAGGTTCATGAACTCCTGTCTTAAGAAACAAAACCACAAAATAAACCCCAACCGCACAAGGCCATGTTGTAACACACAGCAAAACTCACAGGAGACCAACCGTGCACTGCCCAGAATCAGGGATTTGGAACCCAATAAGAGCAGGANTTTTGAGACAGAGTCTCCCTGCAGCTCCATCTGTCCTGGAACTCACAGAGATCCACCTGCCTATGCCTCTCAAGTGCTGGAATTAAAGCTGTGTACCACCATATGGGCAGAACTTTTTATTAAAGGACAGAACATTATAGCTTTTTTTAACATCTATTTTCTTTTTCTTTTTATTTTTGTATGTGTATGAATGTACTATCTACATGTAGGTTTGTGCACCCGTGTCGTGCAATGCCACGGAGGTCAGAAGAGGGTCTCGGATTCCCCTAGAACTGAAGTTCTCCTGGAATTGGAGTTACAGACGGTTCTTAGCCGCCATGTGGGTCCTGGGGATCGAACCCGGGTCCTCTGCAAGAGCAGTTGGGTTTTTAATTATTTTATAGCTAAATGAAAGATAATTTTTTATTAACTTCACTGATATAGTAAGAAGATGAACAAAATAAAAAGGGGAGGAAAAAGAGCAACTAGAACAGGAGAAATGCCATGAACAATTTTCAGAATAACATAAAAGTGCTGGAAAGTTGGCTCTGGCTGTTCTTGCAGAGAGGACCCCGCTTCAGTTTCCAGCACCCACAAGCAGCTAACAACTGTCTGGAACTACAGCTGCCAGGAACCCCCCACCTTTCTGTTGGCCATGTTGGCCACCAGGCACACACCTAGTGCACTCACATACAGGGCAGGGAACAAAAGTCACAACCTAGAAATAAAATAAAAAATCTTTAAGAAAAAAAAAAAAAAAACTGCGGTGCGTGGTGGCGCATGCCTTTAATCCCTAGCACTTGGGAGCAGAGCCAGGTGGATCTCTTGAGTCCAAGGCCCAGCTGGTCTACAGAGCAAGCTCCAGCCAGCTGGACAAATAAAGGGAGCCCCTGTGTCAAGAAACAAAAACAAACAAAAAAACCAGCATTTATTACTAGAATATAGTCTGTCAAAAGAGACAAAATAAGGATCTTTTTCACAACTAAACCAGTAGAAACCACAGCCTATTCATTAAGTCATAAATTTCTGGTATTAAATTACATAACCTCTGAGTTCAAATAATCAAACATCTTTGATACAAAAAAATTTACAAACTGTAAGCAGAAGGGTATATAGAGAATTAAAATGGTCTCTACTTCTATGAGCTAAGGAGGCTATAACTACTTTTTGTTTTGTTTTTCTGCTGGGCATGAGTTCAGTTAGGAGCTAGCTATATAGCACCAACCCATAGAATCCTTTATTTAAATGTGAGGCACAGGAGGATCACTTCAACAGATGTATCCTTGATTAATTATTGAGTTTGAGGCAGCTTGGGTTACATGAGACCTTATTCCCTCTCCCCTCAAAATCCACCCCCCCCACCCAAAAAAAAAAAAAAAAAAACACCCACAAAAAAAAAATGGAGCGATGGCCTAGCGGTTAAGAGCACCGACCGGCTCTTACAGAGGACCCGGTTCGATCCCAGCACTCACCCATGGCGGCCGAGAACCTTCTGAAACTCCAATTCCAGGAGAATCTCCAGTTCCAGGGGAATCTGTATACCCCTTTCTGACTTACAATGTTTTGCACAACACGGGTGCACAAACTCGCATGAAGACAGTACATTGATACAATACAGAAATAAATAAAAATTAATAAAAAAAAATACCAACCAAACAAGCAAACAAATAAAATGGAATGTAGATCCATCTCAATTAGTTGGCAGAAAAAATACAAGTTCAAGTCAAAGCAAGTTAGAAAGTAAGACTCAAAAAAGAAAAAACAAAACAGAAGAAAAAAAAAAAAAAAAAAAAAAAAAAAAAAAAAAAACATTTAAAAAAAACAAAACAAACAAACGAGCTGGCGTCATAAGAATACTTACTTACCTAGCATGTTCAAGCTTTAGGGTTCAGGTCTTAATACTGGGGGGGAAGGGGAGCAGGTAGGGATGGGTAACAATGAACTTAAAAGTGACAAGTAGAAAGAGAAGGCAATGTTAAAATTCCTTCCCAAGTATATATAAATTACTTAACAAAGGGACAGTGAGATTTTTTAGCAGGTAAAGGTGATTATATCCAAGCCTGACAACCAGCCTGACAATCTGAGCTCAACCTCCAGGACTGGAAAGAACTGACACTGAAAGTTGTCTTTGACTTCCACATACATGACTGGCAATGACACCCCCCCCCCCCCAAATAAAACGTCCAAACAGCAACAACAAACCAACAAAATAAAGATATATAGGCAGGCATGGTGATTCTTACTTGTTGAGTCCAACACTCAGGAGGGTAAGGCAGGATTGCTCTAAGTTCAAGGCCAGCCGAGCTACAGAAGCACATCTCAAAAACAACATCAACATCAACAACAACAACGACAACGACGACGACGACGACGACGACGACAGGATCTTCAAAGCCAGCTTGGGTTATATAACAAGGCTGGTGACGATCGGGTATGGTAGCGCATGCCTTCATCCTAGCACTTTGGCGGCAGAGGCGGCAGATTTTGTCGAATCCAGCCTGGTCTACCGAGTGTGTTCCAGGATACTGGGGCTTACCGGGAGACCCTGTCTGACAAGACCAAAAGAAAAAAAAAAAAAAAAAAGGTGAGGGGGGGGATAGTTCATCAGGTAAAGCTGGCTATCAATAAGAGTGATAACCTGCATTCAATCCCCAGAAACAAGAAGCCACTTGGTAGAAGTAGAGAACAGTTGTCCTCTGATCTTACTGTGTGATGTGGCTTGTGACGGGCCTTCTGCTCCAATATAAAACTTAAAAGGAAAAATTAAACAGCATGCCCATATCACAGAATTCAAATCCTTTAAATTGTCAGAAAAAAAAAGGATTACCAATTTGTAGAAGCTGGGGAGTTTCTTAGTTGGTGTAGTTCTTGCCTAACACCAAACATGGCCCTGGTTTGATCCCCAGTATATAAACCAGATATAGCCAAGTGCCTGGAATCCCAGACTTGGGAAGCACAAGCAGAAGGATCCAGAAGTTTAAAGTCATCCAAGGGTATATACCGAGTTCAAACCAGCCTGGGTTACCTAAGACTCTTGTCTCAAAAAAAAAGAGAACATTTATAGGATAAACATTTAGAAAGGAAACTGTCAGAACGTCGATGTTTAATTCTGAAATCTTTAACAAATACAGCAATCTACAGCACTTCCATATTCTAGCAACATTAAAATACTGCTATTTAGACATACTGTGGTTAACTGTCTGAAGTATGATGTCCAGTTTGAAATTCTATGCACTCAAGTCTGATGCAACAACAAAACAACAAAAAAGAAAATTCTACTGGGTCGCTTCAGTGCAGTAAAAAAACAACCCCTTATGCTTTAAAAAAAGTTTACAAGGCTGGAGGAGATGGGCTTGCAGTTTAAGAGGCCAACTGTCTGTTGCAGAGGACCCTGGGTTCGCATCCCCAGCACCCACAATGGTGGCTGAGACCATCTTTACACTCCAGTTCTGGGGAAACTCACACCTTTTGACCTCCACCAGCACTGCAACACATGGTGCACCACCTACGTGCCGACAGTATACTCATACACAAAAAATAAACAAAAATTGCGGGCCGTGGTTGCACACACCTTTAATCAACCTAGCACTGTGTGAAGCAGAGGGAGGCGATCTTTGGGAGTTCAAGGCCAGCCTGGTCTACTAGGTGAGTTCCAGACAGCTGGAGCTACAGGGAGACCCGTCTTGAAAAGACCAAAAAAAAAAAAACAAAAATAATTAAGAAAAATTTTTTAAATTTACTTCTATTCATCTTTTACACTTTGCTCAAGTAAACCTCCAAGAAGCCTTTGACAGTATACTTCATTCCCTTCCCTACAAACAATCCCAAGCAAAGGATGCCACCAATCCCGAATCAACTACTGAAGGATCTTTTGCTTCTAGTAATCAGGGCCAAAACCAAAAAAATCTACTTTTTTTTTTTGTTTTTTTTGAGACAGGATCTCCGATATAGCCCTAGACTGGCCTCGACTCAGTATGTAGACCGGCTGGCTTCACCCACAGATGCCTTGCCTCTATTTCCTAAGTATAGGGATGAATTCATTCACCTTCGCTACAAAAATCACAAGCAAAGGATGCCACCATCCTTGGTTGTCTTACATGTATACATCTATAGTTCCTGACAACTCACTGTTAAATATAATTCAGTCTTCATTTTAAGTAACTTTTAGAAATCTGATTTTAGTGACTAAAAGTGAGTTCCAGGTAGGTGACTTTACATCCAATTAATTAAAAACAAAAAACAATACCAAAAAAAAACCACTACGAAGGTCCTAGTATGTCCCTGTTACTATTAACCTGTTTGCAAACTGTGCTTTGGTTCAATTCTCCACAAAGGTAATGGTCCCATCATCGAGAGACCACTAGTGTAGGATTCCATTACAGGTGCTTCAACTTAAGACCAGCATTGGGGCTGGAGAGATGACTCGGCTGGGTTAGTGATGCTTCTTCCTGCAGCAGGACCTGGGTTCAATCCCAGCACACACATGGCGGCTGAGAAAGGTGCCTTTAATAATTCTCAGTTTCCCCTGGGGAACCGGACGCCCTTTCTGAATTCGCGGCATTGCACAGATCAAGTGGTGCACACACCTACAACAGACAGTAAATTCATACACATACAAAAATAAAAAAAAAAAAAAAAAAACAGCATCAAAAACAAATCCCACTTCTTTCTAGTTTCTTTTCTTCCTTTTCACTGCTTCCTCATCAACACCTCTAAAGAGGACAACTAAAAGGCATAGAAGAACTAGTAACGGATATATTTTTTTCTTTCAACCCAGAGCTTCAAATCTAAAACAGGGGCCTCCAGATCAACGGCGGGTTTCATGGACACATATAATTCTTGAGGAACTACATACTACAGGGACATATTTAGGTTAGAAAAGCAAAAATAGGGCTGGAGAGATGGCCTAGCGGTTAAGAGCACCGACCGCTCTTGCAGAGGACCCACATGGCGGCCGAGAACCTTTTGAAACCTCCAATTCCATGAGAACTCAGTTCCAGGGAATCCGAGACACTCTTCTGCCCTCGCGGTCCTTCCACTACACGGGTGCACAAGCTTGCATGCAAGACAGTACATTCATACACATACATAAATAAATAAAATTAATAAAAAAGTTTTTTTTTTTAAAAAAAAGCAAAAATAATGGTTTCTTTCAGATTCGTCTGAGGCATACCATTCTAAGCAAACGGTTCATCCTTCGGGGCTTTCCCCTCCCCCCCTGCTACTAGGACTACAGATAAGCAGAGGAAACACTGATTCTCAGCTACACTGGAGTGAGACACATTTGTCAGTCTAAGAGACCATCGCAGACCTCAAGCGATTCTTTGCACATCTGAGTGCTTTCTCCTTACAAACCCTCCGATTCCTGGTCCAAGAACCTTTGCTTGCTTAGCTTGGCTCATGCGGCACGGGCTCCACGAGCCACCGCAGGCCAAAGGGAACGCGCGTCCACGCGAGCACCAACCCTCGAGCGTCTGCTTTAGCCCTTCGAATCCCGAGTGGGAAGTGAGACGGCGCCGCTGAGTTCCGGGAGCCACAGCGTCCACCGCGCCGTCCTGAACCCACCTGGGCCGCGCGCAACAAGTGCCCGGTGCGCGCCGGTCCCCCGCGGCCTCCCCGGATTCCCGCGGCCGCCGACTTACGATCTCCGAGCGGCCGTCCCGGCAGGCGTTCTGGAAGCGCGGCTGCCGCTCCTCGTGCGGCCGCTCCCTGAAGCGCGTGGACTTAATCTGCAAGGCAGAGACAGCCCGAAATCAGGGGTCAAATCTGCGGCAGCGCCCGCCAGCCCGCCCGCTCCCCGCGCTCCGATAAGGGCAAGCAGAGCCTGCGGGCAGAAGGCAGCCAGGCGAGATTGTCCTCCACGGCCGCGCCGCCCAAACTTTTCTACGCCCGGGCCCAGTCGGGGCGCCGAGGCCTCCCCGCCACGCACCCGCCTCACCTCCCACTCTCGGCTCAGCCTCCTGAAGAACTCTTCGTTCTCCAACTTGCTTCTCTGGTCTGCACGACCCGCGGCATCTTCCCGCCCTGAGTCCGCGGCGTCCAGCCGGGCTCCGCCCTAGCGTGGACACCCGCTTGGCCGGCTCTGCGCTGACCAACTGACCGCCCACCCGCGGCGTCCGGACTCCCGTGCTCTTTGTTTCAGGCGCCCGCTCGCGTGGGCTCCCACTCCGGGGAGTCTGAGATGGTGCGGCGCCTGCTGGAACCCAGCCCACGCCACCGCCGCCGCCGGCCGCCGCTTCAGCCGTTGCCTAGCACCGGCGCACACACAGCTAGGACTCCCTGGCTGCCGCCGCCGCCCGCCACTTCCTCTCGCCGCCCGCCTCGCTCGCCTGCTCGCTCGCCCGCCGCCCCCCTTCCTCCTCCTCCTTCTCCTCCTCCTCCTCTTGCGCGCCCGCTCGCTTCAAACTCCAGCAAACAAGACCCACCATTCACAACTCCGCGGTCCCCGCCGCGCATGCGCCACCCACCCGCTTGCCGGCGGCTGGGTTGCGGTGAAGCACCTGCTCCTTCAGCAACACAGTCTTCTTCCCTCGCCTTACAATTCTGTGCAGCCCATCTGCCTCTACACTGGGGCTTTAGACAAGTACCCGACCACTAAGCCTCAGATTCCTAATTTTCAAAATACACACTCGTAAGTTCTATAGCGTTAGTACAAGAACTTTTATATAGGTCTAGACATATTGTACGCTTCAGTTTCTTTTAAAAAGAGTGGGTGGGAGCTGTGGAGAGATGGCCTAACGGTTAGGAGCGCCAACTGCTCTTGCAGAGGGACCCGGGTTCGACTCCCCAGCACCACACAGTCGCTGAGAACCGTCTTTAACTCCAGTTCCAGGGATCCGACCGCCCTCTTCTGACCTCCGCGGCCATTGCATGACCGGTGCACAAACCTACATGCAGACAGTACATTCCTAACACCAAAATAAAAAAATAAAATAAAAATATTAAAAAAACAAGCCAAATTATATATAACCCATTGCCAGCACCATATCGTTGACCAAATGTCCAATCAAATTAAAAAATACAAAACAAGATCTGCAATCTAGGGAAGTCGTTTAGCCAAAATAGGAAAAATTCTGACACTCGGTTGTGCAGAGGACCCAGGTTTAAATCTCACAGACCCACATGGTGGCTAACAACCAGCAATAATTTCAGTTTCAGTGTATCTAATACCCTGTTTGGACCTCTATGGGCATCATGCAACCAAAGTTAACCTATATATGAGAAGGCAATACATTCATACACATAATTATAATAAAAATAATAAAAATAAATATAAAACAAAATTTATAATTATAATTTTTTGTAAAAAAAATTAAAAATCAATATGCTGCATGCCTGCATGAGTGCACCATGTGTCTGGCATGTTCCCTCAGAGGCTAGGGGCATTGGGTCCCCTGGAACTAGAGTTACAGGCATTCATAAGCCACTTGATACAGATCCTGGGACTCAAACCTGAGTCCCCTCCAAGAGCAGAAAGCCCTCTGAGGCATCTCTCTATTCCCCCTCCCCTAAAGATTCCTGAACTTGACATCTGGATATATTATATATATATATATATATATTATATTTTGTGTGTGTGTGTGTGTGTGTGTGTGTGTGTTTGTGGCTTTTTTGAGACGGTGTCTCCTGTAGCCCCAGCTGTCCTGGAACTTACTCTGTAGACCAGGCTGGCCTTGAACTCACAGAAATCCCTCTGCTTCTCTGCCTCCCAAGTGCTAGGATGAAAGGCGTGCACCACCACACCTGGCAACATTCTGATATTTTTATTTTTCAGGTAAAAACCTGCAATGAAAATGTCCAGCACTTGTCTCTTCTGTGACGCCTACCAAGCTCTGTGATGCCTACCAAGCTGTACTGCTGCTATGTGCTGATCGCAGTCCTCATTGCTGCTAGGGATCCGGAGTCTAATCTTCACTTGTCCTGTCTCTCACACTTCACAGCAACATCACTCCTGGAGTCCAGACTGTGAGTGCAGTTGCACCTCTGCCCTGGTCACTGCAGTTGCAAAAGAAGACAACTCTGAGAGCTCCGAGTGCGCATGAGCAGTTACCTTCTGCTCTGAGGAGACAGCTTGTCTCTCCTGACACTTTATCTCCTGCAGGGCCCCGGATGGGTGATCAGTCACTAACAAGGGGTCTAACTAGGGAACCTGCCAGGGCCCACTAGTTCTTGAACTTGAAGTCACAAGTGTGTTACTCCAAGAGAGGCTGGCGTCAGGGAGGGGAGAGGAAAGATGAAGTACTGAGAGCACGTGGCTGGTTCTGTCCACTGACCTGCAACGCGGGAGCACAGGTCCTCCATCCGCTGTCCACACTCCTGCCAGGAGGAAGCGGCCTATTTCCAGCTTTAGGTTTCTTTCTCAGGGATGGTTCTGGATTTCCACCTGTCTCTGCTGCCTGGATGGTGTGTGACCTGGACCTGGCCATCGGCTATGGAGATGACTGGGCACCTGGGGCACCCTACTGATGGCATGGTCACTCTGCGACAGCTGGGGGAGGCCCCTGTCCTGCTAGATGTGTCATGCAGGTTAGCATAAGGTCCGGGTGGTGGAACAGGGAGGGCTGTAGAGGACAGGTCCACACCGGAACCACAGCTCGGGGATGGGCCAGCCAGTGTCCGGACAGAAACATACCTGGAGCCCAGGTACAGCCCAGACATGGTGTTAGTGTCCAGTTCTTTGTTGAGTGCCTGCATTTCAGCTCTTCCTGAGGGTGAGATAGGAAGATTCAGACTCTGAGGACACCCTGAGCAAACTGGGGTGATCTCTAAAAAAAAAAAAAAGGAAAGAATGTGAGGAATTTATCTTTTGGCACTTTTGTCTTAGGGAAAACTTTAGAAAAGCATCGCTGTGGGGTTTTCTGTCCACATCCCGTGGCCACCCTGCCATTTTCTGCCCGGACACACTGGCTTTTCCACAATGCCATATGAAGTGATTCCTGAGCAGTAATACATCTGATAGTCATCTACAGTGTGTCAGATGTGAGCACAGCCCGCTAGAGTAGAAGAGGGGATTCGGAAGCTGATGTAAGATCAGAACTGCGAGTTCAGAAGTTTTCAAGAGTCTCAAAACCAAGTAGAAAAAGAGATTTACTTATCAAGAGCTTAGGGAACTGTAACAGGAATCTGGTGGTTGTGTGAGCAGGAAGAGAGCAGGTGGCAGTCAGGAATTTCCAGCAGAAAACACTGCTTCTGTGGTCACATTCTCAATAAACTGCAATGGGGCTGGGTGGGCCTTTGTTGATTGGTGTGGTACTGGTGTGTGTGTGTGTGTGTGTGTGAGAGAGAGAGAGAGAGAGAGAGAGAGAGAGAGAGAGAGAGAGAGAGAGAGAGTGTTTGGGGTGGTCGTGTACAGTAGCATCCTCTTAGAAGTCAGAGGACATCCTCGAGTGCTGGTTTTCTCTTTCCACTTGGCTTACAGGGGCCTCTGTGTTTCCTGCCACACACCAGGCCTGGCCAGCTGCCTCCCATCTCACCACAGGAGTGCAGGACTGCAGGCACCTGTTAACATGCACAGCTTCACGTGGGTTGTGCGGATCCTAACACATGCTTGTGTTGCCTACAAATGCTTTCCCCTCTGCTCCATCTCCCCAGTTTTTTTTTCATTGAGGTTTTAAATTTGTTTTCATTATTTTTATTTATGTGTATATGTCTGTGCCCATGTGGGGTGGGTGCACATAAGTGGTGGTGCCTGTGGAGTCCAGAAAAGCCTGTCAGATCTCCTGGAGTTGGGGTTACAGGTGGTGGTGAGCTAGGCAGTGTGGGAACTGGAAACTGAACTTGGGTCCTCTGGAAGAGCAGCCAGCGCTCTTAACCATTGTGCCACCTGTCCAACCACGTCACTGCATCTTTAAAGCTCTCAACATATTCTACATATAACTTGTTTAAAAACCTATGTCTTGAAAAAAATCCCCGCCATTCCATTTTTTATCTTTTTATTCCTTTACCAGTGATCAGAGCAGAGAGCTTTAATTTTGTTCAATCAAATTAATTTTCCCCTTCTATAGATAATGCTTTTGGTATTCTAACTCAGAAATCTTTGCCTGAAACAATGCTGCAAATATGTTTTTCATTTTTTCTTCAAACTGTTTTAAAGTACTAAGCTTCATCGTTGGGACTGGGATCCATTTTAATTAATTATTATATAACATGAAGTGTTGGCTTTCTCCACAGGATACTAAACAGCTTCAGATGCATATAAGGTCCTTTCTGCACCTATGAGCTGTTCACCTTGGTCAGTCCACGGTGCGTGTTTGCTTCTGTTTCTGAAGTGTTATTTTTTTCCTCTTTGTGTCCCCTTCTGTCTGCTGCACAGAGAAGATTTAGGTGACCTGTAGGGTGGGGCGGAGCAGGGTCTAAGCAGAGACAGAAGGAATGGATGTTCTGGTGATATGTGGACCAGGAAGGAGGGGTCTACCTGACAGAAAAAAGGAAGCGAGATCCCCTGCATTAGATCTTCCATGGGCCCATTGAGTAATGGCAGAGATGACCAGGGAAAGAGGGTGTTTGTCTAAAGAACAGGTAATCCTATCTACTTGATTACTGAGCTCTTCCTCTGCTGAAATCACTTTTCGTTGAGCATTCACATAGGACTTAAGTATCTTCACATCCTGTGCCCACTTGGAGAGATCTAGCCACATACGTCTTTCCCAAATGTTTTTCTCACCAATTTTCCAATTGTGTTCTTTCCAATTCGCTGACCATCCAGCAAACCATTATCAGTATATAATTGCACATCTGGCCCTTTCTCCTTCCAGGCAAAATGTACAGCCATGAGCATTGCCCAACGTTCTTCCCACTGTGAAGATTTTCCTTCACCACTGTCCTCTGTTGTTGTCCCCTAAGAGTCTATAATATTGTATCTGTCCATCTCTGGATGGTGCCTGTGTAGCATGCAGAAACAACTGTAAACCCTGAACTAGTTTTCTCTTCCTTAGTCAAACAATCATAGGGCACACCCTGTATATGCATGCTTGGGGATAGATGTAATGACTATAGACATTTGGCCAACTTCTGTTCTGTGCATGGTGAGGCTTCCCTTAGGGAAGCCAGGCCAGGAGGCTTGGGTTTAAGTGCACAGGTGAAACCATGCCCCTCTAGCATAATCGATGTGGGTGGAGTCTCCCAGCCACCACAGCAGCAGTGGGGGGGGTGGGGGGGTGGGGGCTGGTGCAATAGGCCAAGGGAGCAAACCAAACACCCCCTCACACCCCTCTTGTGTTGGGGTTCAAGTGTCCCAGTGGGAATAGTAGTGGTGAGACCAAGGTGCAAGGAAGGATAGGAGACTTCCACAACTCCAGTCCCAGCACACTAGGTGTCACAGCCCCAACCTAGAGGAACTGTGCAGAGGGAAATGGAGTGAGCATAATGCTCAGTGGTGATCTGACCTGGTTACCACCGATCCAATTTCTGGAAAACTTTGGGAACAGGAAGGGAAGAGTTAGCTAGACCTTCCAATGTATAACCAAAGGTGAAAACTTGAGACCTAGAGCAGCCAGCCCTCCATCAACAAGAAGACGAAGAAAGCACTGAAGGCAACAAGCAAAGCAGCCTCCAAAGCAAGAAGAAAAAGTTGAGATTCACATCAGAATACAAACTCCAAGATAAACTCACATGCCAAAAACACAACAACAACAACAAAAACAGAATGGGAAAAACACAGAATAAATCCACATCAAATTCTACCAGTCCTATAGAAGATTCCTATAGTGAGATTTTCCTAGAAACAACCTGACACAGGTAATAGAAGAACAATCTTAGACATACTCAAAGAAATCAAGGAATATAAAGAACAAACCAAAGAACTAAAGGGAGAGACTAACAAACTCAGGAAGGAACTAGAGGGAGAGAATGACAAACTCTGAAGGAAGTCAAAACACTGAAGAGATGTCAAGCTGAAATAAAAAAGGAAACAGATGAGAGAAGCAAGAAGCTACAAGAAGAGAATGGCAAGCTCCATAAGGAAATGGAAATACTAAAGAAATTACAGGATGAAGTGAAAAAGGAAAGTGAACACTCTGCCAGTCAATAGGAAAGAATGGGAGAAAGCCTCAGGAACAGATTGGAGGAAACAGATAATAGAATATCAACACTGAAAGATAAAATGGAAGAACTAGAATGATCAAGAAACAATATGAAAATTTTTTTAAAAAGCAATAGTGGAAAATCAGGAAATGTGGGACACTATGAAAAGACCAAACCTCCACATCATAGGGATAGAGGAAGGAGAAGAATCCCAAGACAATGGTATTGATCAAATCTTCAACAGAATAATAGAAGAAAATTTCCCCAAACTGAAAAAAGACAAACCCATATAAATACAAGAAGCACATAGAACATCAAATAGACAAGATCAGAAAAGAAACTTCCCTGATATATCATAGTTACAACTCTAGATTCCCAAAACAAAGACAAAATACTGGAAGCAGTGAGAGAAAAGCAACACATTACTTATAAGGGTAAACCCATCAGAATTACAATGGACTTCTCAATGTAAACTATGAAAGCCAGAAGAACATGGACCAAAGTATTCCCAGTACTAAATGACTATAGATGCCCCCCTGGATTACTATACCCAGCAAAAATGTCTATCATAGTTGAAGGAGAAAGTAAAATCTTCCATGACATAAACAAGATGAAAGAATACATGTCTGTAGCTGGGTGGGGTGGCACATGCCTATAATCCTAGCACTTGGGAGGGAGAGGCAGGCAGATCTCTGTGAGTTCAAAGCCAGACTGTTTTACATCGACTGGTCTACATAGCAGGTTCCAGGCCAGCTGAGACTAAAGGGAGACCCTGTCTCAAAAAGAATATATGTCCAAGAAACCAGCCCTTCAGAAAATACTTGAAGCAATTCAAAGGACAGGAGGAAGAATCAACTATCCCCAAACAGTGTGAGAGAAAACCTAATAAATGTATAACTACAAAAATACAAATCTAAACCATGAATGCAAACAGAAAACAGGATAATAAGAAGCAACACACATCTCTCAATAATAACCTTAAATATTTAATGGGCTTAATTCCCCAATCAAAAGACATAGATTGGGAGAATGGATCAGAAAGCAGAACCCATCGATATGCTGTCTACAAGAAACCCACCTCACACTCAAGAACAGACACCAACTTAAAGTGAAAGGATGGAAAAAGTATGCCAAATATATGGAACCAAATAGCAAGCAGGAGTTGATATCTTAATATCAGACAAAATAGACCTCAAAGTAAAACTAATCAGAAGAGACAAACAGGGCCATTACATCCTTATTGTGAGGAACTCTAGGTTCCAAGACCTGGACCACCACTCTGATGTAGGACATGGACGACCAACTTGAAGGAAGGCTGACAAAGTTTTATTTTTGAAGCTTAAGCTTTTATATCTGTCACAGGTTGCAGAGGTTTTCCAAGGACAATTACAGAAGGCTACACAATGTATACGTGCTAGATGTAAGAAAGGCTTCAGGAGAGAAACAGAATTCAAGGTTCAGCAGGCCTAGCCATAAAAGTAAACAGGAAACATAGTGAGTGACATTGGCTTTCAGCAATAATATGACTAATGGATTCATGTGTTTACATTCCAAGTATAAACAATCAAGGACAGAGTCTTAGTCAAACTCTGCAAGCTTCTACCAAACCCAAGCATTCAAGCACAATCATACCAAGTTGGCCCTCTGCCAACTTTAGGCATCTTTCAAGCCTTTGGCATTCATACAGCAAGGGAATTCACAACTCCACACTGATCAAAGGAACAATTAACCATGAAGATTCTAAAATCATAAATGGACATGCACCAACTCTGGTGCACTCAATTTTATAAACACAATCCTGCAAGACCTTAAGGCACAGATTAATCCCAACACACTAATAGTGGGGGACTTCAATAACCCACTGAGCCCTTTGGACAGGTCAACTGGACAAAGAATAAACAGAGTGACATCTGAACTGAACAATACAATACACCAAATGGAGCTTACAGACATCTACCAAATATTCCACCCAAACACCAGAGAATATACTTTCTACTCAGCACCACACAGAACCTTCACTGAAATCGACCACATAATGGAACACAGAATAAACCTCAACAAACACAAAAGGATTAAAATAATTTCATGCATTCTATCAGACCACAGTGCAATAAAGCTCAATATCAACATCAGGATAAGTTCTACTACCTACAAAAACACATGGAGAATAAACAACACACTCCTGAACAATTAATGGGTCAAGGAAGAAATAAAGAAAAAGCTGGCCTTTCTTTACACCAAGAAGAAGCAACTGGAGAAAGAATTCAAAGAAACCTTCCCACTCACAATAGACTCAAAAACAATAAAATACCTAGGAACAAACCTAACCAAAGACATGAAAGATCTCTAAACAAAAATTTTAAACCTTTAAAGAAAGAAATTGAAGAAGACATAAGAAGATGGAAAAACCTCCCATGCTCATGGATTGGGAAAATTAACATTGTAAAAATGTCCATTCTACCGAAACTCTTGTATAGATTTAATGAAATCCGAATCAAAATCCCCAAGAGTTTCTTCACAGGCTTGGGAAAAAAAAGTCCTTAAATTCATTTGGAAAACCAAAAGACCCCGAATAGCCAAAACAACCCTGAGCAAAAACAGCTACACAGGGAGGATCTCTATACCAGACTTCAAACTATACTACATGGCTATAGTCATAAAAACAGCCTGGTACTGCCACAAAAACAGACCTGTTGACCAATGGAACGAAACCGAAGATCCAAATCTGAGCNAAACTATACTACAGGGCTATAGTCATAAAAACAGCCTGGTACTGGCACAAAAACAGACCTGTTGACCAATGGAACAAAACCGAAGATCCAAATCTGAGCACATACAATTTCAGCCATCTCATATTTGACAAGGGGGCCAAGAAACCACAATGGAGAAAAGACAGCATCTTCAGCAAGTGGTGTTGGCAAAACTGGATCACCACTTGTAGAAGAATGAAATTAAACCCCTACCTCTCACCCTGTACAAAAGTCAACTCCAGATGGATTAAAGACCTCAACGTGAAACCCCAAACTCTGAAGGTGATAGAAGAAAAAGTTGGCAGCAGACTACAAGACATAGGCGTAGGAAAAGACTTCCTAAATCAGACAGCAGCTGCACAAGAATTAAGGTCGACAATTGACAAATGGGACCTCATCAAACTCAAAAGCTTCTGTACATCAAAAGAAACAATCAAGGAAGTGAAGAGAAATCCCACAGAGTGGGAGGAAACCTTCACTGCAGATACATCTGACAAAGCATTGATTTCCAGAATATATAAACTACTCAAAAAACAAAGAAAAAAGAAAACAAACGACCCGCTCAATAGATGGAGCAAAGAACTGAACAGAGACTTCACAAGCGAGGAATTAGAGATGTCTGAGAAACACCTCAAGAACTGCTCAACATCACTAATCATTAAGGAAATGCAAATCAAAACCACTTTAAGATATCATCTTACTCCAATAAGACTGGCTAGGATCAAGAAAACAAATGATACCAAGTGCTGGAGAGGTTGTGGGGAAAGGGGAACACTCATCCACTGCTGGTGGGAATGTAAACTCGTGCAGCCACTATGGAAAGCAGTGTGGAGAACCCTTGGAAGACTTGGAATGAACTTGCCACCCGACCCAGCCATACCACTCCTAGGCATGTACTCTCAAGACTCACCCCACTGCAGAGATACATGCACGGCTATGTTTATTTCATCTCTTTTCACAATAGCAAGGAGCTGGAACCAACCCAAATGCCCCTCAACTGATGAGTGGATAGAGAAAATGTGTTCCATCTACACAATGGAGTTCTATGTGGAAGTAAAGAAAGATGACATCATGAGCTTTGCAGGAAAATGGCTGGAGCTAGAGGACATCATGCTGAGTGAAGTAACATAGTCCCAAAAAAAAACAAACAACGAATGGTATCCCTCATCTGTGGATGCTAGTGCCAGTTACCTAGTTGTACGTATTTCTTTTGCACAGCTCCTTGAGCTTTTGTCCAAAGCACTTGGGAGCGATGCATATTGGAAACAACAACAACAACAACAAGAGAAAGGACTGCATCAAAGAACTGACTGAAACAGTCAACTTCTGCTCAAAACAGTCAACTTCCACATGGAGAATGTTGAGAAAGACTGAGAAAGAGATGAAAAGCATGTTTGGCAGAATGCATGAGCTCTGGTGGGGTGGGGGAATGGGGGGACATGGGTCTAGATTTGATTAAAAAATATATAATTTAAGAAAGAATGAAAGAAAGAAAGGAAGGAAGGAAGGAAGGAAGGAAGGAAGGAAGGAAGGAAGGAAGGAAGGAAGGAAGGAAGGAAAAGAAAAGAAAGAAATAGCATTCCCGGAACTAAACAAAAATGATAATCCAACACAACAAAACCTTTGGGATACATTAAGAGCAGTCCAAAGAGGGAAATTTATAGCCCTGGGTGCCTACATTTAAAAAAACAAAACAGAAAGATGGAATGCACAGAGCTTAGATTGGGGACTTCCCAGGACCACCTGAAGTACAGGTAAGAGCTGGGCACTTCAGCCAGGCAGATGGTTTGATTCAATCATCTTGTGTGGCTGTGGGGGCAGAGTCCTCCTGTTAGCTGGTATAAAAGGTGGGCCTGTTGCGACTGTGAGACTTGAGTGCACAGAGCTTAGATCGGGGATTTCCCAGGACCACCTGAAGCACAGAGTGACATAACGCCCCCTGCCCCCCACCACCAACTGGAATTGTCGAGGGAGTGTCCAAGTGGATTCTTTGAAGAACCTTCAGAACAGAAAGGAAAGAATGAGTTAGACTTCCAATAGAAAGCCTAAAGCTTAGACAAGTCAACACTACATAAGCAAGGAGAAAAACAAATCAATCAAACATACAATGAAGGCATCTAAAGGAGGCAAGCAAAGCAAGCCTTCAACACAATGAAGAGGCACTTGGGATTTGCACTGAAATACAAGCAAAGAGAAACCCACATGCCAGGGACACGAAGAAGAGACAACATGGGAAAGGCGCAGGATAATTCCACACCAAGCTCTACCAACCCTGTGGGAGCGGGATCCCCCTGGGGATGGCCCAAGACACAGATCTTAGAAGAACAATTGTGGACATACTCAAAGAAATCAAAGAATATAAAGAACAAGTCAGAGAACTAAGGAGAGAGAATGAAAAACTCAAGAAGGACCTAAAGAGAGAGAATGACAAACTCTGGAAGGAAGTGGAAACACTGAAAAGATCCCATGTTGAAAAAGAAAAGGAAACCAACCAGCGAAGCAAAGAGCTACAGGAAGAGATTGAGAAGCTCCAAAAGGAAGTGGAAATACTAAAGAAATCACAAGATGAAATGAGAAAAGAAATCAAACACTCATCCAATCAAGAGGAAAGGAATAGAAAAAGCCTCGGAAGTAGAATGGAGGAAACAGAACAAAGAATATCAGACCTGGAAGATAACACAGAACAACTAAAAACCTCAAGTAAAGGTTATGAAAAATTTAAAAACACACAAAAGAGGAACAACCAGGAACTGTGGGACACTATGAAAAGATCAAACCTCCACATCATAGGAATAGAGGAAGGAGAAGAATCCCAAGAGAATGGTATTGATCAGATCTTCAACAGAATAATAGATTAAAATTTCCCCAAACAAAAAAAAAAAAAAAGAAAAACCAATACAAATACAAGAAACACATAGAACTCCAAACAGATAAGATTAGAAAAGAAACTCTCCATGCCATATCATAGTTAAAACGCTAGACGCCCAAAACAAAGACAAAATTCTGAAAGCCAGAAGAGAAAAACAACTTCCGTAGTTCAAAGTCTCCAGCCAACCTGGAAACAACCTGTCTTCCAGGGCAGGACCTAGATCCCTGGTAGTTGAAAACTGAGGGAAGGAAATGAAGGTCAGGGCTGCCTGTCTGCAGATCCTGGCACACAGTCCTGCACTCCTGGGTTCCTTCCCTTAACCCTTGCTCGGATGACTACCTGTACCCAGTGAGACAAAGCCCTGAAAGCCAGCTCCTGCTCCCTGACAGCCCAATGACATCAGTCCAGGGCCTTCCCTGTGGGCTGAGCATCTGGCCTGGCTAGGCTGTGTGGAAGAAATCTCCCCATAAGCTATGGGCCCCTGACTCCCCATTGTTCCCAGGGTGCAGAACCTTCCCAGGCCAGAGTGAGGGAAAGTTCCCATCATCAGGTGGAGTAAGGGTCCTGGGAAGGCCCAGCTAGGACGCAGCTCCCAGTGTGCTGGTTCCAGCACTGTCCCCATCCAACCCAACCCTTGGTCTTGCTGTACCCAAGGAAAAGGGCCACTTCTGCTGCCCCCAGGTCAGACCAGTGATCCATGGGGAGAGCCCAGGAGCAGGAGCTCAAGGCCAGCTGCAGCTCCACGAGGTTCATGAACTCCTGTCTTAAGAAACAAAACCACAAAATAAACCCCAACCGCACAAGGCCATGTTGTAACACACAGCAAAACTCACAGGAGACCAACCGTGCACTGCCCAGAATCAGGGATTTGGAACCCAATAAGAGCAGGAGAACATGAATGATTGATGAGCAGGAGAAGATGAATGATTGATTTAAGCTTTTCTTTTGCATCATTGAGGTTAGGCAGAAACTTGTCAAAGCTGTGACCTCAGGAGACATTGGTGCTTTTGACAGGAAGAAAGTGATCCTCCTTGAACTGCTCCAAGTTCATTTTTCCTGGTACAAGTGCCCAGTGTTCTTGGGTGACACACTTACCTAAGACAGCCACCATTTTCTTTTAGCCGGTATAGTGTTTAGTGCTCCATGTAGGGATTTTCCCTTAGTCTCAATTTCTTTTTTAATTGAGGCAAAGTACAAATAAATATCCTGTGTGTCTGTGGTGGAGCTCAGCTCCCTCTTGGCTGTGTCCACTCCACAGTGGGACTGTACTGCACTTTCTCTGTTATACGGGACACATATTTCTCTACATACTGCATGTTTATTTCTCTATTATTGCCTTTGTTTCTTTATTATACTCTATCTTACTGTTGACATGTATGTTCTATTTGTTTCTCATAAATAATAATGAAAAGCAGAACTAACTGTTGGTCCCAGAAAGGCCAAGCAACCTATAAACATGTGAGTTTCTCTTATTTGTCTGTATTTCCATGGTCCTTCCCTCCTGACAAACATAAGTTTATTACATAATATCACAGTAGCCAAATAGATGCAAAAGACCTACTTAAATAGGTCTCAAAAGGAAAAATTATTTCCCAAATTAATAATGGCTACTTTCATCAAGGTAATATTTTTTCTTAATGATTCTATGATCATTATAGAACATTTTTACCTCTAAAGCATTTGTCAGTTTCATTTTTATATTCAGAGTACACTAAGTTTCATGTCACAAATCCTCTCCTATTTTACTACAGACAGCTTTATGATCTGAGAGCATAGGTAGAATCAGTGCTGATAAGGTCTGACGAGCTGGTCATTTTGTGCAATAAGCAGTGTCGGTTTGGAAACACCCACAGGCTATATAATCACTCTCCTTCCTCTCCCTGGATTCAAACTGCTCCTGAATCCAGCAGAGGCTCCTGTCCATCACAACAATGGGTGCAGCAGAGGCTGCAGTGGGCTGTTAGAGCAGAGCTCAGCTCCCCAAATAGCCTGCAGGACAGAGAAGTGGGTATGTGTTTAATGAAATTTAACTCACACTGAAGAGGTTGAGAAGCTTAACCATGGAGCCATGGAGGAGCTGAGCCTCAAGCATGCTGAGGGTCATGGTGGGTCTCTGTAGGCAGAGATGCTTGGGGAGGGGAGGGGGCTCAAGGTCTGGTAGGAATTTAGATGTGAGGTTGTTACATTAGTTACTCTATTGGGATGTTTAATCTTAAGTGTTTTCTGGAGAAGAGCAGTGAACAGTGAATTATACTGAAGGACACTAGGCATTTTTTTCTTTGTGCTTAGTCTGTTAGTCCACTCTTTCCCAGGTGTCTGCTCAGTTATGTGAAGCTGGTGCATAGCATGCCCCCTGTATCCCAGAATGAAGGCCACCACAAATAGCAGGAACTTTGCCAGATGTATAGGGACAGCAGCTGCTGGGTGCTGGACTTCTGGTTTGCAGGTTCACGTTGATTAAAATGAAATGTTGGGACATGGGGTGGGAAGCTTAGCCCAGCAGGGAACGTCCTTTGGCATTTTGGCATATGGTAACTTAGAAGATCACCTTGGGGATGCCTGTCTCCAGCCCATGGCCACCCAATCCATTTTCTGCCCCAATGCATGGGCTTTTCCAGAATTCCATAGGAGCAGATTCCTGAGCAGTAGTGCATTTGATATTCATCTACAGTGTGTTCATCAGCAGTGTGTCAGATGTGGACACAGCTGGCTAGATTAGAAGATTCCAAAGCACTGCTGATGTAAGGAACAGAGCTGAGAGTTCAGAAGTGTGCAAGTATCTCAAAACCATATAGATAAAGAGTGTTTTTACAAAAGTTTTAACAAAGAAGTTAGGAACTCCAGCAGGAACCTGGTGAGGAGCCTGTGAGCAGGAAGAGAGCAGGTGGCTGCCAGATTTCCAGCAGAAAGAACTGCTCTGTGTCAGAGTCTCCAAGTGAACTGCAAGGGGGCTTTGTTGTGTTTTATTTGGTTTGCTTCATTTTGTTTGGTAGGAAGTGGTAGAGAGAGAGAGAGAGAGAGAGAGAGAGAGAGAGAGAGAGAGAGAGAGAGAGAGAGTCTGCCTGTGTTCTTGGGCTGATCATGTGCAAAGACACCCTCTTAGAAGTCAGAGAACAGCCTCAGGTTTTGGTTCTCTCCTTCTGCTTGGTTTGACATAGGGCCTTTTTGTGTTCACTGTTGCATTGCAGACCTGACCAGCTGTCTCCCATCTCACCATAGAAGTCTTGGATCACAGACCCATGTAGACATGCTTGGCTTCACATGTTGTATGGATCCAAACATATCCTTGTGTTCCCCTAGAAATCCTTTACCCTCTGAGCCATCTCCCCAGCTTTAATCTATGTTTTTTTATCACTGACTTTTTAAAATTTAATTTTGTTATTTTTATTTATGTGTACATGTCTGTGTCTATGTGTAAGTGTGTGCACATAAATGAAGGTGCCTTCAGAGTCCAGAAAAGGGGGTCAGATCTCTTGGAGTTGGAGTTACAGGTGGTAGTTAGCTGCCCAGTGTGGGAGCTGGGAACCAAACTTGGGCCCTCTGGAAGGGCAGCAAGGGCTCTTTACCACTGAGCCACCTGTCCAGCCCCACCACTGATCTTTAAAACTCTCCACATATTCTGGACACAACTGATTTTAATATCTATGTCTCGAAAACAAGCCTCCCATTCCATAGCTTTTCTTTTTATTCCCTCACTAGTTGTCTTAGTTACTTTTCTGTTACTGTGATAAAACACTGTGCCCAAGGGAACTTGTAAATGGAAAGGTTTATTTAGCTTTCAGTTCCAAAGGAATGAGTGTCCACCAGGACACAGAGGCAAGGCGGCAGAGGTGGCTGGAGTAGGAGCAGAAGCCAGGTGCTCACATTTTCAAGCAGGTGCAGGAAGCAGACAGCAAATGAAAATCTGGCAAGGCTTAAGAACTTGCTAAGCCCATGTCCTGTGACCAGCTTCCTCCAGCAAGGCCACACCTAAGATCTCCCCAAAACAGCAACACCAACTGAGGATAAATGGTCAAATACTTGGAACTTTAGCTTTTCTACTTTTGCCTTTTCATGTAATTTGAAAATCACCATGCCAATTTCTTCCCTGGTCTGCTCTCCCAAAAGTCATGCCTCAATATTGATCAGAACTGCCCTGGATCTATATACTTGTTTCAGTAGAGTTTTTATATTAGCAACAACAACAACAACAACAACAACAACAACAACAACAACATACACACAATAGCAACAGTTTTTATATTAGCATTCCAATTGATGAACATCTTCCATCTCTTTATGGATTGAAATCTTTATTTTTTTATCACTTTTGCAGACAAATTTTGTCATACTGATTGTGAGTGGGTTTTATGAGATTTACAGTTGTATATTTTTTGGCATTGTGGTGATTGATACTGTTCTTATACTTGAATTTCCATTTGATAATTGTGTATATGAAAATGCAGTTGCCAGCCGGGTGTGGTGGCGCACGCCTTTAATCCTAGCACTTGGGAAGCAGAGGCAGGTGGATCTTTGTGAGTTCAAGGCCAGCCTGGTCTACAATATGAGTTCCAGGACAGCTGGGGCTACAGGGAATTGCAGGACATGTTGCATTTAACATGCAGGCAAAACATTGATAAAAGATAAAAATGAAAGTTAGATAAAAATTTTTAAAAGAACGAAACAAGCTTCAGTTGCGTTTTTTTTTTCTTCCTTTAAATTTATATTGTTTTTTAAAAGTATTTGATTTATTATTTTCATATGAATGAGTGTATTCCTTGCATGTACATAAGAATAGCCCTGTCAGGCATTCCCCACAGAAGTTAGAAGAGGGCATCTGAATCCCTGGAACTGGAATTATGGAAGGTTGTTAGCTGCCATTAGGGTGCTGGGAGTCAAACTCGGGTCCTCTTCAAGAGCAGCCCATGCTGTTAACTGATGAATCATCTCTCAAGCCCTTACTTAAACTACAGGGAGACCCTGTCTCAAAAAAAGACAAAACAAAACAAAACCAAACAACAAAAACTGATACCTTTTGTAAGGTTGAGGAAGTTCCTTCAATTTTTAATTTGTTGAGAGTTATGAATTTATATTAAAAATTTCACATGCTTAGGCTGAGATTATTGAAATGCTCCTTTTTTCCTTTTCTACTTTTGTTAATATGCTGAATTGCATTTCATTTATCTGCTATATCTCCACCTATTTATTTGAGCAAGTATTCAGGTAGTCCAGGCTGAACTCAAACTTGCTGTGTAGCCAAGGCTGGCCTTGAGTTCCTGGTCCTCCTCCCCCACCTCCCAGGTGCTGGGATCACATACAGGCACCACCACACCTGGTGCTGGGATCAGAGACAGGCACCGCCACACCTGGCGCTGGGATCACAGACAGGCACCGCCACACCTGGCTAGGTGATGCCATTCCCCAAAGTTTCCCTCAGTCTTTCTAGCCAGATCTCTTCCTACTGAGTGAAATCTAAATGACACTTTTGTTTCTTTTTCATCCTCATTTTAAATCTTTTTTTGTTTCTTGCTCTTTAATTAGCCCATATTTCAACAACTGGAAGATTCTCTGGCAAAAATTCTTTCCCAGTTATCTCTGGTCCTGTTTGTTCCATGGACATTGTTTATGGACCAGGGCCTCCTGTGAAAAGGGCTTCCTTACAAGCCACATGGAGAGTTGATTCTGTGGTAATTCATTCTGCTCTCCTTAGGAGGTCCTTGATATTGACGTTCTTGGTATTTCTATTTTACAGGTAGAAAGCTCCAAGGAAAATATCTAGCCGTTCTCTCTCCTGTGACTCCCGTCAAGCTGTGCTGCTGCTGCTGTCCGCTGGTCACAGTCCTCACTGTAGCTGTGGTTGTGCTTTTTGTTGCTTTGTTGAGTAAGCTACTTATTCTTCTTCTTGGGTTTTCTGTCACTTAATATGTGAAGATATTTTCACAAGATTCAGTCTTTGAAACAAAATTTATTTAATTTGCTGGTCCACCAGGGAGCCAACTGGGAAAAACTTGCGGACCAGGGAAGCACCCACTCCATGCAGGAATGAGT
Organism: Rhizomys pruinosus; assembly: GCA_009823505.1. Lineage (NCBI taxonomy): Eukaryota > Metazoa > Chordata > Mammalia > Rodentia > Spalacidae > Rhizomys > Rhizomys pruinosus. The sequence goes on along the minus strand of VZQC01012006.1, from coordinate 176,863 downwards.
GTGACCGCACCTATCTGTTACAGAGAGCTTTTGAAGTCAAAAACCACAAACTAGAGGAATTTCCATGATGTTATGAATATACAGTTGCAAAGCTATGGAAGCACAAACAAGCAGTGGTGACCTTTAAACTGATTGGTTGTGTTCAGCAGTGTGAAGTCCCCTGCAGAAGAATAGGTTCCTTAGGGTGTGTGAAGTGCTCCTTCAGGGCTGGGAAAGTTCATTCTGACCTAAGGTAGCTTTGAGAACTAGGAACTCGGGGCCAGACTGTATTCTTGAGGATAAGGTAGTCATGGGAACCAGGCTTACTTTAACTCAAATTTTAGTTAACTCCTTCCTTCTAGATTAACTCTTTCTGACCTGTTCCTAACCCAGGAAGATGCAGGCAGTAATAAATAAGTAAAGGAATGGAGCAGGCTGCAGTGTGCTCAGGGAGCCCAGGGCAGCCTTCCTGTTAGGAGATGAGGGGAGAAGGAAGAAGAGTTATTTGTGAAACATTGTAGTAATCCCCACAAGAGATGATGGTGATGATGGTGATGATGGTGATGATGGTGATGATAGTGATGATGGTGGTCGTGATGATGGTGATGACAGCTTGGGCCTGATGATAACAGTGGAGGAGGGGGAAGAGTGATGAGATTTCTTTGGTAAATTCCTGAACATAGTATATTTCATTCTGACACTACACTTCTTGAACAATTAAATTAGATTCACTTGTAACAACCAAGGGATTTAAGCTGGGTGTGGTGACACACACCTTTAGTGGCAGCACTCAGGAGTCAGAGCACATTAATTACTTTATATGAGGAAGGTGAGAATTTATTGCAGTCGGAATAAATTTTTTTGTCTTTTTATTTTTTGGTGTGTCTTTTTATTTATTTATTTATTTATTTATTTTGGTCTTTTTGAGACAGGGTCTCCCTGTAGCTCTGGCTGTCCTGGCACTCACTCTGTAGACCAAGTTGGCCTCGAACTCACAGAGATCCACGTGCCTCTGCCTCCCAAGTGCTAGGATTAAAGGCATGTGCCACCACGCCTGGCATTTATTTATTTCTGTATGTGTGTCAATGTACTATCTGCATGCAAGTCTGTGCACCCGTGTTGTGCAATGCCGTGGAGGTCAGAAGAGGGTTTCGGATTCCCCTGGAACTGGAGTCCTCCTGAAATTGGAATTACAGATGGTTCTCGGCCACCATGTGGGTGCTGGAGATCGAACCCGGGTCCTCTGCAAGAGCAGTCGGTGCTCTTAACTGCTAGGCCATCTCTCCAGCCCCAAATAAATTTTTTTGTCTTTTTGAGACAGGGTCCCCCTGTAGCTGCAGCTGGCCTGAAAATCACTATGTAGACCAGGTTGCCCTTGAACTCATAGAGATCTGCTTGCTTCTGCCTCCTGAGTGCTGGGATTAAAGGCACTTATCAAAACACTTGGCATAATAAATACTTTATGATATAAGTTTTTCAATATTTATTTTATTAATATCAATATTTTGCCTGCATATTCCTAGGTGCACCCATTTGTGCAGTGCCCACGGAGACCAGAAGAGCACATCTGATCCTCTGGACCTGGAGTTTAGAACAGTTTAGGACATGTGATTTGCCATGCCAGGTCCTTTGCAAGAGCAGCCAATGCTTTTCAAAACTGAGCCATCTTTCAGCCTCAATATTGTCTTATAAATTCAACTTTAACTAAGTCAATAAATAATATACATATCTTAAAATGAGCAGGCCAATATTTTTTCAAGTCTTGGTCATTATAACCTAATATATTGAGTGGCTCTGAAAAGAGTCAGTTAGGCAGACAGAAAGAAGAAATGTCAGCATTGTTCACTGCCCACTGCTTTCATCCTTTACCTAAAGTCTCATTTGGTTGTGAGAACTAGGAACAGCGGTAACAAGTATCCCTCTGCTAAAAGTAATGGAATGTAAAAGTCATTTCTGGTATTTAGTATTTCTTAACAAATCTCTTCTTGCTTTAGACTCACTAGACAGAAAATGTGAATTAATGAAAGAAAAATGTCTGTATTTCTCATGAGTTGCTCTTGAAATCTTGCTGGTTTCAGACCCCCTAACAATAGCATATATGTATGGTGGTGATGGTGATGATGGTGATCAGACCCCCTAACAATAGCATATATGTATGTATATATACATATATATGTATATATAATTTTTAAAATTATGTGTTTATGTGCATATCAGTGTATGAATATATGCACGAGTGAAGATGTCAGCAGAAAAGTTACTGTGAAGGAGGATTGTGGGAAAAGAGGACATTTGATACCAGGAAAGAGTACCACGGCCCTAGGGAGTTGGTGCAATTTCCTTGCAGGGTTTTTTGTCTTTGGTCCCAACACTCAGGAGGCACAGGTGTGAGGATCATTACAATCCCCAGGAAGCCTAGTCTATACAGTGAGCTCCAGGCCAGCCAGAATTACATATAAAGAATATATCTCAAAAAAACAAAATGCAAAGGTCTGGGTAGATGGCTCAGTGGCTAAGAACACTGGCTGCTCTTGTAGAGGACCCAGGTTTGATTCCCAGCACCTGCATAGTAGCTAACAATGTCTGTAACTCCAGTTTGAGGGGATCCAATGCCCTGTTTGATCTTTACGGGTGTTGTATATGCAGGTGCACTTAGGTATATGCAGGCAATTCACTCGTGCACATAAAATAAAAATAATAGAGAAAATATTAAAAATGCAAAAACAAACAAGAAACAAACAGAAATAAAAATATTTCCTGACAGTTGAATGTACACATCAGAGAGAAGGAAGACAGAGCTCAGAGGGAAGGTTCTGGATAGAGGACCATGCTGTCAGGAGGGACTCTGGTGATGACTCAGGAAAATCACAGTGCAAATGTCGACCCCACAGCTGAGCTCAGGATGGTGAGCAGAGCAAAGAGGAGACATGGAAATGTGTCTTCCAGTCCGCTCTTCTCTTCATTTTAGTGAAAAAGCCAGAGCAGGTCGTCATGAGCACTGTCTGTGCTGCCTGTCCAAGAAACTGGATTGGATTTGGAAGTAAATGCTTCTATTTTTCTGAAGACATGAGAAACTGGACACACAGTCAGGCCTCCTGCATGTCATTGGAAGGCCAGCTTGCTGAGTTCGAAAACCTGGAAGAACTGGTAGGAAATGTTGGTGGGTTGCTTTTTCTACTGAGTATTTGTGTCATGGTGGGGATCTAAAAGCTGAAGCAGAAGGAAGGATCCCATCCCAGGCAGAACTGGAGATATGGGTACATGCTACTGTACATCTTGTGTGTTGAAGGTTTCACTTCAGCCTGGACCTCTGAGACATGCTAAACATGTTATTCCCATAATGTTCACAGTCTGCCTGGTTAGACATTTCCATTCTACCAAGACTCCTGGAGATCATGAAAGTTTGTACACAGCCAGGGACTTCCCAGTCTCGGTGGGATGTGCAGTCATTAGATCACAGTGCTTTAGAGTGACAGACATCACATGGCTCCCTGAGAGCTGAGGTCTAGTCTGGCTCCAGAGTCTGTGATCCTCAGCTACACCTGCTGTCATCTCGACAGAAGGATTTGGGGCAGTGAAACTCACCAGTCACCTGAAACAGAGACACATGCATTTGCTTTCTGTTTTATGACAGGATTTCCTAAAGAGATATAAGGGCAGATCTGACCACTGGATGGGCCTGCACAGAGAATCATCCCAGCAGCCTTGGAAGTGGGCAGACAACACTGAATACAGCAACATGTGTGTTTTCAGACCTCTTTTCCTCATACTGTGTTCATGTGTTGTTGTGTGTGACTCGTGTTCATGAAATTTGAAAGATAATGTAATGTCCTGTGAAGCTTACTGAGCTGAAAAAGAAGAAATACAATCCTTGTGCAGGAAATGTAGCTCAGAGGTAGAGAGTGCCAGTATGTGTAAGGCAGTCCCCAGAAAACCCTACCCCACCCTCCACCAAATTAAAAATCTTTATATACTTTCCCATTCATTAGCTGTGATTTTGGAAAACCTTTACTTAGTGAGATTTCACTTGAAATTTTTAGTAAGATGATGATATCTGGGGTAATTTTTGCTGGCTTCTTCACTGACTTAAAACTACTCTTCCTTAGTGTTAAATTCCCTGAGTACAATGTAGACAGAACTGCACATGTGCAGTCAGGGCTCTGAAATCTGAGAAAGCCACTGCAGAATTGCAGGAGTCAGACTCTCAAGTCCTCTCTTCACTGCTGCACCTGTTCACAAAAGAGAGACTCCAGGGAGCAGTGGGGACATGGCCTAAAGTCTCATCCTCAGAGAGAGCCAGGAACACTTCTTGGACTGTGAACCTAGCCATTTTGAATGTAGCCATTTCGTTGGAAAGATAAAATATAGAGACCCAATCACTTCTGTCATTGAAGATAAGCAGCCTTTGATGAATTTACTAGGAAGACTTTTTCTCTTCACTTTTACCAATATGAAAAAATTCTAGATAAGACTGAAAATCACCCTCAGTGAGGTCGCCATGGCAGCAGTTCGTTTGAACATGGCAGAAAGGAGCATTTACAGACCTTGTCAGTGGGTAACATGCATGGTTTGGAGTGGACGAATGGTAAAGGAGTGGTGTTCATTTACGTTGAGAGCATAAAATAAACAAAGTGTAAAAATAGTGCATATATTTCTTTATGAAAATTTGCGTTTTTATTATATTAAAATTTTGCAGTGGAGACACTAAAGATTTATTTCTGGAGCAAATGTATACACTAGCTGTACAGGTTTCATATTTTTTATTTTGATTTTAGTGTTTCCATCCGAGGACTGGGAGAGTGTGCCTATCTGAATGACAACGGAATCAGCAGCGGCAGGGACTATCTACAAAGGAAATGGATTGTAGCAAGCCTAACAGCTCCACCCTCCATTGCCCAGTAGGATCTGGTCTTCCATAAGGATTAAGACAAATCATTCATGAGAGAGATAATGCATCTTGACTTGTTATCTACAGTTGCTGCTGAACTCTTGATCTACCCAGCAGAGATGAAAACTAGCCTGGAGGATTTAGGACAGCATGGACCATCCAGATTACCTAGGTGATTTGATAGGAGTTGGTTCTCATGTTTTAAACCTGAAGTACAAACACATCGGTATTAGTGAGCTCCATTTCTAGAACCAGATACAACTTCTCCTGCAAGAGTCCATCCTTGCAGTGAATGCATGGGACCATAACATTGAGTGGCTGCTGAAGTCATGGAAAGGATTGTAATAATCTTGGAGGAGGATGGGGGTTGATCTGTAGCCTCCAAAATTTGTGAACATGGTCAACAAGCATTCACAAAATTCAATTATCAACATGAAAGAAAATTTAGATAGCATTAACATTAATATACTTTACACTCTCTAATTTGATAAATTAGGCAAATTATCAAATTCTTTTACACCTTAGCTTTCAGTATTCTTTTAAAAATTATTTTAATTTTGTGTGTATTAGTGTATTGCCTACTTGTGTGTAAGTGCACCCATGTCGTACAATGCCCATGGAGTGAGAAGAAGGTGGATCCCGTGAAACTGGAGTTATGGATGGTTCTTTGCTGTCATGTGGGTGTGCTTAACCACTGAGCCATCTCTCCAGCACCTCAGTATTCATTTTTAAAATTACAGTGTGCTAAGTCCATTCTTACAAGCAAATATCATTTTATTTGTTTTAATTAATTAATTAGTTTTGTTTTGTTTTTAGGCAGGATATCCCTGCAGCTCCAACTGGACAAGAATTCTCCATGTAGACCAGGCTGGTCTTGAACTCACAGCAATCTGCCTGCCTCTACCTCCTGTATGCTGGGTTTAAAGGCATGGGCTACCATTCCAGACCATAACCACTGTCTTAATTTTATACTTTATTACAATAAATTACATTTATTGAATTTTATTTAAAAATTTTGGATCAGTTGCTACACTGTACTGATGAGTCCCAAAAAGGACGAAATAACAAGTTACACTGCAACTTTTCTGTCATCTGTATTAATGTAGGGATTGAATTCTCACCTGCTAGGCAAACATTCTAACACTAGTCTGTATCACTATTCCTTTTGTACATTTTAGTTTGAAGTGAGCCTCTATGTAATCCAAGATGGCCCAGAGCCTGTCACCTTCCTGTCTCTACCTCCCAGGAATAAAAGTGTGCATTGTCTGCCAGGGTGTGTCATTACTCTTTATTAAAGCATATATCCATACAGTGAGATGGCTGAGCGGGTGAAGGTATTTGCTGCCAAGCCTGACAGCCTGAGTTCAATCCCTGGAACCCACATGGTACAAGAAGAGACTCGCCTCCTACAAGACAAAATGAACAGCCATGAGCACTGCCTGAAGTTCTGCCCACAGTGATGGTTTTCTTTACCAGTGTCCTTCAGTGTTGTTCCCCAAAGAGTTTGTACTGCTGTATCTGTCCATCTCTGGATGGTGCCTGTGTAGCATGCAGAACCAACCATAAACCAGGCCCAAGTCTTCTCTGCCTTAGTCAAACAATCATAGGGCACACCCTGCATGTGCATGCTTGGGGATAGGAGTGGGACCATAGGCATTCGGGCAACTTCTTCATGTAACTGGCTTGTGTCCTTTGGAACTGCTCAGACCCAATCATGCAGGTATCACTTCCCTTTGATGATGGATTGCTGATGTGCAGGTCCAACTTTATGTCTTGGCAGACCAGACAGCACCTAGCTCATGATGGACAGCTCAGGTCATGTGGTAATCTGGTAGTTCCTTGCCAAATATTCTGTGTCTGCTAGGGCTCAATGTCATGCTAAGAGCTGTCTCTCAAAGGAGCTGGTTAACTTTATTACTGAGCTCATTCTTTTCCCTTGTCATTTTATCCAGAGGATCTAGAAACAGCCTGCTGGGATTATTATTTTTCTTATTTTTCATAAATACTTAAAGGTTTTATATAGAGAGTCACCAATTTCCTTGCTCCCTACAAGATGTAAACCAAGAGTATCAAATGCATTCTTCTTGATAAGTTATTTAAATAGCTGATGTCAGGGTCTTTAAGTCTCTAAACTTCTAGGGGAGCCTGCTCAGAATGACAGTGGGCAAGGCATTGATTCTGAGATCACAAAATAGGTGACTAAAGTGTATGGCTATTCACTAATATGTCCTATATCGAGTTCTTCCCCATTATCAGTCTGTTGGGAAAGCAATTCTGATGAGAAAACAATAATTAAATGTGCACTTCAGGACCTCAACTAGTACATGAATCACTATCTGCGCTCTCTCACATACCATTGTAGTTAAGTCCATCCTTATGGAAATTCAAGAATTAGAATCAATGCCCTTTGTTAGTTTGTTAATAGTAACAAAAATGACAGTGGGCCCAACAAAACTCCAGAGAAAAGTCTGAGCAAGTCTATGCCTGTCAAAGCTCTTCACAGAACAACAAAGAACTTCTCCACTACACACAGGAATTTTCCACCCATGACCCCATGAAAACCCCTGAGATCACTTCCACTTTTCCAAAAATGGGGAGTGAAGATATCATCTCACTCTGATTAGATTTGCTAGGATCAAGAAAACAAATGATACCAAGTGCTGGAGAGGTTGTGGGGAAAAGGGAACACTCATCCACTGCTGGTGGGAATGTAAACTTGTACAGCCACTATGGAAAGCAGTGTGGAGAACCATTGGAAGACTGAAAATGAGCTTATCACCTGACCCAGTCATACCACTCCTGGGTATATACTCACAAGACTCATCTTACTGCAGAGATACATGCACAGCCATGTTTATTGCAGCTTTGTTCACAATAGCAAAAAGCTGGAACCAGCCCAAGTGCCCCTCAACTGACGGGTGGATAGAGAAAATGTGGTACAGCTACACAATGGAGTTCTATGCAGCAGTAAAGAAAGATGACATCATGAATTTTGCAGGTAAATGGATGGAACTAGAAGATATTATGTTAAGTGGAGTAACACAGTCCCAGGAAAACAAACGATGAATGGTATCGCTCATCTGTGGATGCTAGCGCCAATTACCTAGTTGTAAGTATTTCTTGTGCACAGCCCCTTGAGCTTTTGTCCAAGTAGTTGGGAGTGATGCATATTGGAAAGAACAACAACAAAGACCGCATCAAGAACTGACTGAAATGGTGAACTTCTGCTCAAAACAGTCAACTTTCACATCAAGAATTTTGAGAAAGACTGAGAAAAAGATGAAAAACATGTTTGGCAGAATGCATGAGCTCTGGTGGGGTGGAGGGTATTGTGAGGGACATGGGTCTAGATTTGATTAGTAACATAATCTTGTACAAAAATATACATATAATAAAAAATGGGGAGTGTTTTTCCATGAAGCATATGGTCTCTACCCCATTTTCCTAAGCTAAGACTTAAAAAAAAAAAAAACTATCTCCTCAACAAATCTGCATCCTTGTTTGATTCAGCACATGTGCTGGGTAGTGAGACCTCCTGACACTGGTGACAGGGCCTGTTTTTTGTTTTTTCTTTTAAGTTCCAGGGCAGACTGTTTCCTGACTTTGCAGTCTCTAGAAGCTACCTGCTTTCCATGCCAAGAGCCCTTGCTCCATGTTCTGAGCCAACAACAGCTCAGCATCTTCAAGTCCCTCTATGCCCATGATGCTCCTGTCTTCTCTAGTGAGGAACTCCATGTTTATTTGGTCACCTGCTTAATTGGGTAAAATCTCTCCATCTCAAGATCCTTAATCCAATCACATGTGAAATTTCCTTTTTGCTATGTAAGGTAACATGTATACAGATTTGGGGGTTGTGGACAAGCATGTCTTTCAGAGCATTAGTCTTCTAACTACATAGGCATGAATTTAAGCAGCCCTCAGGCTTCAGGGTCATTGGAGTGGATCACAATCTTACAGTATTCTTTTTACATAGGTTGAGGTGTCCTACAGAGCAGTGCTGGCTGTCTTGAAGGGGTTTTGCTTTTCCTCTTATGTCCAGTCAGTTCATCATCAATTTCTGCCTCCTTAGTAGAGCCTTAATTTTAAAAGTTGGAAGGTAGAAATAAATCCCTTTTCTCAGTGAAATTAAAATAGTTCCATTTGTGTATTCCCTTTACACTGCAATTCTCTGTAGATCACTGTGAATATACATCTCAGTGTCTCACGGACAGCACTGGATAGGGCATGTGGTTCAGTGGTCCAGTGTGTGCCCCATGTGGCCACAGGTCCATCTCCAGGTCTGAATAGTATCTCTGAAACTTGGGGTAGTTATTAGATCTGAGATACATAAGGAACTAAGCAAGACAGCATGGCTTAGAATCTATGAAACTTATAGAGGAGCTGGAGAGATGGCTCAGCAGTTAAGAGCACAGACTGCTCTTGCAGAGGACCCGGGTTCGATTCCCAGCACCCACATGGTGGCTGAGAACTGTCTTTAACTCCAGTTCCAGGGCAATCCAACACCCTCTTCTGACCTCCACTGCATTGCACAACACAGGTGCACCAACCTACATGCAGACAGTACATTCAAACACATAAGAAATAATAATTTAAAAATGGTTTTTTTAAAAAAAGAAATTTATAGAGATTAATGTAGAACCATTATAACCATTATAACATAATGTAGAACCAAATAACCGAAGTTATTTGGTTATTCTGTTCATAGTTGTGTTTGAGCCTGTTAAAGCTCAGGTGAATATGTGATATATATTTACTCCACTCTGGGACTCACTTTCTTCAACTGGAAGATGTTTTCAAAAATATTTTGTGTCTTGCTTCTCATTCAGGAGACTCCTACACATACTTTCATTGAAAATTCAATTAGCATTTCCTCAAGGTGCATTAGGCAACATTAGTGCTGTCATAGCAGATTCTTGGGTTTTGTTGAAATGGCTAAAGAAACTCCATTTTGTCTTGGGCCATTTTGTCTTGGAGTCCTGACTCCAGTTTGTGCCTCCTTTGGCGTTCTTCACAGACACTCATCTTCACATTCAGGGCTTCCTATGACCCTGACTATGGCCTAGAAGTATAACTAAAATAACTCCAGGATTTATAATCAAAATAATGTATACAAAATAATTGGTAGGCCTCTTTGACCTACATCTGGCTCAATTGTCTTTGTGGTTTTGTCTTTATAAACTCTATACCCCTGAACTTCAGCAGTGAGAGATTTTTTTTCTGAGGTGCTAGCCACTCTCAGTAGCATGTTAATCAGTTAAGGACTTCTTTCCCTTCTAATTGGCTTAAGTGTAGTGCTGGTCTTTCTTAGGTATAACAAACTGGAGGCCCCAGTGAGATCCCTCATGCCCATGGGAAGTTGGCCTTGCTCTGGACCTCCCTGTCATTGAGGAAGTTGCAAGGGAGGTGTCCACTGATGACATTCCAATGCTGTGCTCCTTCTAACCAGATATGGAAAAGTCTGAAATGACTGCTGTAGTCCTGGACATAAAACCAGATTGAGTCCTTCTAATGCTCCAAGAGGTGAGTCTGTATGCAGACATCAGTTATGGTTTCAGGTTGGGAAGATAGGCCTGATGAGGAGCTTTCTCTCAGGATTTCTGGGCGCTGGGAATCAGGCCCAGGTTCTCTGCAAGAGCAGCCAGTTCTCTTAGCCACAGAGCCATCTCTCCAGCCCAAACAATTGATATTTTGGATGTGATATGAAATTCTGTTTGTATTTTATTGAGAAATTTTACATCTATGTTCATCAGAGAGATCAGTCTGTAATTTTCCTTGTGGTGTCTTTATCTGGTTTTGGCAAGAGGGTAATACTGGCTTCATGAAAGGAGATTGGAGGCTTTCCTTCCTTTCCAATTTTATTGAATAATTTGAATAGTATTGGAATTTGTTCATCTTTGAAGTTCTGGTAGTATGCTGTCCTGAGTCTATTTGATCCTGAGCATTTTTTTAGTTGGGACATTCTTAAAAAAATATTGTTACTGATTTATTATCATTGATGGTTATAGATCTGCTAAAATTATTTTGCATCAGACGTGCCCCCATATATATAAAGACATATATATATATATATATACATATATATATATATGACACATGCACATATATACACAGCATGTATATTTGTGTTGGCATCTAATATCAAATTTATAGACAAATTTTGTCATTTTGTGTTTCATATGTCATAAAATCATTATGGATGATTTCTGAGGGGCTAATATTTTTCCTGGATATTACTATGTAGACCAGGCTGGCCTCAACTTTACAGAGATCAGCCTTCTTATGCCCCCCATAGGCTGGGATTAAAGGTGTGCATTTCCAGGTCAGTGTGCTTGTTTACTTTTCACAGCTTATTTTAAGGAGTTTAAAGAGTTTACTGTTACAAGCCACTAAACATGGAGCACATGGAAAGGAACTGGCTGAGCTTTGGATGAGTTCTATGACTTTCCCTCATTTGGTCTGTTTTAAAACCTGTTGTTGACTCTGCCCCCTAGTGACAATAGGACACTTCATGGATTTTACTTGAAATTGGTCTGCTTTTAGCATTCAGGATGTAAAAGGCCAAAAATACAGAAGACACATAGAATATATCCTTAGTTATAGAGGAAAGAAAAAATTTTAAATTATATAAATTTAACGTATTGGGATACTTTGTTATTAAATAATTTCACATATATATTCCTGGTGCACTGACAGACTTTAAACATGGTTTCCTGCTACTTTCATTACCACAATCCACAGTGCCACCATTGTCATTCTTAGATTACATGCGAAGATGGAGTACATGAGGAAATGGTTAACATTAACTTGGTTAAGTAGTAAATGATTACTGAGGGGCCTTTTGTTAAAGTTACCTTTGGAAAAATAAGAAGTTATCACTCTTCATATGCATTTGAAATTTGCACACCAAATATGAAGAGATAAGAGGGCTTGTTTATATTTGCCTAATGCACTCATTTGATATTACTTCCATACTGAACCCTGTATCTGTAAACACAGAGCAGATGGTTAAGAAGAAATAAAGCCATTAAGTAGTGTAGTATAACACATTGCAGGCACAGTGTTAATGATGTTATATCTCCTGGTACTAAGAAGGAAAATAAAATAAAATCATTAATTAGGGGAAAGAAACATTAGAATGGTATAAAAAAGTTTTGCTAAAAATCAAACTCCTTAGTGAGCAAAGCCTAGAAGCTCTCAGTGGGATCTTGGTGGGTAAAGATATGTGCTTACCATGCATGTTACATGGTATAAATGATGACACAGCAACCTAGAGTCTTGTCTGCAAAAAGGCATTCAGAAGTAGTGTCATAGTGATGTTAAGGGAGTCAGCAGTATTTGAAATTCCCCATGCTTAAATATTTCCCATTTTCTACAAATCTTTTTGTGATTACACTCTTATCATTTTGTGCCATTTTGACCTGAAAAATAATATATTTAGGGGCCAGAGAGATAGCTCAGCAGTCCATTTCCCTCTAGGAATTTTGACATACACGCATGTTGAATTTTATCCAAGGCCTTTCTGCATCAGTTGAGATGACCATGTCATTTTTGTCTTTGAGTCCATTTATATGATTTATGACATTTATTGACTTACATATAATGAACCATCCTTGAATCTCTAGAATAAATCTGATGTGATGTGTGCCTGTATGCAGTTCAGAGTATTGAAAAGTCAGCTGTAATTCTGATGGGTTTTTCTTTATATGTAACTTGTTTTTCTTATGCAACTCTCATTATTCTCTTATTCTGTACATTCAGTGTTTTTCTTTTCTGGTCCTGGGCATTTGGTGTTCTATGTGCTTCTTGTATTTTTATGGGCAAGTCTTTTCTTAATTTTGAGAAACTTTCTTCTACAATCCTGTTGAAGGTCTGTTCAATACCATTATCCTGAGATTCTTCTTTTCCTACATGTCTGTGGTGAGTAAATTTGATCTTTTGGGGGCTAGTGAGATGGCCTAGCAGTTAAGAGCACTGACTGCTCTTGCAGAGGACCGGGGTTCAATCCCCAGCACCCACATGGTGGCTGAGAACCGTCTTTAACTCCAGTTCCAGGGGAATCCGACGCCCTCTTCTGACCTCTGTGGCATTGCACGACACAGGTGCACAAACCTACATGTAGACAGTACACTCATACACATACAAGAATAAATTAAAAAATTAAAAACAAATTTTGATCTTTTCACAGTGTCTCACATCCTTTGGTTTATTTTATTTTATTTATTCTTTATGTGTATGAACATACTGTCTGCATGCAGGTCTGTGCAACCGTGTCGTGCAATGCTGCAGAGGTCAGAAGAGGGCATCGGATTCCCCTGGAACTGGAGTTAAAGACGGCTGTCAGCCGCCATGTGGGTGCTGGGGATCGAACCCGGGTCCTCTGCAAGAGCAGTTGGCTTTCTTAACCGGTAGGCCATCTCTCCAGCCCTTCCTGTGTTTTTAAAATTTTTTCATAATCTTTGCTTGAGTGGTCCAATTCTTCAACTTTACTATCCAGTCTTGATACTCTGTTTTCCAGTTCATTCATCTATTGCTGAGGTTTTCTCCTATTGTTTCCAATTGGCTTACTGAGTGCTTCACTTACTTCTTCATTTCAGCCTGAGTTTTCTTCAGTATTTCTAACTTTTGGGAATTCAGTCACAAGTTTTTCCCTATCTTCTTTTAGTTCTTTGATTCATTGTTTGTGTATTCTTTAAATCTTTTGGAATTCCATGATTATATTTGTGACTGTTCTTTTAAATTCTGTGTCCTGGGTTTTCCCTAAGGGTTTTTCATCTATATGACTGGTAGTGTTTGGTGGGGACATGTTTGGGAGGTTTTGATATTATTATTTTTTCATTGTGACTTTGTCATGTGGACTCTTATTTTTTTTGTGTGATTCTGCTGTGAAACTCGACTCTTCCTTTTTTGAGGTAAAGACGGATTTTGTTTGTATTATTGATGTGTCTTGGTTGTTTTCTTATTAGGAATGAAAAGGCCTAGGCTTCCGGTTGTATCTTTTGATTTTATATTGGCGGGAGCAGATGGCTCTAGTCCAGCTACTTGGGAGTTCCCACAGAGACCCAATTCAGGCACCAATCAGATACTCTCAGGCTTCCTTGTAAGGTCTGGGCCCTTATTAGCCAGCAGGCACAGCACAGTTTGGGAAGCTCACTAGGTGGAGGCTGGATTCACATTCTTTCAGGCAGTCTGGAAATGTCTGGAACCCTGGTAAAGGGCAGAGGAGTCTTGCCCTGTAGCAGTGGGAGGGGCTTCAGATGCTGCCAAAGTAGGGTGGATGGGCATGGCGCAATGTGGCAGCTCAACACCATGTGGAGACCAGATTCAGGTACTCTCAGACAGTCTGGAAGTGTCTGGACCTCTGCTGACTTCCTTAGCTCTGGTGAAAGTACTTTGGAGCATGATCTGATATTGAAAGTACTTTGGAGCATGATCTGATATTGATATTCTCTCTCTATGAGGAGAACTAAGGAGGGACTTTTCTGCTACCATCTTGGTCCACATAGTTCAACAGGAAGTCCACAATGGTAAGAAAGGCATGAGAACAGGAGATGGAGTCAGTCAGGAAGCAGGGAGTGCCGGATGCTGGTGCTTAAGCAGATTTCTCCTTTTTATGCTGTTCAGGACCCCCAAAGAAATATTTTTAAGAACCTGAAAATAAATCTGGAAGTGCAAAGACCTTGGATAGCCTTAGCCCTCCTGAGGGTTCAGAGAATATCTGAAGGCATCACCATACCCAATTTCAAAGGTCAGGACTTTCTGAGTAGAACTCCCCATTTCTCAAGATATAAGGCCAATAATTGACATAGGTTCCTTGTGACAGTACAGATTTCTATACAGCAAAAGAAGCAGTTCAGTGCTCATGTTGGCAGGACATATACTAAAACTGGAGCAATACAGAGAAGATTAGCATGGCCTCCCTGCAAAAGGATGACACGCAAATTTGTGAAGCGCTTCATATATATGTATTTGGTCTTTTTGAGACAGGGTCTCCCTTTAGTCCCAGCTGGCCTGGAGCTCACTATGTAGACCAGGCTAGTTCAAGGCCAGCCTGGTCTACATAGAGAGCTGCCTCTGCCTCCCAAGTGCTGGGATTAAAGGTGTGCACCACCATGCCTCACATGGTGTTTCATATTATTAAAAAAAATAAAAGAACCCCAAAACAAGAAAAAAAGAAAGGGTTCACTGAGTGAAGACACAGCCCAGAGAATGAGAAAGAATCTTTGCCAGCTCTATTAATATCTAGAATAGGTAAAGAACTCAAGAGATGGCTCAGTGTGCTGATCTTGCAGAGGACTCAAATCACTTCCCCTCACATAGGGTGACTGATAATCAACTGTAAGTCTTGATGCAGGTGAGCCAATGACATCTTGAGAGCTGCTAGGACACTGTACTCACAAGCACACAGCCACACACACACACACACACACACACACACACATACACACACATGCATATAAACATAATTTTAAAATAATAATATCCAAAATAAGAATAAAACACCTAAACAACCACATTGCCTGGTCATACCTGTCCACCAGGTATTATAAAACCAAGGTTTTAATGTATTTGCCTGAATGTGGAAATCTTGTTGAATTTGGCCCCTGGTGGCTAACTGGACAACTTCCCTTACCTCTTTCGACTCTGTCTTCTAAACTTAACAATCAAAATGAGAACATCTCAGAATCTCTCTTTTATCAGAATATGCTCAGAGTGTATTTTCAGTTTGGGGAAATCCCTTATGATTTTCCATGACATCCATGTCAGTTTTCATTCCCACAAAATGTGAACAGTTTCCCTTTTCTCCACATCTTCAGCCACAGTCATCTCTTGTCTGTAATTGGCAGAGCCAGGGCTGGAATACCATATGGAGTAGCTGCTTGCGTCATGGCTTAGACTTGCAGTTAGTTTAGGTCCATAAATTTGAGTAAAACTGACTGAGTCTGAATGAAGTAGCAAGGCTGTAAATTTTCAGTTAGAGCAAGTATTTTTCAGCCTGTTGAGACACTAAGGCCTATCTTCCTGGTGGACTTTAACCTCATAGTTTGTTTGGATCTCAGAGATGATCTCAGCGGGATGCCATCCAATAGTACATTAGTGCTGGGACAGGTCACCTCAGTCTCATGGGAAAACTCTTCTACAATGTGACCTTTATGGTTACTTGATTTTAGATGTAACATTTGGGAAAAGATCAGTGTGTGGGATGAATCCTGAATCATCAGGAAGGACTTCTCTAAACAGCCTTGGAAGGCCGTTCCTACGTCATCCCAGGAGGCGGCCTGCACGGTGCCGATGATGGAAGTGTTAGGTTCAGGTTTCTTCCTGATGGTGCCATGGTTATCAGGTGAAAGTTTCTCCTCTGCTCTGTCTTCTCACAGGAAGGAATTCAGCTCCAGCACAGGCAGTGTGAGTGGAAGTTTACTGAGGAGAGCACATTAGCACAAACTACAGTAACTCCTGAAGGACTGCAGCAGTCTGAAGGCAGCTGACAGCTCAGCGTGGTGAATTTTTAAAATGTTTCTTATGGTCCCTCTCTCTGGTGATCTCACTGCTAAGCTCCTCCCCTTGAAAATCACATTTGTTTCGTCCCATTCTACTGAAATTCCTCCAGGGCCAAGATGTTCCTGTAGTTTTTTTCCTTCCGTGCTCTCAGTGTATTGATTGATGAGCACTTAGAGTCACAGAGAAAGCCTGTGGTGCCTTAATTTCTGATATGGCAGGAAGACATCAACTGTAGTTTCAAAGATGTCTACCCACAAAGGGCATTTTAACATTTAGGAGACACAGATACCAAGATACATCTAAGTTCTGTAATAGGGTAGTTTCACCAGAGAAGACCACTCAGACAGAAGGCTAGTGTCACTGCTCCTGCCAGAAAGCCCTGGGATTGGGTGTCCGATGCAGTGCAGAGGGTGCAGCAAAAAAGCTGGTAGACTGGACAGGGACTGGATGGGCGAAGGGGGCAGGACCTGGAAGGCTGGAGAGAGACAACAGGGTGGGTATTGGGAGCCCACATCCTCTCCAGCTCCAGTGAGGCACCGCGTTGGCCGGGCAACTCATGACACAGTGCCAGCCACCCCCACCAGCAGCCACCACAGGCTGCATGGAGCTGCAAGAGGGAGAGATTGAAGAAGTGACAGGGAGCTGACACAGGTGCCTGCTGTGTACACAGATGTCTACACTCCACCTCAGAGGGCCCAGGGGCAACCAGGTAGAACAGAACAGATGCTAGTCTAAGCCAGGGAGCACCGGGCAACCTGTGCCAAGGCCAAGGGCTCTGCAGGAAGGAGGGAAAAGCAAGTGGGGTGTGCTGCAGAGCACGAGTGAGGCCCAGACACAGAGCTGAAAGGACCACTGTTTGTGCCCTCATTACTTAACTGAGGCCCAAAGGCAGGAAAATTATCTGAGCTATGGGTCCTGTAGACAGAAGCACAAATATTTGAGTGGAGATAGTTTGTGGACCCAGGTCCCATCTACTGGGCTTCAGGGAAAGAAACCCTCCATCTTCCCCCTGTGCTGCTGCCACGGCCTGTGCCACAGGTGTCCTGAGGAACACTGTCCTGTTGGACGGACAAAGGAGGCACAAAAACAGAAAAACGCCTGTGCTGGGGAGAGGGAGTGTTTTATTTTAATCCTAGTGGGGCCTACTGGCTGTGCCCCAAATGCAGGGCATAGATGTAAATTTGAGGGTGCCCATGTGCCCAGCAGAGTTCTAGCAGCACTGGCTTGTGACTGCTCCTGGAGAGCTGCCAGCCTGCTGAGGCACAGCCGGCCTGGAACCAACCCCCTCCTGCACCCCCATGAGAGAAGACCACTCAGACACAAAATGAGCCAATAGAAAGTCTTTAGTCAGCTGAGAACTGCACACTGGACCCTCAGTCAAGGACCTGTGTAGCGCCGAGTCACATTTATATAGGAAAAACCATAGCCGAGGTGAAAAGTTTACATTCGCAAGCGTGGGGGAGGTCGGCTCCTCTAACAATTCATAATCTCTAAAAGCAAGCCAAGCATAAAGTACAGAAGCCTTGCAGAATGAGTTAGTTTCTAAGCAACCAGGGACACGCGTACCTATTCTCAAAACTGCTGTCCCAATTCAACTGAATTAACCTTTTATTATTTCCATATTTTTTTGTGAGAAGTTTTAACTTCGGGGCTCATCCGAGGCTCAGAATCTGGTGCAGCTATGGGCCATTTGAGAAATCTTAGATCCTGAATGCCTCTCCCCTGGTCACACTCTCTGGAAGCTTTCCCTACTGGCCCCACTGATATGAATCCATCCCTATCACAGGAAACTCCGTGGGCTAGAGTCCTGCACGACTGAACTTCCCTCCTCGCCCTCCTATTGATGGAGCTGACCACCCTGCACCTTCCTGTTATGACACATCCTCAGCCCCACACCTCTTTCCCCATCCTGAGTCTGTAAGAACAGGTCCAGGGATGATCCAATGTGCAACCTCCTCCAGACCCCAGGCTGGGGGTGAACACTGCCCTCTCAGTTTCTTCTCTAATAATTTGCTTGCTTTGTAGAAGGTTGGTTTTCCTTCTTGCCCTCTCTCTATTTTATTATGGTTCCTTTAGTTACCTCACCTCTAATACCCTGTCTCCGTGATTAGGCTATACCTAACCACAAAAGGGGTGACTGTACAGGACTCCCCCTTCCTACTTCCCATATCTCCCCAGCAGCTTCCTCTCTGACAGATACAGACCTTTTCCTAAAATGTCACTTCTGTTATCCACTGACTCCTAGTGCTGTTTTTGTCTGAGAGGTTTTTTTCATTTTTTTCTAGGAATTCACAAAAGAAACCATTCTTTGATTTTTTTCAATATATTAGAAAATAATAAACAAGTATGAAAAATCTTGATTCTCTGGAAAAAGAAATTGAGATTTTATTTGGATCATGATAATATACAATTCAATATGAATGATTCAATTTTATATCAAAGATTAGGGTATCCCTATTTTTACAGGAAGTTTACTGTCTCCTTATAAACTAAATTCAATATTCTTACTACTTTGAATAGCATAGAAAACTGACAAATCCTAAGACAAGTAATCATTCAAGAGATCAATCAGAATAAACACGTGATTGTGATGTTTTTCTTACTTTGAGTTCTCACCCTGTCTGGAGACAGGGTCTCCCTGTATCCCAGCTGTCCTGGAACTCACTCTGTAGACCAGGCTGGCCTTGAACTGACAAAGATCCGCCTGCCTCTGCCTCCCAAGTGCTAGGAATTTAAAGGCTGTGCCACCACTGCCTGGCAGAATAAATGAAAATTTTAACTACACATTTCCTACAGTTTTTGTGTGAGCCCCGGAAAGAAAGAGGTGTGGAAGAAATGATGAGAAAACTGAAACAGAAAAGACTGTGGCAAGGCGGGAAGAGTGAGGACCCGGTCTTAGTCCAGTTTTATTGCTGTAATAGAATACTGGAGAGGAGACAGATGCTCCTCTCGCACAGCAGGTGCATCATGACACCTTGTGTCGCAGTGGGAGGTATCACATGGGCAGAGATAGCTTACCCAGAGCCACTTTCATTTACAGCATTAAGACTCATAAGAATTTTTGAGGTGTTATTCCCAAACTCTTCCCTTCCCAAAGTCCCATAGTTATGGGGCTCTGGTGTCAGCGTCAAGAGCAAAGACTTTAATCAGCCTTTAATCAGCATTCTACAGCTCATCGTGTGATGGCACAGGAGATAAGAGATGACACCCGATGCACAGGACTTTGAAAGTGTTTGCTGCATCTCTTCTGCAGATGTGCACAGCCCAGAGATCAGTGAACGCCACTCACAGACTCCAGGATTAGAATCCAGTTCCCTCAGCTGCCCTGGGCTTCCTTATACAGAACACCTCTCTTAGAACAGTCCATCAGCATTTACGTGGAACACAGAACCTGTACGTGAGTGTCTGTAAGAGTCACAGTGGTTTAGAATTCATGCTTAGTGACAGTAAACATGCTCCAGGGGACCAAGTGAGACAGTTAAAATGCAGAGATCTGTGAGGAGAGCACAGTGATTGAGATGGGATTCACAGTCAGCAGTCAGACCCACTTGATTTCACACGGGTTTTAACTTGTTTTTGGCAGACCCAATGATTTTCTGAAAGACAAGTGACAGAAAACACGTTTTCCTTGGAGATGACAGCGCAGCTGTTCTGTTCATTTTTACCCGTGATTTGTAATCTAAGGAGCAAAAGAATAGTCTGTCTTAGTGCTTAGGATTGTCTTACAAATTTCCTGTTAGCTGTTAATTTTCTTCAGACATTTAAGAGAAGCAAAATACATAGATTTAAACATATTAAATATATAGGCACAAACATTTAGACATTAAAACTAATCTAAACCTCTAGAATTTTCTATTTACTACACTGGACGTGATTCTTCATGATGATGTATGAACAGGAGAAGGTTTGAAATGGGAGTGAGATCTCATTCCACAGCTAACATGTCAATTGGAGAGTTTCTTCTGCTGACCTTCAGCTCTCGTATATAGGGTTTAACTACCTAAATTTGGGAAAGGTATTGATGTCACATGAATGTGTGAGAACTGGATACTCCTGTGTTACATCCATTTCACAGTTCCTCTGACTCACTACAGGTGTGCATGAGTCAAGAAGTCAAGCAATAAAGCAGGAGGGATCAGAGGTGTCTGCCGGGAAGAGGTGAGTTCAAGACTCTATCTGCCTCAAGCAGGTGTCACATGGCAGTGGGCAGGACTCCTCCTCAGCTGTGTTTTCTTCATGGAGCCTTGTGGGCCTGAACGTCACATCTGATGTCCCCCTAGAGCCCAGCATGCCAGTCAAACCATGGACGTCCCTCCCCTGGCTACTGTAAATGTCCCTACATTGTTTCTTCCATCCTCCAGCTTCTTTCTTCAATCTTCATCATTTCTTTAAGGCTGGTCTCTACAAATCAATGATTTCCTTTCAAATTGCCTTCAAGGGCTTCCTAGGCCTTTCCCAGCCAGATACCTGGAGAACTCTCTAACACTATCTCTCAATTCCAAAAAGTAT
Source organism: Rhizomys pruinosus (assembly GCA_009823505.1). NCBI lineage: Eukaryota > Metazoa > Chordata > Mammalia > Rodentia > Spalacidae > Rhizomys > Rhizomys pruinosus. Next base: position 155,988 of record VZQC01012006.1, on the reverse strand, counting down.
CCTGAAGGAATGCTTTTATTACACCCCCCATTGTTCACTTACCTGAAAACTAGGGCTCAGAATTAAATAAAATATTCATTGTTTTTATTTTTTCGTCCATGGTTTGACGGGCATGCTGGGCTCTAGGGGGACATCAGATGTGATGTTCAGGCCCACAAGGCTCCATGAAGAAAACACAGCTGAGGAGGAGTCCTGCCCACTGCCATGTGACACCTGCTTGAGGCAGATAGAGTCTTGACTCACCCCTTCCTGGCGGTCACCTCTGATCCCTCCTGCTCTATTGCTTGACTTCTTGACTCATGCACACCTGTAGTGAGCCAGAGGAACTGTGAAATGGATGTAACACAGGATTATACAGTTCTCACACATTCATGTGACATCAATACCTTTCCCAAATTTAGGTAGTTAAACCCTATATACGAGAGCTGAAGGTCAGCAGAAGAAACTCTCCAATTGACATGTTAGCTGTGGAATGAGATCTCACTCCCATTTCAAACCTTCTCCTGTTCATACATCATCATGAAGAATCATGTTGAGCCATTCTCCAGTGTAGTAAATAGAAAATTCTAGAGGTTTAGATTAGTTTTAATATCTAAACATTTGTGCCTATATATTTAATATGTTTAAATCTATGTGTTTTGCTTCTCTTAAATGTCTGAAGAAAATTAACAGCTAATAGGAAATTTGTAAGACAATCCTAAGCACTAAGACAGACTATTCTTTTGCTCCTTAGATTACAAATCATGGGTAAAAATGAACAGAACAGTTGCGCTGTCATCTCCAAGGAAAACGTGTTTTCTGTCACTTGTCTTTCAGAAAATCATTGGGTCTTCCAAAAACAAGTTAAAACCCCTGTGAAATCAAGTGAGTCTGACTGCTGATTGTGAATCCATCTCAATCACTGTGCTCTCCTCACAAATCTCTCCATTTTAACTGTGTTACTTGGTCCCCCAGAGCATGCTTAGTGTCACTAAGCATGAATTCTAAACCACTGTGACTCTAACAGACACTCATGTCCAGGTTCTGTGTTCCGTAAATGAAGACGTAAATGCTGATGGACTGTTCTAAGAGAGGTGTTCTGTATAAGGAAGCCCAGGGCAGCTGAGGGAACTGGATTCTAATCCTGGAGTCTGTGAGTGGCCTTCACTGATCTCTGGGCTATGCATATCTGCAGAAGAGCTGCAGCAAACACTGTTTTGTTTTGTTTTTAGTAATTTATACAATCTAAATATTAAACCTGTCAGATGTGTCATTGTCGAAGGTTTTGTCCCAATCTGTTCATTTTCTATTCACTTCTTTGTTTCTTTTGCTATACAGAAGCTTTTGAGTTTAATGAGGTCCCACTTGCAGATGATTGATCTTATTTCCTGCAGAACTGCTGTCTGGTTTAGAAAGTCTTTTCCTACCCCTATACCTTGTAGGCTACTGCCATCATTTTCTTCTAGCATTTTCAGAGTTTCAGTCTTCATATTGAGGTCTTTGATCCATTTGGAGTTGGCTTGTGTACAGGGTGAAAGGTAGGTGTTCAGTTTTATTCTTCTACAAGTGGTAATCCAGTTTTGCCAGCACCACTGGCTGAAGATACTGTCGTTCCTCCTTTGAGTCTTCTTGGTCCCTTTGTCAAATATGAAGTGGCTGAAATAGCATGTGCTCATGTTTGGATCTTCAATTTTGTTCCATTAATCTACAGGTCTGTTTTTCTGTAGTACCAGGCTGTTTTTATGATTATAGACCTGTAGTATAGTTTGAAGTCTGGTATGGTAATTCCCCCTCTGTTACACCAACTCCAGTGTCGCCTGCGTATGAGCTGTGATGAAAGTCATATTCGAGGCAGGCGGGGGAGCAAAGTCCTTCGGGGCCTGACCCCCTGGAGGTCCCTGGCAGAGTGCTCGGCCTTAGCTTTCCAAATCTGCTCTAAATTGTCACTTTCCTGTGTTTGGGCTTGGCATGCTGTCTTTCTTAGTTATAATATACTTTCTGAATACAACAAAGTCCTCTCTCAAGTTTAATTAAATGTTCCTTATAGACAAGGACAGAGTTACCTAGATGTTCTGGGAGTTGCAATAATAGCCAAATACCTCCCCCAGTTTTAGGCCACTCTTGGAGCAGGAACTTTCTGTAAATCTTAGTCAAATTAAATATAAAAATATTTTTGAGTACGACCCTCCTTTCTTAAAAACTCTTACAAAAATTCATTGAAAAAACAACATTACATTGGGTGATATCATAGACCAATTACAAAATAATAAATTGTTTGAAAAAGGTTCAAAATAGGATAATCAGGTAAAAATGATGTTTTATATCATGACTGTTACTGAGTAAAATGGGAATTCCAGTGGCAGTCTGTATGTCGGGAGGCATTATTTAATTAAAGGAGAGTGGGCTCCTCCTTTAAGAAAAAAAGCAGGTGTCCCTGTTCTCCCCTCCTTTCACAGGAACTTATGAATGGGAAGATAATGGGTTAATATAGATGGGAGTGGGTCTTTTACTATATTTAAACTTCATGCAAAAATTGCTAAGAGCTAGGTCTCCTTGGTGCTTGTTAACCCCACAGCAAAAAAAAACTATTATTAATCAAATATACAATAGTAAATGGTGGCATTGCACAACTGTACCAAAGCAAGACATGTTGAAAAATTGGCTCCGGGTGCATTACAATTGGCCTGAGCCATTTCCCTGGAGACAGAAAAAGAAAACCTTAAGATCACAAAGTAAAGGTTATTTTAGTTATAAAGTAATAATAAAAAGAAAAGCCACAATCTCTCAGTTCAAAAAAAGTTTTGTTCCAGACTTGTGCCTGCGGTTTTGTGACCATTGTCTAAACTTAAAGATGTATTATGCTGTAATCTGCCAACCATGACCATGACTATGTACTTTGGTTAATGTCTGAAAATTGAATTGTTAGTAACCTGTCCAGTAGTTCTGGAAAGTTTGCCAACTCTCCTTGCTGTTTCTTCTTGAATGTACTATAAAATCACTGCCTTGAGCTCAATAAAATCGCTGCAGATCCAAAAGCCTCTCTTGGTTTTTCTTCTGTACACCATCACCGAACATGTGTTTTCCTTTCCAAAAGGACTCTGTTCTCCCACGATTAAGACCCCGACCCCCGGTGGGTTAGTCAGTGGCACCCCTCCATTGCTCTTTGTGCTCAGGTTGCTTTGGCTATCCAGAATCTTTTGTTTGTCCATATGAATTTTAGGATTTTTTTCCTAATTCTGTAAAGAAACCCATAGGGATTTTAATTAGGATTGCATTGAATCTGTATAATACTTTGGTATTTTTACTACATTAATTTTTCCAATTCATGATCATGGGAGGTACTTCCATCTTCTGATGTCTTCTTCAATCCCTTTCTTCAAGGATTTAAGTTTTTCACTGTAGCTATCTTTGGTGTCTTTGGTCAGGTTTGTTCGAGATATTTTATTTTCATTTCTTGAGGCTATTGTGAATGGGAAGATCTCCCTGAAATCCTTCTAGAATTGCTGTTTTGGGCATAAAGAAATACTATTGATTTTTCTAGATTAATTTTGTAACTGTCACTTTACTGAAACTGTTAATCTTTTCTGGGAGTTTTCTGGTGGAATGGTTGGCATTCCTTAGGAATCATGTAATCTGCAAAAGGGATAGTTTGACCTCCTCTTTTCCAATTAGTATTCCTTTGATTTCCTTTTCTTGTGTTATTGTTCTAGCAAGAGTTTCAGGCACTGCATTGAAAAGGATCAGTGTCCCTTTATATTTGACTTCTTGTTTTTCTCTTGTACCTTTCAGTATTCTGTCTTTTTTGAGGGGACATCTAGTGCTTTTACTATGATATGGTGTGGGGAATTTCTTGTCTGGTCTTGTTTATTTGGTTTTCTATGTGTTTCTTTTATTTGTAAGGGTATGTTTTCTTCAACTTGGGGAAATTTTCTTCTATAATTGTGTTTAAGATCTGGTCGATACCATTATCATAAGATACTTCTCTTTGTTCTATTCCCATGAAATGTAGGTTTGGGCTTTCCAAGGTGTCCCATTTTTCCTGATTATTCCACTCCTGTGGGTTTTTTTTTTTTCATAATCTCTGCTTGAACATTCCAGTTCATCCATGTTATTCCAGCATTGATATTCTGTTTTCTACTTCATTCATTCTGTAACTGAGGCTCTTCCTGGTCCTTTCCAATTGACTGGATGAGTATATTCTTTCATTTTTCATTTCAGCCCGAGTTTTCTTCAGTATTTCTGCCTCATTCTGAAGTTTATCATTATCTTCTTTTAGACTATCTCTATTTCCTTTTAGTTATTTGATTCATTTCTTTGTGTGTTGTTTAAATTCCCATGAACTGGGTTCTTTTTTTTTTTTTCGGTCTTTATTGAGACAGGGTCTCCCTGTAGCCCCAGCTGTCCTGGAACTCATTATGTAGAGCAGGCTTGCCTTGAACTCACAGAGATCCTCCTGCTTTTACCTCTTGGTGTCCAGGGTTACTTCTAGGGCGTTCTCATTGTAGGGGTCTGTATGCATATCTGGTCTGAGCTTACGTATGCATGGGCTAATATTTCCAACCAATGCCACCCCCTACCCACCCCAAGTCACAAGTGAGAGTCACAGGACCTCTCTGGTTATGCCCACAAATTGGGATGTGATGATGCCAAGGTCTGGGATTGGCCCCTGGGAGGTGATGTCACACTGCCAATATATGACCTGATGCATTTGAATAAACCACCATTCTGCATTTGGATTTATACCTTGCCATGATTCTCTGTACTGTGCTTTCTCATGCATGTTTCTGCATGGCCCACCATAGAAATGACCAGGCCAAACTACAGGGGTCTTCTACAAAGTTTGTAGTATTTAGCAGGGACTTATTTGGGTTTTTCATGTTATTGTTTTTTGTTGTAATTTGGGCATTACACCTACTTAACCACTGGGCCTTCTTTCTGAATATATACATATGTATATATATGTATAGCATGTGACTTAGAAACCTGATTGTGTATAAATATCAGGTGAAGTCACAATATAAAAAATTCTCTTGTAAATTAACCACAGATGTTTAAAAATATATAATTTGTTTTTCTGAAATTTTGTATAAGTTGTCTTTGTAAGGAACTTAATTGAAACTAACCAAATAGGGTATTGTCACAGTCACGGTCCTGAGAACATGTTCCAGTCCACCTGTGTGAACTGTATTTGACACATTGTTCTAGTCTCTGAAAATAGTAATTAATGCCTAAAATAAAATGGATTCTAAGGCAAAAAACTGGGACCAAATGAAGTAGAAACAAAATATTGATAAAAGTCATTTTTAAATGAAATGTTTGATTTATCTAGTAATAAATTCATAGGTGCAAAGTAAGCACAATCTATTATAAAACATGAATGTATGCTGGAAAATTGTTTATGATAGTTTCTTTATTTTTTCTTTATTTTTAGTACATGTGCATAAACACATGCCATGTCAGACATGTGTGTGGAGGCCAGAGGACAACTTTCTTTTTTTTTCAGTGTTGAGGACCTAACTCAGGTCTGTGGCTTGGGGCCCTGCACCCTGAGCCATCTTGCTGGACCTGAGTATATGCTTTAACAATGAGTGATGACAGATCCTGTGCAGTGGTGGACACGTTTTAACCTAGTTACCTAGGAGGGAGAGGCAGGAAGGTCACAGGCTCTGGAACAGAATGGACTATATAGAGACCTTGTCTCAAAATGAAATTTACAGAAAGGGGGGACAAAAGAGACTAGTAATGGAACGACTGCCTAGCACTCTATGAAGTGGCAGTTTAATCGACAGATTAATAAATGAGAAAGACAGAAGTTAGGAGAAGAGGTGGATTGTAACTTATCATTCTGTCCCTTGGTGGAATCATCAATACAGTGTAGAGATTGATGTAAAATTATTTTGATATATGGGGCTGGAGAGATGGCCTACGGTTAAGAGCGCGACCCTCTTACAGAGGACCCGGGTTCGATCCCCAGCACCCACATGGCGGCTGAGAAACCGTCTGAAACTCCAATTCCAGGAGAAACTCCAGTTCCAGGGGAATCCGACACCCTCTTCTGACCTCTGCGGCATTGCATGACACGGGTGCACAAACTTGCATGCAGACAGTACATTCATACACATACGGAAATAAATAAAATTAAAAACAATTAAAAAAATATTTTGATATTTTTTTTTATGAAGGCTTGAGCAACAGCATCGGCGTGCATCTTACTCATTTAATCTCAGCACTCAGGATGGAGAGGTAGGAGGATTTCTGAGATCAAGGAATTGTAGATAACAAGTTATAATTCATTTTCTCCCTTCCCCCTCCCCTTCCCCTCCCCTTCCCCCTCCCCCCTTCTGTCTTCCTTTCTTTTTCTGTTATCTAGGAAGATACCACCCCAGTTTGTTCAGGTTGTCCCCACAGTTAGAAACTTCCTGTCTCGCCCTTAGGAAGAGCTGAAATGCAGGCTCCAGGTATGTTTCTGTCTGGACGCTGGCTGGCCCCGTCCCTGAGCTGTGGTTCCGGTGTGGACCTGTCCTCTACAGCCCTCCCTGTTCCACCACTCGGACCTCATGCTAACTTGCATGAGACGTCTAGGAGGGCAGGGTCCTCCCCCAGCTGTCGGGGAGTGACCATGCCATCAGTAGGTTGCTCCAGGTGCCGGATACTGGCCAGATACAGGACGCACCATCCAGGGAGCAGAGACGGGTGGGAATCCAGAACCATCCCTGAGAAAGAAACCTAAAGCTGGAAATAGGCCGCTTCCTCCTAGGAGTGTGGACAGCGGATGGAGGGCTGTGCTCCCGCGATGCAGGACAGAGGACAGAACCAGCCATGTGCTCTCAGTACTTCATCTTTCCTGTCAAGCTCTCTCTTCACAATTGAAGTGTGTGTCAAGCATCCAAGGCCTAGTGGACCCTGGCAGCTTCCTGAGTTGGGCCCCTCGTTAGTGACTGGACACCCATACCCGGGCCTCCAGGAGGTAAAGTTTAGGAGAGAGGCGCTGTCTCCGAAGAGCAGAAGATAATTGCGCATGTGCACTCGGAGCTTTACAAAGATACCAAAGATCTCTACAACAAAAATTTTAAAACCCTGAAGGAGATTGAAGATGACATCAAAGATGAAAGCAACTGTGCTATTATAACGTGAATCTCTTAATGGGCTCTAGAATTGACCAACCACTTGTATTCACACATTGTAATTACCATATAGGGGTAGAAGATATGTATTCATATTAAAAAAAAGAATCTAAAGTTACACTTCCCTTTCCCTGTGTGCAACGTTACTGTTAAAATGTGAATGCCTAAACGTGTTCTGGAATTAACCTAGGGTTTATTTTCAGATTTTGTAACGTTGTGGAGTGTATATATGCATATTTTGGGATAATATAAAATTAAATGGAACAAAAAAGATGGAAAAACCTCCCATGCTCATGAATTGGAAAAATTAATATAGTAAATATGTTCATTCTACCCAAATTAATGTACAGATTCATGCAATCCCATTAAAATCCCCATGAGTTTCTTTACAGACTTGGAAAAAAAAATCCTTAAATTCATATGGAAAACAAAAGACCCTAAATAGCTAAAGCAAAACTGAAGAAAATGCAATACAAGAAGGGAATCTTTACCAGACTTCAAGCTATATACAGGGCTATAGCCATAAAAACAGCTGTACTGGCCAAACACAGACCTGTTGACCGAGGAACAAAATTGAAGATCCAAACTTAGCTCATAGAATTTCAGCCCACCTCATATTCCATAAAGGGGCCAAAACGCTCATTGGAGGAAAGATACGAGCTTCAGTAAATGGTGTTGGCAAACCTGGATCACATTTGTAGAAGAACAAAATTAAACCCTACAACTCACCGCGCACAAAAATAAACTCCAAGTGGATCAAAGAACTCAACATGAAACCTGAAACTCTGAAAGTGATAGAAGAAAAGTTGGTAGCATCTAAAAGACATAGGAGTAGGAAAAGATTTCTAAATCAAAGAGCAGCCTCACAGGAAATAAGGTCAACAGCAACAAGTGGGATCTCATGAAACTCTTTTGTACAGGAAAAAAAAAACAGCTTTTGTACAGCAAAAGAAAAATCAAAGAAGTGAACAGAAAATCCACAGAGTAGGAGGAAATCTTCAGCAGTGATACGTCTGACAGAGCATTAACATCAAGAATATATAAACTACTCAAAAAACAAAGAAGTGAGAAAACAAATGACTCACTCAAAAGATGGAGTAAAGAGCTAAACAGAGACTTCACCAGTGAGGAAGCAAAGGTGGCTGAGAAACATCTTAAAAAGTGTTCAACATTGGGGACTGGAGAGATGGCATAGGGGTTAAGAGTGCCGACCGCTCTTACAGAGGACCCGGGTTCAATCCCCAGCACCCACATGGCAGCGGAGAACCATCTGAAACTCCAATTCCAGGAGAACTCCAGTTCCAGGGGAATCTGACACCCTCTTCTGACCTCCGCGGCATTGCACAACACCAGGTGCACAAATCTGCATGCAGACAGTACATTAATACACATACAGAAATAAATAAAATTTTTAAAAAGTGTTCAACATCATTAATAATTAAGGAAATTCAAATTAAAACCACTCTCAGATATCATCTCACTCCAATAAGACACCAAATGCTGGAGAGGTTTCGGGGAAAGGGGAACACTCATCCACTGCTAGTGGGAATGTAAATAAACTCTTACAACCACTGTGGAAAGCAGTGTGGAGAACCCTTTAAAAACTCAAAATGAGCTTACCACCTTATCCAGTCATCCACTCCTGGGTATATACAGAACTACCCACAAGAATCACCGCACAGATACATGCACATCTATGTTTATTGCAGCCACTCTTCACAATAGAGAAAAGCGGGGACCAACTCAATGCCCCTCAACAGATGAGTGGATAACAAAATGCTGGTACATCTATACAATGGAGTTCTATTCATCGATAAAGAAAGATGACATCATGAACTTTATACATAAATGGATGGAACTTGAAGCCATTATGCTAAGTGAAGTAACACAGTCCCCCCAAAATGAACAGAGAATGGTTTCCCGCATTTGTGGATGCTAGCACCAAATGCCTAGTTGAAAGGCAAGTGAGCAATGTTATTTTTTATATTTCTTTCTNCGTCCATGGTTTGACTGGCATGCTGGGCTCTAGGGGGACATCAGATGTGATGTTCAGGCCCACAAGGCTCCATGAAGAAAACACAGCTGAGGAGGAGTCCTGCCCACTGCCCTGTGACACCTGCTTGAGGCAGATAGAGTCTTGACTCACCCCTTCCTGGCGGTCACCTCTGATCCCTCCTGCTCTATTGCTTGACTTCTTGACTCATGCACACCTGTAGTGAGCCAGAGGAACTGTGAAATGGATGTAACACAGGAGTATACAGTTCTCACACATTCATGTGACATCAACACCTTTCCCAAATTTAGGTAGTTAAACCCTATATACGAGAGCTGAAGGTCAGCAGAAGAAACTCTCCAATTGACATGTTAGCTGTGGAATGAGATCTCACTCCCATTTCAAACCTTCTCCTGTTCATACATCATCATTAAGAATCATGTTGAGCCATTCTCCAGTGTAGTAAATAGAAAATTCTAGAGGTTTAGATTAGTTTTAATATCTAAACATTTGTGCCTATATATTTAATATGTTTAAATCTATGTGTTTTGCTTCTTAAATGTCTGAAAAAAATTAACAGCTAATAGGAAATTTGTAAGACAATCCTAAGCAGTAAGACAGACTATTCTTTTGCTCCTTAGATTACAAATCACGTAAAAATGAACAGAACAGCTGCGCTGTCATCTCCAAGGAAAACGTGTTTTCTGTCACTTGTCTTTCAGAAAATCATTGGGTCTTCCAAAAACAAGTTAAAACCCCTGTGAAATCAAGTGAGTCTGACTGCTGATTGTGAATCCATCTCAATCACTGTGCTCTCCTCACAGATCTCTGCATTTTAACTGTGTTACTTGGTCCCCCAGAGCATGTTAGTGTCACTAAGCATGAATTCTAAACCACTGTGACTCTAACAGACACACATGTACAGGTTCTGTGTTCCGTAAATGAAGATGTAAATGCTGATGGACTGCTCTAAGAGAGGTGTTCTGTATAAGGAAGCCCAGGGCAGCTGAGGGAACTGGATTCTAATCCTGGAGTCTGTGAGTGGCCTTCACTGATCTCTGGGCTATGCATATCTGCAGAAGAGCTGCAGCAAACACTGTTTTGTTTTGTTTTGTTTTTAGTAATTTATACAATCTAAATATTAAACCTGTCAGATGTGTCATTGTCGAAGGTTTTGTCCCAATCTGTTCATTTTCTATTCACTTCTTTGATTGTTTCTTTTGCTATACAGAAGCTTTTGAGTTTAATGAGGTCCACTTGTTGATGATTGATCTTATTTCCTGCACAACTGCTGTCTGGTTTAGAAAGTCTTTTCCTACCCTATACCTTGTAGGCTACTGCCATCATTTTCTTCTAGCATTTTCAGAGTTTCAGGTTTCATATTGAGGTCTTTGATCCATTTGGAGTTGGCTTGTGTACAGGGTGAAAGGTAGTGTTTAGTTTTTTCTTCTACAAGTGGTAATCCGGTTTTCAGCACCATTGCTAAGATACTGTCTTTCCTCCATTGAGTCTTTTGGCCCTTTGTCAATATGAAGTGGCTGAAATAGCATGTGCCAGTTTGGATCTAATTTTTTCCATTAATCTATCATGTGTCTGTTCTGCAGTACCAGGCTGTTTTTATGATTATCCTGTAGATAGTTTGAAGTCTGTATGGTAATTCCCCCTCTGTTACACCAACTCCAGTGTTGCCTGCGTATAGCTGTGATGAAAGTCATATTCGAGGCAGCGGGGGAGCAAAGTCCTTCGGGGCCTGACCCCCTGGAGGTCCCTGGCAGAGTGCTCGCCTTGACCATTTCCCGATAGCTCCTAAATGTCACCTTCTTGGTGCTGGGCTTGGCATGCTGTCTTTCTTAGTTATAATATACTTTCTGAATACAACAAAGTCCTCTCTCAAGCTTAATTAAATTTCCTTATAGACAAAGGACAGAGTTACCTAATGGTCTGGGAGTTGGCAATAATAGCCAAATACCTCCCCCAGTTTTAGGCCACTCTTGGAGTGGGAACTTTCTGTAAATCTTAGTTAATTAAATATAAAAATACTTTTGAGTACGACCCTCTTTCTTAAAAACTCTTACAAAAATTCATATTAAAAAACAACATTACATTGGGTGATATCATAGACCAATTAAAAATAATAAATTGTTTGAAAAAGGTTCAAAATAGGATAATCAGGTAAAAATGATGTTTATATCATGACTGTTACTGAGTAAAATGGGAATTCCAGTGGCAGTCGTGTATGCGGGAGGCATTATTTAATTAAAGGCAGATGGTGGGCTCCTCCTTTAAGAAAAAATAACATACAAAGGGTCCCTGATTCTCCCCTCCTTTCACAGGAACATTAATGAATGGGAAGATAGATGGGTTATATAGATGGGCAGTGGGTCCTTACTATACTTTAAACTTCATGCAAAAATTGCTAAAGCTAGGTCTCCTTGGTGCTTGTTAACCCCACAGCAAAACAAACTATTATTAATCAAATATACCATAGTAATGGTGGCATTGCACACACTGTACCAAAGCAAGAATGTTGAAAAATTGGCTCCGGGTGCTTACAATTGGCCTGAGCCATTTCCCTGGGAGACAGAAAAAGAAAACCTTAAGATACAAAGTAAAGGTTATTTTAGTATAAAGTAATAATAAAAAGAAAAGCCACAATTCTCAGTTCAAAAAAGTTTTGTTCCAGACTTGTGCCTGCGGTTTTGTGACATTGTCTAAACTTAAAGATGTATTATGCTGTAATCTGCCAACCATGACCCATGACTATGTACTTTGGTTAATGTTGAAAATTGAATTGTTAGTAACCTGTCCAGTAGTTCTGGAAAGTTTGCCAACTCTCCTTGCTGTTTCTTCTTGAATGTACTATAAAACACTGCTTGAACTCATAAAATCGCAGCAGAACCAAAAGCCTCTCTTGGTTTTTCTTCTGTACATCACCGAACTGTGTTTTCTTTCCAAAAGGACTCTGTTCTCCCACGATTAAGACCCCACCCCCGGTGGGCTAGTCAGTGGCACCCCTCCATTGCTCTTTGTGCAGGTTGCTTTGGCTATCCAGAATCTTTTGTTTGTCCATATGAATTTTAGGATTTTTTTTCCTAATTCTGTAAAGAAACCCATAGGGATTTTAATTAGGATTGCATTGATCTGTATATACTTTGGTATTTTATTACATTAATTTTTCCAATTCATGATCATGGGAGGTACTTCCATCTTCTGATGTCTTCTTCAATCTCTTCTTCAAGGATTTAAGTTTTCACTGTAGCTATCTTGGTGTCTTTGGTCAGGTTGTTCGAGATATTTTATTTTCATTTCTTGAGGCTATTGTGAATGGGAAGATCTCCCTGAAATTCTCTTAGAATTGCTTGTTGGGCATAAAGAAATACTATTGATTTTTCTAGATTAATTTTGTAACCTGTCCACTTACTGAAACTCGTTAATCTTTTCTGGACATCCCTCCCCTGGCTACTGTAAATGTCCCTACATTGTTTCTTCCATCCTCCAGCTTCTTTCTTCAATCTTCATCATTTCTTTAAGGCTGGTCTCTACAAATCAATGATTTCCTTTCAAATTGCCTTTAAGGTCTTCCTAAGCCTTTCACAGCCAGATACCTGGAGAACTCTCTAACACTATCTCTCAATTCCAAAAAGTATCCTGAAGGAATGCTTTTATTACACCCCCCATTGTTCACTTACCTGAAAACTAGGGCTCAGAATTAAATAAAATATTCATTGTTTTTATTTTTTTTTGTAAACAATATAGAGAGAGAAAGAGAGAGACAGAGAGTGACAGAGACAGTGCTCAGATGCCACAGCTTGTGGAGTCAGAGGACAGCTGTCTCTCTGGTGGTCAGTTCTCGCTTCCACCTCATTGAGATGGGTGTCTCTCATTTCTCTTCCTGTGCTGTCTACTCCAGGCTTGCTGCCCACTAGCTTCTGGGATTCCCCTGTCTCTGCCTCCCATGTCACAGAAGGAGTGATGACTCACAGGCCCATGCCTCCACATCCAGCTTTCTCTTTGGGCTTAAGTGCTCACACTCAGATCACCAGAGCTTATTGGCTACCAGTTTATCTGCTGAGCCATCTCCCTGGTGCAGAGTGAAAATGAAAGTAGGCTCGGACTTTCTCCTGAAACAAGGTCATCACCAAGGTCATTTCATCCCTGCTGTCTAATCAGAGCATCATTTGCTCTTAGAGTACAATGACAGATCTAGTGAGATTAATCCATCTACTATATAAATACATATATATATGTATAGGCACATAAGCACATACATATACATCTACTATATAAATACATATATATGTATGTATATATACATAAACACACATATATATTTCTCAAACAATGCTTAAATCTTCTCTAATATATGTATTTTTAATACAGATCAGAATAAAGCAAGCATTTTCATTACAGCCCAATTAAGAAACATAGAAAGGGTGCACACACCCATACAAGCCAACTGAAACCTTACTGTGTAGGAAAATATTTTTAGAAGTTAATATCAAATAGTTTTATTTATATATAGATATAATACAGAAAATAATTCCTAATAAGTGTTAGGAAGACTAAAGACAGATTTTACGAAACAGAATGGATACATTTGCATTTTTCATAAATGTATTCTTGTCCAAAACATTGTTTTGTAAATATTCCTCACTTCAAAGTCTCATTCATTATGAAAAGAATGTAATGAAATATTCAAATTTTCTCATTCATTACTCGCAGCTCAGAATGTAAAATAGAGCTATTTATCCACTTCCAGATCTTCTGTGATAATGTATAATGTAGTCCAACCCAAAATAACGTTCTTCTCTCCTCGAGAAATCCTGTATGAATCTCTGTAATCAGAACATAATAAAGGGATTAATTTGAACCTGTTTATTCAAGACTCATCCCTCTACTAACCCTAAAGTTCAGCATCTCTCCTCTTTGAGTTCTTCATGACTCCCCACCAGAGCTAATTCTTCCTTCATTGTCATAGTTCTCTCTATGTTTAAATTTCTAGTTGATCCATCTCATTATATTCAATTCTTGGCTCATCTGTTTGATTAGTCTCTCAGATTATCAAAGTCTCCACCTCCTTTGCACAGACACTTGGTTAAAGTCCAGAGGTGTCAATACAGCTTAAAGAAAGTGCTCAGTTCTACTAAGCCATTTTACTGAACAATTCACCAGTTCTTCTTGATCTTGAACAAACAGCAACGTGGCTTCTTTTGTGTAGCAGTCAGCTAGACCTTCATTCCAAGGTCTGGATGTTTGAGAAAAAAATAAGCACTTGTCTCGATATGAATGCCAACCTCTTGGACACTGTCGTAGAGCTGGTCTACCTAAAGTAAAAAAAGAAGAAATGTTGTATTTCTGCTCTGTTCCTGCTGCACCACAACCAATTATACATGATAGTTGCTGTACTGATATGTTTATTAACACAAGCTGGAACAAGATTAATGCTGTCACACATCAATAACACATAATAAAATAATTCATTTTATGTTTTATTTCTGTTAACTTCAAATTGAACAGATTGCCATGTTTATAAAAATAATCAAATATTCCACTTCAGCGTACTTTCCAACTTGACCTGACTTTTGTACGTTAGTGAGCAAGTGAGCCAGCAGCCTGCGGCAGCACGGCCAGTGGTTTAGATCACAGGCTTCAAGGTCACAGGATGCAGTTCCCAGCATCATCACCTGCCAGTCACGTGACTCAAGTTGCTTCACCTTTTTACACCTCAGTCTTCTTAAACATAGAATCATGGCTATAACGTTCATGAATGGACCGTTGTCAGCCTTAACTAAGGTGACTCATGTTATCTATCAAATGTCTCCTGTTCTACTTAGGAAATTCAGGGCAGAGATTCACCTGTTGTTTCAGTCCTGTTCTTGTGAACATCCGCATTGCTTTCTTCTATGGATGACTTTTGTATTAAGAATCCCACTAGTAAATAAGAAAAGACATGAAGAGAATTAGATACTGAAACAAACAGTAGAATGGCTGCTATATTTCTCATTTCAAGAAAACAACTTATGGGGCTGGAGAGATGGCTCAGCAGTGAAGAGCACTGGCTGTTCTTGCAGAGGACCTGGGTTCAAATCCCAGCAATCATATGGGCAGCTAAGAACTATCTAACTCCAGTTCCAGGGGATATGGCACCCTATTTTGAGTATTACATGACACTAGTGCACTTACATACATGCATGCATAACACTCAAACACACAAAATAAAAATAAATTTTAAAAAAAGAAATCAGCTTTATTTCAACAAACCCAAACATATAAGCTGAGAACAAAAGTATTAGCAAGGGGCTGGAGAGATGGCTCAGGGGTTAGAGCACTTATTGTTCTTGCAGAGGACGTGGATCCAGTTCCCAGCACCCACATGTGGTTATTACCTGTCTTTAAGTCTAGTTCCAATCGACCCAACACCTTCTTCTGGCCTCTGTGGACATTGCAGACATGTGGTACCCTTACATACATACATGCAAACCACTCATGCACATTAAATAAAATTTTAAAAATACAAGTATTAGCAAGTTAAGGGTCTATTTTGGAGACAATGCATAGAAAACAAAACAAAACAAGAAAATCACAGAGCAAGTGGATCTACACAGCTGTTAGGCTCAGATTATCTGAGGTGGCACTAAAACTCTCAGATTGATCACACTCTTGAGCCAACTTTCTCATCTTCAGAATGACTCTGAGATAAAGACAGTCTACTGCCATGGAGATTAGTAGACAATAAACTAAATATTTGGGCATTTTTGTTTTCTTTCTTATTTTCCTCTTTTGTCATACTTGGGAACTTTTTACAAATTCTGGGTGCACATGTGTCCTGCCCCATCATGACTCGCATAGGCTCACATATTTGACTACTTGGCCCCCAGTTAAGGTTATGGAACCTGCAGGAGTTAGAGCTTCAATCAAGGAGTCTCCCTGGGAACAGGCTTTGAGATTCTATAGCCTGGACTCGATTTCTCTCTCTGCTTCCTGTGTGTGGGTGAAAATGTGATCAGCCACATTCCTGCTCCTGCTGCATGCCCTCCTGACATGATGACTGTATCCCTGTGGGACTCTGAGCCCAAACGAACTTCTTTGGGTCATTATATTTTATCAAAGCCACAGAGAAGTAGCCAATAGCTTACGAGGACCTTACTCTTTAATTATTGTAGTGTGCAGTACAAAGAAATGTGATACTGTTTTATTTGTTTTATCTCAAAATGATTTGGTTATATATGATATTTTGCAGTGCCATTTAAATTTTATTAGTGTTCTTGTATTTGTGTAGACAATGTCCTTGGGATTCTGACTGAGATTATGTTAACTCTACAGTGGAATACTTTCAGCAACTTAACAAAGTTCTAATTCTTGACTATTTGGTATCTTTTTATATTTGGAGTCTATGTTGGTTTTCATCCATAGTTTACAATTTAGTACATGAGTCCTTTGCCTCCTTTGTCAAGATTATTCTTAGGTGTTTTATTCTTTTCAGTTCTATTATCCATAAGTGTTTTCCTAATTTTCTGTTCAATTAGTTCCTTATAAGTGCGTATAAACAGAAAGGTTTTCTATAGTGAAATTCCATCAAGTTTACTAAATTCTTTCTGGAATCTTTTTTTAAAGGGAGACAGTGAACTCAGTGCCCCAATACCAGAAATTATGCAGTCGAGTTTCCTGCATTTGGGGAAATCACAGGGATCAGCACATCCTAAGTGCAATGGATGAGCCTCACCCTGGAAAACCACCTTCCTGACCATGGTGTCTCCCCTGCCGGGAAATAAATATCCAAAATCTTAGTTAAATTGGAAAACCAATGTAAGAAACTCAATAAAAAACAAAGTCAGCAACTAAGACTTTGCAGTCTCTGTCCCCAGCCAGCACCGATGTCTCTGCTTGGCCCAACACCAGTTTTTAAGCCCCAGAGAGGACAATCATAAGTGACCAAGGGCCACGTTTGCACACTGCAATCCCCCAACTCCCTAATTGACATTTATATACCCAGGGTGGCTCTAGACCAAAGGCTGGAAAAGCAAAGTTCCTGGCAAGGAGTCACAGATACACCCTAACCTGCTCAATATCCCATGTTAATAAAGGAAGCTGAAAAGGAAACTGGCTTACCTGCCACCCACTTCCCTCCCCTAACCCAGCACAGACAGCAGCCTCACACCCCTGGTCAGTACTACTGAGATCTAAGACACTGGGATCCCAGCCCCTGAGTTATGACTGTAAAAGGTTCAAGGGGGGGGGGCTTGTTTCACTACCTGCTCAGCTCTAAGCAGAGGAGATGCTGCCCTCAGCTGAGCTACCAAGGGTGCTGCTTGCAGGCTTGCTTCCCTCCAGAACATCAATGCCTGAGAACCAGTCCTTCTGCCAGAGAGGAATCAGTCCAGGAGCTCCTTTGCCTACAGCCTGTGAGGGGTGGGGCAGCCACATCAATTCTTTGATGCTGCATTTGCCTGACAGCAATGGCCAGGGATGATGGTTTGCAGAGTGGACACCACAGCACTCGCTGATGGCTGCTCTCACTGGCCTGCCAGAAGGAAGCGTCCCTCTCATCACCAAGGAACAGTTGTGCTCCCTTTAATCTGTTCCATTTGTTGCAGCAGCTGTCCTCCTTGGCAGCAACTCCTGCAGGCTCGCATGTTCACACACTTGCATGCCCAGGTGAGGCTGGGCATGCCTCCAGCAAAGAGGGAGAATTCGGTGGAACTGGAGTGAGGACAGATCTGGTGCTGACCAGGGCTATGGGAATGAATGTGAGCCTTTCCTGTCATACTGCCAGACCTGGAAGACCTTTGTCCCCAGGATCTTTCGTGTCCACCGACATGCAGAGCTCTCAGAGCTGGAGTCCTTTGAAACCTCAGTGACCTGGGCAGAGGTCCAACTGCACACAGAGTCTCGGCGCCAGGACTGATGTTGTTATGAACTGTGACAGAGAGGACGCTGGCGCAGCGGAGGTCTTGTGGGGCAGAGTGTGCGGGGCTGACAGGTGGCAGCAGGTGGAGTCCAGGTCCCAGCTGGCAGGGTTCCCTTGGGATCTGGGCGCTCTTCTGCAGTGGGTTTCATTTCGCTCCTCACCTGAAGGGGGCGACCGCCTGTCCCAGAAAGCAGTGCAGGTGGAACACACTTAGGCCTCTGCTTTGAGGCTCCTCCCCCAATAAACGTAAGAGCTGACGTCATCAGAACATAGTCTTTACTAGGTCAGAAGGAGGCGGAGCTCTTGCCGGTGGTGGTGGCGCCCACCGGAAGGACCTGCTGAAGGCGGCGGGAGCATCAGGAGTTCGAGGTTACCCATGGCTACATCCTTTTTCCCTCCATTCGCCAAGCCACCCGCCCTTCCCCCTCCTCTGCGCTAATGGAGCACTTCCCATGCCAACAGAGACCTGCGGGTTCCAGGTTTATTTTTAGCTACAACGCGGCTAAATAAATTCCTGCAAGTGGAAGTATGCACAGATAAAAATGTCTTTCTGCCACTTCAATGTCCCACAAAGATCATAGGCCTGAGGCAGGCTGTGTGTTAAAGGCGCATGCCACTACTTAACTACCAAGAACTCTGTGCCCAGCACCCAGGGCCCAATCTCTTGCTCCCTTCTTTACAGGACTCCTGTGTACAGGTCACACACACATCAATAAAAAAGTAAATCCTTTAATGAAAAATACTATATATTCAATATATATTCAATTTAGTTTCCTCTAAAATATTAAATTTTTTTCAATGAATGAATTTTAAATTCTGCTCTCAAAACCAAGAGAAGTTCCCAGGGGTGACATTGAAAGACACAAAGAACCCCAGTTCTGTATCTTTTCTGCTATTGTCCTGTGGTGCTGTGGGTCCTTGCTATTCTTTGCATCAACTTCAGGTTTCACAGCCCTCTGGGGCCTTCGGGAAATATCCAGCTAAAGAGGTAAACATTCCCATAGGCCCGCTGTCCCCACAGCCCACATGTGACACATGTCTTCTAGTTCACTTGACTTACACTTGGTTTCATTCTTGTAGTACTTGGCACCATTTCCTCCTCCTCCTCCCCCTCCTCCCCCCTCCTCTTCCTCCTTGTCCCCTTTTGAAAGCATTGGCATCTCACAAACCCCCTTCCAGCCACCAGGACACAGGTGCTCCCAACATCTTGGTTCTCCAGGTCTGTAGTGCTGCTCTGTCCCTCACTACTGAACTGGCAGCTCAGGAGCTCTCCCTTCCCCAGATGTGGAGAGCAGGTGTGGTGAAAGTCCTAAGAAGGCACTAGAGACTTTAACAAAGTTTTATGACTAATACCTGAGTCTTATGACTAACACCTGATTCCCTCCTACCTCTAAGTAAAGCCACGCTCACCGTTTGAGCTGTGCAGGTGCACCTTGTATGCCAGATCAGGCCAGATGATACCAATAGACCAGCCACGCAACCTGGGCTGGGAAGGTGGATAAATAGAGGGACTTTCTAGATAGAGAGACACAGACTCTCTCCTTTCTAGTCTTAGGAGAGAAGCTTGCTTGCCTGAGGGAGGAGGCGGCTTGGAGAAGGGAGAAGGCTTAGCGGGAAAGACCTGAGGCTTAGAGGGAGAAGCTTGGAGGTAGAGAAAAGATGTGCCTGAATAAACCGTTCTGACAAGACCTACAAGCCTGAATAATAAACTGCTTTGAGAAAAACCAACAAAGAGGTGCTTTGTTTCTGCGACAACATACAATTGTTTCTGTGGGGAGACAAGTGCTCCCTACACCCAGACATCTGCAGCAGTCCCAGGTCACCACATCCTGATGGGAGGACAAATCTTCCTGTCCAAGGCAGCCATGTGCTTGTCTGCTGGCTGACCAGGGCCCCCATGTGTCAAGGATGACCTCTGGGCAGGAGCTCTAGTTTGTCTTCAGGCTGTCAGGCCTGCTGACTTCCCACGGTCTGTCAGTGATCCTGCACTGAAGCCACCAGTGTGACCCCAGCGTCTTCCCTGCAGCCTCTGCTGGCTGATGGGACTGGGACTGGCAGTGGCTCATGTGGCCATGGAATTTCCGGGTCTTCCTCAGTGTGGCCTGCATGGGGGCGACTGAAACAAAATGGCTCCCTTCTTAAGGCTGAAGCCGCCAGTGCTGTGCACACAGGTCACTGTGCACCATTCCTGGGGAAGCGAGCTGGCCTGCTGCCTCTACCTTTGTCTGCATGCATTCTGTTGCCATCAACATGGGCCTGTGAATCCCTGTTCAGGACCCTGAATTCACATCACTAGATATGGACTCAGTAGCAGATGGCTGGATCATTGGGGATCCTCCATATCATTGACTGATTCTTTCATGAACTGATTGATACCTGATAACTGATTAGTTTCTCTGCTTGTTTAGTGCTGGGCCCCACTGTCCTTCACAGCACCTGAGCTGCTTTGCATTTCATTTCTGTATCCAGGTTAGGATGCCCACAGGCTTGGCAAGCATCTCTTTCTCCCCTTTGGAAACCTACCCACCTATTGCAGACAGTCCCTCTAAGGGCCTTTGTAATATCAGACCTGGTGGGGTCAAAAGTGCCCTTAACACATCTCTAAACAAGAGCACTGCAGCCATGGTGGTCAGCTCCCAGGAGGACAAGATGAAATGACCTGTTGACCTCTAAGGTCACCAATGTTAAGTGAACAGAGGACAAGCTGTGGTCTGAATGGAGCCCTTGCAGGAACAAGTTGGGGAGACAAGTATTGGGCTGGCTGTGGCACACTGACTTCTGTAGAGCAGGACGCCTTTAGTGAGTTTTCTTCTTTCTCAAAGTGTATTTTGTCATGAATATGTCTGTGTTTGTACATATCCAATGGAGTAGAGGCTTCATTTGTAGGTGCTCTGAAGATCCAGGCTTCCATGTAGTATAGTTAATGTACCAACAGTTCCCAGCAGAGGGGACTGCAATCTTTCACCTTTCCATCCATAATCATATATGCTGATCCAACATAGTAGAAATAACTCGTAAAACATCTTAGAGAACATTGCTTTCGTTTCATGCACCAACACTTATATCGGCTGGGGATCATTTTTCTTGATTTTGTAAATGTGTAAAGATTAAAGTGGAAGTTCTGCTTTCTCATTCCTGAGTTCAGACTTGCTTTGTAGCCTACAGTATCTGTCATTGGTTGTTGTTATAATTCCAGAAACGCTGAGACATGCAGAGGAAGAACTGAAGAAACACAGTTTGCCTGAGCCTGGGCCTAAAGGCCCCATGTGGTCCCAGCTAAGGGCTCCAGCCAAGTTCAGGTAGCTCAAACCAGTCTTTATCATCCTGCTCTGCAGAGATCTTATAATTTAAATATATAATCTTAAATATTTTGAAAAGTTACGTAAGCCATTCTGTTACATCTTTCTTGTAGAAAACTTGAGGGTAAATTAATATAAAAATAACTCTCAAGAAGAATTATGTGTGGATTGAGCTTCAGTGTTCTTAGCTTGACTGAATGGAGACAGGCTTCTTCCTGACCATGAGCTCCTGATCTCTCTTGCAACATTCACTTAAAAGTATTTTGCTATGCACATGCTTGGTAAATCCTAACACTTATGGGAGCAGAGGCAAGTGTATCTTTGTTCTATTCAAACAAGACCAGCCGGGTAGCACAGAGCAAGGTTCAGGAGGGGTTTGTGGCTACAGGAGGACGCGCTGTGTCTACAATCAAAGACAAAAGATATATAAGTGTTAGTATAGATTATATATAAAAGATTGAATATTAGTGATATGTGTGCTATCTTTTAATCTTACCGGGGAAACCAAAGAAAGGAAAAAAGAAGAGAGTCCTTGGATCACAACATACAATACAGGAAGATTTTTCTCAAGAACCTGGAAGTTCCCCTTTAATACACAGTAATCAAGAAAGATAGCTTTCCTGTCTATGGCCTGTGTGGTGGTGTGCATCTAACTCCCCTAAGAGACGGGAATTGCAACATGGTCATGTCCATGTACCGAAAACTCCTCTCTGAATGTACGGCGATGAAGATTTTGGTGCCAGTCCTACACTGTGACTCAACTTGCTGTTTGTGATTTAGCAGCCTAGGGAAGTATAATAGCTGAATCACAAACGGCGATAATCTTGCCCTACACAACAGAAGAGTCTTCGTGTGCAAGTCACAAGTAGTGTTATCGTCTTTTAGTCCCAGCCTAAAGGAGATGAAAACTCAGGTAATGATAGCATGGATGTACAATCCTGCTAGGAACTTCCAACTGTGGTGTGAATTCTGGCTCATCCCGAGAAAGTAATCTCTAACCCAAGCACCCGTCTTATATAGGCTGCTGCTGCGGAGCTGAGAGCTTCCTGCTGCTGCTTGCTGCATCGTCCATGCTCGTGGCGTCGGGCAAGCTCTGCTCTCTCTGATCCAGGCCCCCAGCATCTGGTTCCTGAATCCTGAACCCCAACTGAGTGCAGCCTTGAGTTGACATGTTAACTGGCCTTCTGAGCTGGGAGGATCTGTGGGTAGACTGGTGTCTTTGTTATCGCCTTCTTTAAGGGCCTAAGTTGCCCATAGTCTTGCAGCTTGAGAACTCTGCTTGGTTGTCACGAATTGTTGGGGGTTGTTTTGGGCTATCTCTTCCTGGGAGGCTCTGCTAACTTGTACATCTTTCCCTAGAATAACTATTTTATCTTAACAGGCAAAAGCTAATGGGGGTAAATTGCCAGTTTTGAGTCTGACTTGAATAGTGCATGCTTTTGATCCCAGCCTTCAGTATTCAGAGTAGAGGGTCGCCTGAATGTTTCAGTCGTCTGGTCCTGCGCTGCGAAGTCCAGGCATTGCTACATGGAGATCCTGCGGCTCAAAGAACCACTGCCTTTTCGCTATTTAGTAAATTCCAATCATCATGAAACCCATGAATCTTGGTGTGGCGTAGGTGGCGTCCTCAGGAATTCCCTGAGCTCCTGGGCGTTGTCCCAATGGCAGCTGTGCTTCCGTTTCTCTGGCTAGAGACCCATTCGGGTTCTAGCACTTGAGTCAGTTTGGGTGCCGCCTGGCTTCTCCTGGGGTCCATTACAGGAGCTGACTTGAACACAGTAATGCAGACTCATTTTCAGCTGCTGGAATTCAACTGTGTTGATTCTGGCTCATCACTGGAAAGTAAGGACTGTAATTGGGGAGCCTGGACATCGTCTCCTGCACCTGAAAACACAGGAGAGGAAAACCAGGAACAAAGGAGTTTTGTTCAATGCTTGGCTCACACCTTCCCTAACACCCCCCCCACACACACACATTCCCTGCCAGTCGCCGGTCTACATTAAGGGGGGGTTTTTCCTTTACGCTGCGCTGTTGTCTCTGGCACCCAAAGATTCTAAAGTAATAGACTGACATCCCATTTGTTTTGCAATTTGTTTTTAAAGCTGAAACCCATCACATACACCAGGGTGGCCAAAAGTTCACAGATATCCCCCTGCCGCTTCTGGGCCTTCACAGTGCGGAGATTAAAGGTTATTGCCAACACCCACCCCAAGATGTTAATATTAATGTTTATTCAAAGTGAGTGCAAAAGATAAAGTATAATCAAATTTTAGTTTAAAAAAATTCAATAACCATGTCCAACAGGTTAATGCATAATTTTACAAACAATTTTCAGTATCTTGAAAAAAGGAAATGAGTTAATTTCAATTCTTAGGCATAGTTTGAAGTTATAAAAGTAAACATCACAGTATTAGTGTGGTTCCATCTCTCCTGGCTCACAACCCAGGCAGTGGTGATTCATCAGCGAGCCTGAAAGCAGCTGGCTGGTCTCTGTGTCTTCAGCAAGGTGGATCCTGTCTTGATCATCACAGAAATGTCAATTTTTGCTCTCTGGCTCTCTCGCTCTCTCTCTCTCTCCTGCCCTTGCCCCTCTTCCCAATCCTCTTTTGGGTGTTTGTGTTGTGTGTGTATAGTGTGGTGTGTGTGTGGCATGTGCACATGTTGTGTGTGCATATGTACCCGTGGGCATGTGTGTAGAGTGTTAGTGGACTTTGAGGATCTTCCTCTTCCTTGACTCTCCCACCATTTCATTGGAGGCAAGGTCTCCCAACATGAACCAGAGCTCACTGATGGGGACTGGTCTAGATGGCCAGCTGCTCATGGGACCCTGTCTCTGCTTCTGCAGCAACTGACTTACACTCATGCTGCCATGCCAAGCCAAGCATTTAACCGGGTTCTGGGAATCAAACTCTGCTAGGTCAGGGGTCTGTCTATAGTGGTGATTTCCCTTTACCTCTCTGTTTCCACAGTCCTTCCCTACTTCCAATGAACATCAGACTTATGAAATATTATTAGGACTGCCTATACTAATGTAAAGACTGACAATTAAACATATCTTAAAATTAAAATACTTCTCCCAATTAATAACAGGTATTTTCATCAAAGTACTCTTTCTCTTCAAAACTCAATGATTAGAAGAGAACATTTTCAGATTTGAAAGCACTGATCAGTTCCATTTATTTCATTTTCAGTAAACTAATTGTATGTCACAGTCACTTCCTTATTTTACAACTGTTTTTCTCAGAAACTGAAATCTAAGTCCTGAGACATCAGGTGACATCAGGATGGGTGAAGAGTTCAAGAAACACCACAACCAGGTGTTTCGATGACTCAAGAGAACACCAACACTCAAGGCTGGAGAATCATATTTTATTTATTCCTGGTGAGTTCATTTTTGACCAAGCTTGTGTCCGGGCTGTCATAGTTGGCATTGGAAAGTTAGATGTATTTCTAATGGGTTTTCTTTTATAATATGTGACTTGTTTTTCCTTTTTTTTTTTTTTTTTTTTTTTTTTTTTTTTTTTTTTTTTTTTTTTTTTTTTTTTTTTTTTTTTTTTTTTTTTTTTTTTTTTTTTTTTTTTTTTTTTTTTTTTCTATGTGCTTCTTGTAGTTGTATGGATATGTCTTCCTTAATTTGTTGAAGATCTGGTCAATATCATTATTCTGGAGTTCTTCTTAGTAAAGAAAGTATTTAAAAGTTAAAAATTCATTTAAAAAAAAAGAAATGAAAAGTAATATGGCTGGATATTTACAGAATAGAAGGGATAATGAGAATTCCCTCAAGCCATTTATTAAAGTGGTCTAAGCAAATGCAACATTGTGTTAAACTCTAAAATAAGGTTTGCCAGGCATGGTGGCTCACGCCTTTAATCCTAGCACTTGTGGAGGCAGAGGCAGGCAGATCTTTGTGAGTTCAAGGCCAGCCTGTCTACAGAGTGAGTTCCAGGACAGCTGGAGCTACAGGGAGACCCTGTCTCAAAAAGAACAACAACAAAAAATCTAAATAAGGTTATAGAGATACGGAGTTATTATGACTGTTACAGTCAACATTTTCAGTCTCCTCCTCTGGCTTGTATGCACACCCAGTTACAGTCTTAGATAAAGTGGACGAAAACAAGTATTGAGTTATCTATGGCTACTGTGACTCTTGTAACTAGTAAAGGAGGGACTTATTGGACTTTCCGTATAAATCCTCCTTAACTTGTACCACATATTACTGTTTTGGTTAATACTGCCCCATTTAATGGTATGGGTATAAATCATATAATATTCTAAAAAGCTGTTTGCCACAGATGTACTTTGTCCCAGTGTTGTTAACCAACCCCCTTTGTCATAGTACCTGTAATAATTAATAGTGCCTAGTATAGGGATTGTGGTTAACAGGTTGTTCTTAATTTCCAAAGGGCCATTATCAAGTCCTGCCCATTCAATGGGCTCAGTATTGTTGCTCCCTTATAATGATACTACTTGGAAACTGAGTATTCAGGACTTCCAGGCACAGGCTCGCCTGGAGAGCAGCTAACTGGCAAGACCTATCCTAGATGACCTGGGGCTAACCCTGTACAAGTCAGTCTCTGATGGTCAGTCTCCAAGTACATGTTGTTCTCTTAGTAATCAATCCTCTGTCCCAATATGAGTCTAAGATTTGACTCATGCCCATAGAGTGAGTGGGAAGTGAGGTACGGCTCCTCTAGATTGCCCTTAGCCATCCATATTATGAGGCCCATCTGAGCCCTAAAGTTAAAACTTAACTAAAGTATGGAATAAATGTTTAAATTCAACTGAACTGGGGCAGGAGTTTTTTGAAAAGGTCAGCATGTACCTGGTGGCCTGGAAACTAACTCATTCTACATGGCTTCTGTACTTTATGCTTGGCTTGGTTTTGAAGAATAGAAATTGTTAGGGAGGCTTACTATGCCAAAGCTTGAAAACTTAAACTCATACCTGGATGTGGTGTTTCCTATGTAAAACATCTCCCAGCTGTAGCTCTTCACTACATATCCTTGACTGAATGTTTGGTGTTAAGTAGTCAGCTAATTAAAGATTTTCTACTGGCTTCATTTTGTGCCTGAGTGTTTTTCTCTGGTGAAATTACCCCATTAAAGTAGGAAATTATTGCTATGAATCTTACTGCTTCATTGTGTCCCAAATATGATGTGCTTTCACTTTCATTCAATTATAAGAATTACATTTTTATGTGTATGAATGTTTTCCTGCATGCATATAAGTGCACTTGTCCGTGCATCCTGAAGATGTAGAAAAGGGTTTTGTATCCCCTCAGACTGGAGTATGGATGTTGAGAGATACCAGTGCATGCTGGGAGCCGAATCCCAGATCTCTGCAAGAGGACCCAGTGCTCTTAACCACTGAGAAATCTCTCAGCTCGAATCTAGGGATTTGTAAATTCTCTTATTTCTTAAGTTCCCCACATTATACTTTCAATTGTAGACGCTCTGTTACGTCCGCCTGCAAGAGCAGTGCTGCTTATTTCAGCTTTCTGTGAGCTTGGGTCTACTGTTTGGGATTACACAGCGTTTATTTCATTGTGGGTTAGCAGTAACATCAAGAATTTATTATCATTTCCTGGTTTTGTGACGTTTGCCCCGGTGTACCTAAGGTATGTGGTCAATCACTGGAGAAAATTCCATGGGTTGGTGAGATCACTATATATTCTTTACTGTTTTGGTGAACTGTTTTGTAGATGTCTGTTGGTTCTATTTGTCTTGTCATGTCATTTAATTCTAGTGTTTATTTACTTTTTGGTGAAATGCCTGATGTTGGTGAGGATGAAGTATAAAAGTTACTCAGGATCACTGTGTCAGAGATACTTGGCTGTTTTATATCTAGTAGTACTGGGTTTTAATGAAATTGGGTGTATTTGTGTTTCATGAATATATTTTAGAATTGTAATGTGTCTGCTTTGTGGATTATGTCGTTAATGAATATAGAACTAGCTGTTAGATCCTAACCACTAGAAAGACACGCACATGAGGCCGAGTCACACCAGGAAATAATTTACTGCAGAAATGCCAGGCCAAGGCTGACTACCTGTTAGCACATGGTGGGGTAGCAACAGCAGTAGCAGCATGGTGACTGAGGCACACCCCTTTATAGCCAAGGGGTGGGATCTTACATAAAGGGGAGAGGTTAGAAAATTGACAATCTCTGGAGGAAGTGGACATGTGTGTGTCCCTTGTAATTCTGGGAAGCCCAGATCTAACATTCCAGCCTTTTGATTTTGATAAGGGAATGGGATGTTGTTCTCTCTTCTGTATCTGCTTCAGAGCTGAGGGGGGATGAAGTCTCAGGGAGAATGGGTGTCAGGCTGGAGGGTTAGAGTCTGGTCTCCTATCTTGGCTGCTCTGGGTACCTAGTGGTTTTGGTCCAGATCATATGCCAGTTCTTTAGTGGAATTTTCTCTCCAACTGAAAGGAAAAACTGGTTGAGTACTTATCATGAGTATACCAGTGCAGAGACTTCACAGTACCAACATGGGGGAGCTACTGGGTGCATTAGCAATTGTAGGGTCTCTTCTAGGGTCTCCAGGGGAAGAGCAATTTACTTTATTCTGAGAAATTGGAAAATTATACAAATTAGATGACTACACGGGCTCCAGAATGAGAGCCAGTAACCATGAGAATATAAAAGGTGGATTTTCTAGCATGGCAGAGTAAATCTGTCACCTATCTCTGAGATATTTTTCTTTTTCGTTTTCTTTTTCTCTTTTTTTTTTTTTTAGTCTTTTTTGAGACAAGGGCTCCCTGTAGCCCCAGCTGTCCTGGAACTCCTCGTAACCAGGCCTGCCCTTGAACTCACAAAGAATCCGCCTGCCTCTGCCTCCCAAGTGCTAGGATTAAAGGCATGCACCACCACACCCAGCCTGAGATATTTTCTAACATTCATGGTAGGTTTCTAACTTGATGCAGTAGGTTTCTCACCTTTCTCTCTGGTATTAAGGTATAAGTTATTTTCTCTTTTGATTATAGTTTCCTGTTGGGGTGTTTAAAACCATATGGTTAGCTCAGATAAATTAAATTAGTTTTGGTGTTTAGGTCAGTTAAGGTTCTCATCCTTAGGGATCACTCAGTCCTTGCACCTCTCTCTTTTTACCAGTTCCATCTATGTGAGGACAAAGTCAGGTCTTGTTGACTGGAGCTTCCCTTTGAAGCTTGAGGAGTTTCTCCTCTATATTGATCTTTCCTCCCTTGACTGGACATCTGGCTGGATGAAGCTTTTTAAGTGAATCCCCAAGACCTCCCTGGCCCAGGGTGACTGGTGACTCACTGCCATAGGACGTCTAGAAAGGTGCCCATGCAGGACATTAGGATTTAGGTAACCTCAGAGGGTAAGGGCCAAAAGATTGTCCCTTCAAATCCCTCTTGCCAAATCAGAATGGAGCTTTAAGTATGGTTGTTAACCTCCAAGAGGATCAGTTGAATAAATTTGGTATTTAATTACCATATGACACATAGCTTGAACATTGACTTAAGCATTCTTAATTGCTGTGGCAAAACACTGTAATAGTAAAAGCTCATAGTAGGAGCCTGGTGATAGTAACTGCAGCACAGGCTAGGAAAGGATGCTGCTTACTGGCTTGTGTTCTGGCTCATGTTCAGCCTACTTTAACAAATATAGAAAATATGGCCAGGAGGAATTGCCCACAATGGGATCAGGCCAGTCCAATGAGAGCAATTATTGAGGTGTGTTTTTTTTTGCCCAGGGTTCAAGTTTGACATTAAACCTAGTTCACATTTGTTCTTTAAGGTCTATAAAGGCCATTTAGGTACTCAAAGTAAAATGGATTTAAACCATGAAAGGCAAAAAAAAAATGTTTTAACATAGCCCATGAAACAAACTCAAGATAATAAAGTGGTCAAAAGTAATACCTTCTAGGACTATCTCAAATGAAGGCTGCATCACTTGTCCCCAGATTTTGAATTATAGCTTTGAGAAGGAAAAGGATGGGGAGCAAGTATCACATACCTACAGCAGACAGGAAATCAAGCTCACCCAGATTTGTTTCATTCAGACTGTCCCACATGGTCCGAAGTAAAACCTAATTTTTTTTTCTGTCTCAAAAAAAAAAAAAAAAAAAAATATATATATATATATATATATATATATATATATAGAAGTAACATGTGCTGGCTGGGTGTGGTGGTGCTTGCCTTTAATCCCAGCACTCGGGAGGCAGAGGCAAGAGAATCTCTGTGAGTTCAAAGCCAGCCTGGTCTACAGAGTAAGTTCCAGGCCAACTGGGACTAAAAAGGAGACCCTGCCTCAAAAAGACAAAAAAGAAAAAAAGAAGTAACCTTTGCAAAAATATTAAAATAATGCGCAAAAGTACAACAGATATATAAAACATTTTTAGTATGTATGGGTAACTCAATATAATATATATATATATATATATGTGTGTGTGTGTGTGTGTGTGTGTGTGTGTGTGTGTATCGATAGATAGATAGATATAGATATATAGAGAGAGATTCATATTATATATATATCCATTTCACCTGAGGCTGTAACATGGTGTGTACAACCTGCTAGGGGACTGATCACAGTTTGCACAGTACTGAGAATCTCCAGCTATGGAACAGAATTTCTTGTATATGCTATAACTATATTATAGAGTTCTTAAAAGTGAACAGTACTTTATACATACACTCATAAATAAGGTTCTAATAAATACATTTGGTGATGGCAGTTTATAAAGGTTGTACCAAGCAGAGGCATATACATTGCTATCATATACAGATTTTAATATGCTGTAACAGTATTACAGAGCTGTTAACAGTATCATATACATACATACACACATTATCCACACATTCATGCAAGAGATATTTTCTCCTTGTGACAAACTGTCACATAAATTGGGGAAAAAACACCTTTAGAAATATAATTTAAAGCATGCAGTTTTAATTAATTTCACTGCCAAGACTGAGATGGCTAATACAGTTTCTGTATCATGCTTCATTGATGTCTTGCATCTTTGGTTCTAAAACTATGAACTTATTGAAATATTTTAACAAGTGATGGAAAACAGAAAAAAATATATATATATATATCTCCATGACTAAGGTTACAATATAATAATTAAAGAGTTTCAGCAAGGGAGAAGCTGGAGGATAATGAGGTTTAAGGAACATTCAGTCCTACCAAGGCAGTATAAAACCAAGACAACTTAGTAACTGACAATACCAGAAGCATTTAGGCTGTTTCATTGGAGGGAAGAGATTGCAGTTTATAGGTATCTAATGGAAGCCAAGTACCACTGTCCAAGCACCAGAGTATGAATGAATCCAGGGATTTTTAAGTTGGTCTCTGGTCAGAGGGAAGGTGGCACAACTGTCAGAAGCCTGGTTAAGTAGGAGAAAAGAAAAAAATCTGTAAGTGAGCCTCCAAGGCTCAAAAATCAGGTGTTCAGAGGTCTGGAAACAAGAAAAACTGGAAAGGAAGCAGAAGTTAGAATATCCGTGAAGAAAATAATTTGGAGATCGAATTCAGTCTATCAGATAACAAATAAAATTTTAGATAACCAGTGTAGAAACCTAGGAACTTGGGTTCAAATCAGGCCTTTAAAAAAATTTAAGAGGCACACCAAAAGTAAACTTAATTTAGTTTTTTGTTTTTGTTTTTGTGCACAATATAGAATGAAAGAACTTTAAAGTGGCCACTTTGTTTTGACAGAAATTAACACACACAAGAACATGGACACATGACTGTAAGATGAATCTCAAAGACACATGGGAGAATGGTTATAACACACAGACAGGTCGGACAGACAGTTGTATCCATTAACTCTGTACAATGAGAAATCCTTTTCTTTTTTCTTTTTCCTAAAATGCCATAGCTAAGTGTTGATGCCCAGAATAACTTGATGTCAAGGCACAGAAAGCTTTCAGTTCCCTGATTTGCTTCACAACTATATCTAAAGTTGTCCTTTGTTGCACAGGGCTGTGGAACCATTAATTTTAGTTGTCACACTTACACAGACTCATTTAGAATTTAAGACATCTATTCATGTGGGAACAGCCTGTGTGCCCGTGTATGTGTGCTTGCTCATGGTGGTGGTGGATGGGGGGGAGTGGGCGGGTCTGGCCCATGCTCAGGCTTGCCTGTCTCCAGATGTGTTTACCTGCTAATTTAATCAGAATAGATGTATTGTTAGTGGAAAAATCAAAAGTCTTTTCCTTAAGGGGAGGCAGCCAGGTGAAATTTTACTCCCTCAGGCAAGATCTGGGTGCCAGTTGGGACGGGGTGTGGTGGACGCGCGTAGTTAATCTCAGATGCAGAGGCATGTATCCAGAAGCAGAAGCAAAAATGGATTTCTGAATAAAATCAGATTTATAAAGAAAACTGATGAAAAGGAAAATGCCAAAATCTGAAATAAGCCCTTAAATATAGGTAAAAGTCTTGTAAACAAAAATATATTTAAAAAAAAAACAAAAACAAAACAACATATGTTAAGAAGCCAAATGGTGATGTAAAAATCTTAAACAACAGCCTGTAAAAAAATTAACTAACCATACAAAAGTAAAATGGGAAAATTATTTTATTTTGAAACAGATGAAAAACCAGTAAAAATAAAACTCGATAACTCTCACATTAAAAAAAGTATCTAATTTAATCTCAATTGCCTTTTTATCAAATATAAAAACCCAAACCCCAAAATAAACGGCAAGATGATCAAAATATATCATTAAATAAATTGTAAAAAGATTAGAACATGGCATTAGTTGTTATAAGCTCTGATGTAAATCTAACAGTTTAAGGTTTCCCTGCCATGTAGTGAAGGTGGCTGCTGAGGAGTGGGTGTGGTTTAGCCCAGTTACCATGGAAACAGACACTGCACAGGCACAGCCTCTCTCCACCATTTCCTGTTTGAATGAGCACTGAGCACAGGAAAAGGCACTGTAAAAAAAAGAAAAAAGGAGGAGACAAAAAGCTTGGATTTAAGGTTGCAGTCTTTTTTTAAAGTTATTATTTTTTTTTCTTTTTTTAAATTTTACTTATTTTTTATGTGTGTGAATGTACTGTCTGCATGTAGGTTTGCTCACCCGTGTTGTACAATGCCTTGGAGGTCAGAAGAGGGTGTTGGATTCCTGTGGAACTGGAGTTAAAGACGTCTCTCACCCTCCATGTGGGTGCAGGGGATCGAACCTGGGTCCTCTGCAAGAGCAGTCGGCGCGCTTAACCACTAGGCCATCTCTCTAGTCCAGGTTGCAGTCTTTTACTGCAGAAATCTGTTAAGGTTGCAGGGAGGTCAGGAGAGAGGGAGAGACAGATATCAGAACCAATCTAGGCTGTGGGGTTGGGGAGGGAAGCAAAGAGTTTCGGAGCCGGGAGAAAAGTTTAGGAAAAACCCAGCCTTAAAAGTACTTTTTTGAGTGTTAAGGAAGCATCCTTTCTTAGACTCAGAAGCGTGGAATGTGACCCACATGACTGTGCACACGGCATCCTGGGAACACAGGGGAGGTTCGATTTCAGAAAGGCACCCTAGCAGTCTGCAGTCTGTCCAAAGTGCAGAGAGAGGGTTGGAGAGGAATGAGAAGAGAAAGGAAAGAGAGAGGAGAGAGAGAGAGAAGAGAGAGAGAGAGCACTAACATGGGAGAGAATGGACCTTATGAAATGTAGAAGCTGTTGTCTGGAGAAATATGATACTGGCAATTCTCAGGGGGAAAAATTGTTAGATTGCAAAAAAAAAAAAAATGCTAGGTTCTTTTTTAGGGGAGAGCCAGTGAGCTCTTGGCCTGATCCAAAATATCTCAACACTCACCAGAGTTCATGGCATCATTATGTTAGAATCTAATGGTGAAAACACCCCGACAAAAGACAGGCACACGAGGCTTAGTCACTCTCGGGACATAATTTACTTCAGTAATTGCCAGGGCTGTCTACCTGTTAGCACATGGTGGTAGCGGTAGCAAGAGCAGCAGCAGCAAGATGGCGACTGAGGCACACCCTTATAGCCATGGGGTGGGACCATCATGGGGAAGAGGTCAGAAGATTAACAGCCTCTGAGGAGTGAAGGACATCTGTGTGTCCCTTGGAATTCTTGGAAGCCCAGATCTAACACTGACCTGATGTATCAATTACTTTTCTATTGTTTGTGATAAAAAAAAACTGTGTCCAATATAATTGATAGAAGGGAGAATCTATTTGTGCTTATAGTCCCAGATGCACGAGAAGACGAGTGAGAGAGAGAGAGAGGAGAGGAAGAGAGAGAGAGAGAGGGGGAGGGGGGTTGGGGAGGAAGTGGCAAGTGGAGCAGGAGCTGGAGGCAGAAGCTGAGAGCTCACATCTTCAATGGACAACAAGAAGCAGAAGGAGAAACTGGAAGTAGGGACAGCTCAGAAGGCCTGCGCCCAGGGGTGTCCTTCCCCTGACAAAGCCTTACCTCTTAACAGTTCCATGACCTCCCCAAACAGTACCATCAGCTGATCAAGTGTTTAAATACTGCAGCCTATGGGAACATGCTTTTTTTTTTTTTTTTTGGTCTTTTTGAGACAGGGTCTCCCTGTAGCCCCAGCTGTCCTGGAACTCACTCTGTAGACCAGGCTGGCCTTGTACTCACAAAGATCCGCCTGCCTCTGCCTCCTGAGTGCTAGGATTAAAGGTGTGTGCCACGACACCTGGCTCGGGAACATTCTTCTTCAAACCACCACACCTTATCTCTTATGAGTAGATTGGCCTGAAGTATATTTTGTCAGATATTAGTGCAGATACACCTGCTTGTTCCCTACTTCCAGTGGCTTGGAATACCCTTTTCCAGCATTTTACACAATGGTGGTATTTATCTTTGATGGTAAACTTATTTCTTATGGAGGGGCAACAAAAAGTGGATCCTGTTTTATTTATTTTATTTATTTGTATGAGTGTATTTGCTGCATGATTTTAAGTGCACCCATATCATGCAATGCTGGCAGGGGTCAGTAGAAGGAATCTGATAGATCTTCAGCTGCCATGTGGGACCTGGGTATTAATCCTGGTTCCTCAGAAGAGCAGTCAGTGCTCTTAACTGCTGAGCCAGCCATCTCTCCAGTCCCAAAATAATTTTTTGGTCTGTTTAAGATAAGGGCTACCTGTACCCCCAGGTGGCCTGGAACTCCCTATATAGATAAGGCTGGCCTGGAACTCAGAGAGATCCACCTGTCTCTGCCTCCCAAGTGCTGGGATTAAAGGCATGCACCACCACAGCCTGTAGATCCTGTTTTCTAAACCAATCTCCTAGTCTATGTCTTTTTGACAGTCAAATCTATGTGAAGACCAGAGGTCAGCATACTTCTTATTGGTCCTCTTCTCCACTACATTCCAACGTGGTTCTCCACATCTGTATGTTCTACCTTGAGTCAGTTCTCATAAATCAGAAATGGGGGAGCAAGATCATTTGGAAGGTGAATGTGGAGTCAGGAGGCCTATGAAGTGCAAAAGAATGGGTCCTTCCTGGGGGTGCTGGGATGAGAGATCCCAGAGAAGCGGTGTGGCCTATGGTATAGGAGGAAGCAGGCCTAGTTGGAGGTGTTGGGACAAGTGAACCTGGAGGGCCAGGTGGCCTGGCAGTACAGAGGAATGCGATTCTGGAGGAACTGGGCATGAAGTTGGGGACCTGGCAGCAGCAGAAGTTGGGAAACCTGGCAGGAAAAGGGTGTAATAAACAGAGGAGCCGGGTAGCCTACGGGGTGGGGCTTAGCAGGGCCTACCAGGAACACAGGGAGATGAGACTCAGGCGACCTTTGGGGTGAGAAGAAGCAGGGCCTACTGGTGGCCAAAGAAGTGAGATATCAGAGGGATCAGGAGCCTGTGCAGCAAAGATCAAGGCCTACCTGACAGCACAGAGAGGTTGCAGGTGACCTGTAGGGTGGGGCGGAGCAGGGTCTAAGCAGAGACAGAAGGAATGGATGTTCTGGTGATATGTGGACCAGGAAGGAGTGGGTCTACCTGGCAGAAAAAAGGAAGCGAGATCCCCTGCATTAGATCTTCCATGGGCCCATTGAGTAATGGCAGAGATGACCAGGGAAAGAGGGTGTTTGTCTAAAGAACAGGTAATCCTGTCTACGTGATTGCTGAGCTCCTCCTCTGCTAAAACCACTTTTAGGTGAGCATTCACTTGTACATAAGTATCTTCACATCCTGTGCCCATTTGGAGAGATCTAGCCATAAAACCCTTTCTCAAATATTTTTCTCCCCAATTTTTCAATTGTGCTCTTTCCAATTCCCTGCCCATCTAGCACACTGTGGCACAGTGGGAAGTATTTTGTGGTACATGGACAGAGCTATTTTACCCAGAGCCACTTTCATCTACCACAGCATTAACATTCCTAGGAATTTCTGAGGTGTCATCCAAACCAAACTCCTCCATTCCCAAACTCCCATAATTATGGGGCTCTGGTGTCAAAATCAAGAGCAAAGACTAAAATCAGTGTTCTACAGTCC
Source organism: Rhizomys pruinosus (assembly GCA_009823505.1). Taxonomy (NCBI): domain Eukaryota; kingdom Metazoa; phylum Chordata; class Mammalia; order Rodentia; family Spalacidae; genus Rhizomys; species Rhizomys pruinosus. The sequence goes on along the minus strand of VZQC01012006.1, from coordinate 120,249 downwards.
ATCGTGTGATGGTACAGGAGATAAGAGATGACACAGGAGCCACAGGACTTTGAAAGTGTTTGCTGCAGCTCTTCTGCAGATGTGCACAGGCACAGACATCAGTGAAGGCCACTCACAGACTCCAGGATTAGAATCCGGTTCCGTCAGCTGGCCTGGGCTTCTTTCCATAGAACACCTCTCTTAGAACAGTATACCAGCATCTGGGTCTTCGTTTATAGAATACAGAACCTGGACAAGAGCATCTGTAAGGGTCACAGTGGTTTAGAGTTCATGTTTTGAGACAGTAAACATGCCCAGAGGGACCAAGTAAGACAGTTAAAATGCAGAGATCTGTGAGGAAAGCCAAGCGATTGAGATGGGGTTCACAGGAGTCAGGCACATTTGATTTCACATAGGTTTTTTTTGTTGTTGTTGTTATCCTTGCGCAGGGGCCATGCTAATCTTCTCTGTATCATTCCAATTTTAGTATATGTGCTGCCGAAGCGAGCACTTACATAGGTTTTAACTTCTTTTGGCAGACCCAATGATTGTCTGAAGGACAGGTGGCAGAAAACATGTTTTCTTTACCAATAGCAGCACAGCTGTTCTGTTCCTTTTTACCCGTGATTTGTAATCTAAGGAACAAAAGAATACTCTGTCTTAGTGCTTAGGACTGCCTTACAATTATCCTGTTAGCCATTATTTTTCCTCAGACATTTAAGAGAAACAAAATACATACCTTAAAGCATATTAAATACAGAGTTACAAACATTAAAGCTAAAATGTATCTAAATCTCTAGAATTTTCCATTTCATCTACACTGGAGGAGAATTCCTCCATCAGGAATCTTCATGATGATGTATGAACAGGAGAAGGTTTGAAAAGCAGGAGTGACATGTCCTCATTCCACTGCTAATGTGTCAGATGGAAAGTTCCTTCATTCTGCTGACTTTCAGCTCTCTAATATGGGGTTTAACTACCTAAGGTTTGGGGAAGTTATTGATGTGTGCATGAATGTGTGACAATGGATAAACATATGTACTCAGTAAATGTGTAGACACATACATACACACCAAACTCACAGGTTATACAGAATTAGATACAGAGAGAAAAATAGCAACAGCTTCTGTGATACAGTCCATTTCACAGTTCCTTGTGTTTGCAGAGGCTGGTGAGTACTTAATACAACACCAGTTTCAAACACCCACAGTTCCTGTGTCTCACTGCAGGTGGGCATGAGTAAAGAAGTCAAGCAACAGAGCAGGCAGGATCAGAGGTGACTGCCAGGAAGAGGTGAGTTCAAGACTCTGTCTGCCTCAAGCAGGTGTCACATGGCAGTGGGCAGGACTCCTCCTCAGCTGTGTTTTCTTCATGGAGCCTTGTGGGCCTGAACATCACATCTGATGTCCCCCTAGAGCCCAGCATGCCAGTCAAACCATGGACGTCCCTCCCCTGGCTACTGTAAATGTCCCTACATTTTGTTTCTTCCATCCTTTAGCTTCTTTCTTCAATCTTCAGCATCATTTCTTTTAGGCTGGTCTCTACAAATCAATGATTTCCTTTCAAATTGCCTTTAAAGGCTTCATAGGCCTTTCCTAGCCAGATACTTGGAGAGTTCTCTAACATTATCTCTTAATTCCAAAAATTATCCTGTGGGAATGCTTTTATCTCTCTCCCCATTTTTTACTTACCTGAAAACCAGGGCTCAGAATTAAATAAAAAATATTTAATTATTTAATACTTGTGTGTAAACAATAGAGAGACAGAGAGACAAAGAGAGGGACAGAGAGAGTGCTCAGATGCCACAGCATGTGAAGTCAGAGGACAGCTCGCTGGTGGTCAGTTCTCATTTCCACCTCGTCGAGATGGGTGTCTCTCATTTCTGTTCCTGTGCTGTCTACTCCAGGCTAGCTGCCCACGAGCTTCTGGGACTCTCCTATCTCTGCCTCCCGTCTCATAGAAGGAGTGATGAATCACAGGCCAGTGTCACAACATCCAGCTTTCTTTCTGGGTTTAAGTGCTCACACTCAGATCACCAGATTTTACTGGCTACCAGTTTATCTGCTGAGCCATCTTCCTAGTGCCAATTTAAAATAAAAGTAGGGTTGAAATAAACCTCTTTCTACTGAAACAAGGTCATCACCAAAGTCATTTGATCACTGCTGTCTAATCAGAGCATCATTTTCTCCCAGAGTACAATGACAGATTGAGTTTCATCCATTGAATATATATATTTACACATATACATAAACATACGTATATAAACATACATATATAATTTCTCCAATAATGTTTGTCTTCTCTAATATGTATTTTTTAATATAGATCAGAATAAAGTAAGCATTTTCATTACAGCCCAATTAAGAAACATACACACGACACATACATACAAGCCAAATCAAACCTTACTACATAAGAAAATATTTTTAGAAATTAATATTAAATACTGTTATTTATATAAAGATATAATATAGAAAATAAGCCTTAGTCAATATTAGGAAGTCTAAGATCAGATTTTATGAGACAGAATGGATTCAGTTGCATTTTCATAAATTCATTTTGCTCCAAAGCATTGTTTGCAAATATTCTTCACTTCAAAGTTTCATTTTTTACAAAAAGAATGTAAGGAAATAGTCAAATTATCTCATTTATTACTCACAGATCAGAATGTAAAATAGAGCCATTTATCCACTTCCAGATCTCTGACAATGTATAATTTAGTCCAATCCAAAATAACTTTTGTTCTTTCCTTGAGAAGTCCTGTATGAATCTCTATAATCAGAACAGAATAAGGGCTTAATTTGAACCTGTTTATTCAAGACCCATTCTTCTACTAACTCTGAAGTTCAAGCATCTCTCCCGCTTGAGTTCTTCCTGACTCCCCACCAAAGCTAATTCTTCCTTCCTTGTCCTATGTTCAAATTTCCAGTTGATCCATCTCAGTATATTGAATTCTTGGATCATATGTTCGATTCGTCTTTCAGATTATGAGCTTCTAGAAGTCAGTCTTCACCTCCTTTGCACAGACACTTGGTTAAAGTCCAGAGGTGTCAGTACAGCTTAAAGAAAGTGCTAAGTTCTACTAAGCCATTTTACTGAACAATTCACCAGTTCTTCTTGATCTTGAACAAGCAGGAGCGTGGCTTCTTTTGTGTAGCAGTCAGCTAGACCTTCACTCCAAGTTCTGGATGTTTGAGAAAAAAATAAGCATTTGTCTCGATGTGAATGCCAACCTCTTGGACACTGTAGTAGAGCTGGTCTACCTAAAGTAGAAAGAAGAAATGTATTTCTGCTCTGTTCCTGCTGCACCACAACGAATTACACATGATAGCTGTTGTACTGATGCATTTATTTACACATTGTACAACAAGATTAATGTTGCCATACATCAATAACATATAACAAATTAAACAATTCATTCTATGCTTTGTTTCTGTTAACGTCAAAGGAAGCAGACTGACATGTTTATAAAATAATCAAATCTCCCACTTAAGCATGCTTTCCTCTTCACCTGACATCTGTGTGTTAGTGAGCAAGTGAACCAGCAGCCTGCGGCAGCAAGGCAGTGGTTGACATCACAGGCTTCAAGGTCACAGGACACAGTTCCCAGCATCATCACCCACCAGTCACGTGACTCAAGTTGCTTCACCTTTTACTCCTCAGTCTTCTCAAACAAAATAATGGCTATAAAGTTCATGAGTGGGCTGTTGTCAGCCTTAACTACAGTGACACATGTTATCTATCAAATGTCAGCTGTTATGCTTAGGAAATTCAAGCCAGAGTTTCACCTGTTGTTTCAGTCTTGTTCTTGTGAACAACCGCATTGCTTTCTTCTATGGATGACTTTTGTATTAAGACTCTCACTTGTGAATAAGAAAAGACATGAAGAGAATTAGATGCTGAAACAAATGGTAGAACGGATGCCGTATTTCTCACATCAAGAAAACAAGTTATAGGGCTGGAGAGATGGCTCAGTGGTGAAGAGCACTGGGTGTCTTGCAATAGACGTAGGTTAAAATCCCAGCATCTGGGTGGCATCTAACAACTACCTGTAACCCCAATTCCTGGGGATAGCACAACCTATTTTGGGTATTACATGACAGTACTGCACATACATGCATGCATAACATTCATACACATAAAATAAAAATAAAAATTTTTAAAGGAAATCAGTTTATTTCAACAAACCTGAACATATGAGCTAAAGACAAAAGTATCTCCTGCAAGGGCCTGGAGAGACTGTCCAGTGTCAGAGCAGTTATTGCTCTGCAGAGGACCTGGACCCAGTACTGTACAGTCCCCAGCTATTACCTATCATTAAGTCTAGTTCCAATGGACCCAGCACCTTCCTCTGGCCTCTGTCCAGTGTCAGAGCAGTTATTGCTCTGCAGAGGAACTGGACCCAGTAAAGTACAGTCCCCAGCTATTACCTATCATTACATCTACTTCCAATGGACCCAACACCTTCTTCTGGCATCGGTGGATTCTGCAGACATGTGGTACCCTTACACACATGCATGCCAACCACTCATACACAAAGCGTTATCAAACTAAGGGTCCAGTTTGGAGACAGTTCATAGAAAAGAAAATCACAGAGCAAGCAGATCCACACAGCTGTTAGACTCAGATTATCTGAGGTGGAACTAAAACTCTTGGATTGATCACACTCTTGAGCCAATTTTCTCATCTTCAGAATGACTATGAGAGAAAGACAGTTTACTGCCATGGAGTTTAGTAGACAAGAAAATAATATTTGGTAAGTTTTGTTTTCTTTCTTATTTTCCTGTTTTGTCATACTTGGGAACTTTTTACAAATTCTGGGTGCACATGTGTCCTGCCCCACAATGACTCTCAGGACAGTTAACAGAAATGGGGAAGAAAATGAAGCTTCCATACGGACGTGGGGCCCTGTCCTGTAACTCTTCATTTCACTGGTCTTCCCCTAGGCTCCATGTCACCACGTGATGTAAAGAGGCCGTAACATGTATGATGGAAACAGAGCACATGATCCGTATTTCACTCACCTAAAACACTGAGTCCAATCAAGCCCAGCTCAAGGAGGATCAGCACAGGACAGCCGACTTTGAGAGCCAACTGATGCCAACGTGGGCACCGACAGGGATCTGAGAAGGTAAGAAAAGACTTGCTTAACTCAAACAAATATATCTGGAATAAAAGTCAGACAATAGTTCCTCCCCACCTCTATGTATCCAAAACTCCTGATGGGTGACAGAAACTTTTGACAATACCACATTGTGTATACATTTTTCTACACACACACACACACACACACACACACACACACACACACACACAGAGCTTTCCATCTTAACTAAGTACCTATCACACACTGTGGCTGTGGTGACTAGGATGAATTAACTTGGAGTAAGTTCAGGCCTGAACCTTAGACAGCAGCCTGTGTCCGTGATGAGTAGGGAGACTGAACACAGTATCTCACAAACCCCTGCCAGGCAGAGCACTGCCCAGCCGATATGAGACGCAGCTGGCCGCCAGGCCCTGGAGCCCCGTATTCTAGGAAAAGCCATCTCAGTCAGGGACCTTCAAGCTGACTTCTGCCTCACACAGGTCCTTCCCATAAATCCTCTCCCACTTTCCCTATAAAAAGGTTACCTGTCTCATGTTTTCAAACCTTCTCTTGGAATGTGGCTCTGTGGGGGCTTGCTGACGCCTGCCAACTTTTTGTCCATATAAACCTGAGTCTTGTGGGAAATAAACTGGTGTTCTGCACAAGACCCTCATCCCAGGAGTGAATCCTTCCTCCTGCCTTGCTGGGACATCAATCCCTGGGGGTGAGGAGCACATCTGCAAACAGCCGAAGCCTCCACGTGTGGCTGTGACTTATGCAGTTTAATGTTTGACAACAAAACCACTTTCCCTCCCCTTCAGTACCTCCATCTTTTATACAAAGAAAACAAATTACAGTTTCTTTTTGGCTTAACCTTGCCACCAGCATGACCTCTTCTGCAATTTGTGGGCCATTATTGAGTAAACTAAGATTTATTTGAATGGACTGGTAACTGCTGATTCCAGTCTTGATCAAGATGGAAAAGACTTCATTGTGTGACCACGTTAAAACATGAGTCACTTATTCCTAAAAAGTTCTATTTAATAATTTTAAATCATTGTCCACTGGAGCTTCCTGAAACTGTAGAAACTGAAATGCAGGAAAGAGGGAATTCCATGCTGTAATATAACATGTACTTAATGTCTACAACACTGAGACATTTGCTGTTTTGGGTGACCATGTCTATTACTATATGTGCTGGATAGCTTTAGTGTCAACTTGACACACCTGGGTTGAGGGAGCCTCAATTGGAGAATTGGCTCCATTGGATTGACCTGTGGCCACGTCTGTGGAGTATTGTCTTGATTGTTGAGCAGTGTGGGAGGGCCCAGCCCACAATGAGTAGTGCCACCCTGGGCAGGTTGTGGTGTACTGTATAAGAAGGTGGGCTGGGCATGAGCCAGAGGAGCAAGCCAGTGAACAGCGTTCGTCCATGGTTTGTGCTCCAGTTCCTGCCTCCAGGTTCCTGTCCTGAGTTCCTGCCTTGGGCTCCCTAAGTGATGAACTGTGACCCAGGAGATGTAAGCTGAATAAACCCTTTCCTCCCCAAGTTGGTGTTGGTCAGAGTGTTTTGTCACAGCAATGGAAGACAAACTAGGACACTATATGACACTTTGTTCTGTTTATCAGAGTTGAGATCCAGTAATATTTGAAATATAATCATAATGTCTTTTTTCAATATAATTTGTTGCTTCTAGACTGTTTTATAATCATGGACTTCATATGAAAAATATAAGAATTTTATTGATAAATGCAATATGGGGAAATATTAGCTAGCTCATGCTCCTCTGATTTAACTATAATCCCTTTTGCTCTCAATTTGGTTTCTGATACTTACATATATAAATGGCTTTCTAAATTGCATTATTAGAACCATATACCATTCTGGGTCAGAGTTTCCAGTTACTTTTCATTTCGTTTTACTCTTTTGAGATGGAGTTTTCTGTAGCCTCCGCTGGCTTCAAACTCCCTATGTGGTTAAGGGTGACCTTGAACGCTTGCTCTCCCTTTTTCCACTTCTCAAGTTCAAAGACAGGATGTAGGCATGCCCCAACCTGCATGGCTATGGTTGCCTTTTGGAGGAGGGGAAGACAGAGTCTCCCTGTAGCCACAGCTGGACTAGAACTCACTATTTAGCCCAGGCTGGCCTTGAGCTCCCAAAGATCCACCTTCCTCCACTTCGTGAGTGCTGGGACTAATGATGTGTACCGCCATGCCCAGTGGGTTTGCTAATTTCTATGGCTACTGATGTCTTTGTTATGTTTCGTATTTTTCTAAATATTTCTTAGTAGAAATTAGATTCTTAGAGTTACATATTAAACTTTTATGCCAGGTATGCTACAATATTATGTTCTATTCTAGTTATATTTGAGAATTGCATGTTAATTTCTACTTTTTCTATTCACTTTTTTGAAAAACATAATTTCCAGTGGCTGAATCAAGTAATAAAAATTGTAGGCAAAAACCAATGGTCTGTGGCCGGTAGACCAGTAATGCTGACATTCATTGAAGTACGTGTGTGTGTGTGTGTGTGTGTGTGTGTGTGTGTGTGTGTGAGAGAGAGAGAGAGAGAGAGAGAGAGAGAGAGAGAAACCTTGAACAGTAAGAATAGAAAGTGAGGAGATGGAAGACAGTCGGCCTCGTATCCCTCTGTCCCATATCCTTAGTCCCATTTCACTGCCAATGGAAACTACTCACATAAAAATTGTTGCATCTCTGAACATGTACAGAATGTGTCCCATCATTCTACAAACCACTACCTCGTGGCTGCTATTTCTATCGTCCTTAAACAGTCATAGGAATTGTACATAATTTAGGAATTATCTAAAGCACAAAGTAATATTTGCAGAGGTTGTGCAAATACTAAGATTTATATGAGAGTGTCATTAAATTCCTTTAAGGAGGCATGCAAAATGAGTCACAAACTTCCCAAAACACTTGGAAAATTCTAGCAAGTTTATGTGGGCTTCCTAACAGAGGGAATGGGTGAGGGAGTTACTTATAGGAATATGGGCACCCCTCTAATGGCCATACAGGAAATTCTCTGCCCCACATGGACCCTGTAACCTCGCTGAGGCTGCCCAAGTTGGTGCAGGTGGAAGTGACCCACTTCCTGGCCCTCTCTGTTGTATACTCTTAGCCCCTTCCCTCACACAGCCAAGGCCAGCTGGCTGGTTGGGACAGTAGCTGACTCCCCTGGCTCCTCCCTTTCCTCAGAAGCCAACAGTCAAATTTACAGGCCCAGGAAAACAGTCTCCCTAAGCATGGGAAGGCTTTTGATGTTCAAGGTCAGTTTTTCAGGAGCCCTTCTATGCCACAGAGAGACTTGAGTGAATATGCAGGGGTTCTGGAAAGAATCTTCTCAGGACTATGAGCCATGGCTGTGCATGTAACATGGAATGAAACGGGGTTAGACCTGAGGAAGTGCCTGGGGGTCACCAGTGCTGCTGTGTAGGGCTTGCTGCGTCCTGCAGTGGGAGGCTGCAGTTGACACCAGAGTAGTCTCCAAGGCCCCAGGGACACATCTGAATATGAGGAGATCAGTGTGGTGACAACAGCCTACAGTTCCTTATGAAGCCTAGAAGGAGACACAGTGACAAAGACCAGGGAATAAGCCAAACAAGCCCTGTTTCTGATTTTATACAAGTGCGATTTCACCATTCTGCCATTTTCTCACTTTTTATGACTTTGAGAGTCCAAGTTTATTTGTAAAATAGACAAAGCTTCATACAGTCCGTGGTGGGTTGAATGAGAATGTCTCCCATAGGCTCCAAGTACTTGGACATTTGTCCTCAGTTGGTAGTGCTGGTTGTGAGATCTTAGAAGCTGTGGCCTGGCTGGGGGAGGCCTGTCCCTGGGAGCAGCTCAGAGAGTTCTTAAGCCTTTCCGGATTCCCAGGGCTCTCTGCTGTCTTCCTTTTATATATTCCCTTGCTCACAGTGTTTTATCAGAGCAACAGAAAGGTCACTAATACATAGTCACTACTGTAGTGTTTATTACTAAAGTCTTGTATAAGAAGTCTTTCAAGTTTATAACAATATAATATAATGCAATGCACTATGCTAAGATATACAATAGTTTGGACAATAAGTTAAGAGATAAATTTTCTTCCCTGTAAAATATGGACATATCTGCTTCATAATGTTCTAGAGAGGATTATGTGAAACGATTCTTATAAATTCCCTTATAAATATAGTGTCTGGCAGAGGGTACTTTTCCAAAAAATAGTAGTTTTATTTCTTGACATAGTCCTGACTATGCTTTTTCAAGTAGAAAGAAAATGCTATTTGGGTGACTTTGAAAAATGTTATTCCTTCATGCTTAAACCTACAGAACTCCACAAGCACTCTGTCCACACAGGCCACTTCTGTCCTACTGCTGCTCCTCTGCATGCCATTAGACCTGGGGAGTTACCACTGACCACTGAAGAGGCCACATGAACTTTAGTTACATGGAACCACCTATTTTCCACATTCTCTGGTATCCACAGTACACTAAATCACCCCCCTTGTTCCAAACATGTCAATGGCTTCCCCTCCAGCAGGCCTCAGCCTGTAGAATGTCTTACAAATCCCTGTCCATGTGCCTCACCTTCCCTTCTGACTTGACCTCCACAGCACTCCCTGCCTGTGTGCTTCCTACTGTGTCATTAGCTCATTCTTTCTTCAAGGCTTTGCATTCCCTGGTCCAGCTTCCTGGAAGACTTCTTTCAGACAGACAGCCCTCATCTCTGTCTTGGTTCAGATTTGACCCCAGCATCATCTTTCAGGAAGGCCTGCCGTGATTATTCTGCTTGACGTGATGCAGCTCCAAAGACAAAATCATAATTTTCATCTAATTTGTTCTGTCATTTACCTACATGGCCTTTGACACAGGTGTTTATTTTACTGACAGCACAACTTCACAATAATATGAACTCTACGAGGAAGAAGAGGTTTTCCCATTTGTTCACGGCTATATCCTCAGAATCAAGACCTGACCTTGGCACACAGTCAGTGGTTATTTGTGAATGAACAAATAAACTCTAGAGCCATTTAGTATATAGCTTATCCATCTCACTATCAAAGCAAGCCTTTGGCCATTTAAGCATAAAAAGCAAGTCACTTCTGTGTCTGGTTTTCCTTCCTGGCAGATCTAATCACTGTGCTGCAAATTCACCACAGTGTGCGCCCTTTAGCTGAAGAGTCCCCAGCGGTGTTGCAGTTACTGTGCTGCTGGGTCAGGGTTTTCCCTTCCCATGCTTTGCTCTGGCTGTGTTCTTCCATCTGCTCTTCCTCAGGTTTACGTCCAGGCTGATGGCTTATCGGATCTCATTACAGTTAGAGAAGACATTTTGCCAGTGCCATCGATTTGGGATAGAAATAGAAGAGCTGGGGAAACCTCGCTGTCTTTCTCTACGTTCATTTTCTTATTCCCACTTCAGCAAGCCCTGTCTCCTGTTTTTGCTAGACATTAACACAGGAAAAGAACAACTTGCCTGTTTCTTCCTATCAGAACTTCCCCACAGTTACCAAATCCTTCCACTTTGCCCTGACCTTGATGTGAAGATTGTAATGAAGATGATTTGGTAACGCTAAGATGTTTTGCTGATTTAGAAATTTTATAATTCAATAATTTCTAACTAGAAGTGCTAAAAAGTTATGATTCATACGCTTCACGATACAGAAAGAACATCAAATTGAAGACACTGAGACATCACTGAGGTCAGAACATTCAGGCAGACTGCAGAGTGTTGTGCTCTACCATGGCAATTCTGTGTGTGTTTCTGTCTCAGTTCCTGGTCTCCTTTCCTCCATCCCCAGGTCATGTTGTCCTTCAGATACAACCTCCTATCAGTCTTCTCTTTCTTCCACTCATATTACTCAATCCTCCCAGACAAGGGAGCTGACTTCATCCAGTACTGAAGGCTGAGGAGGCAGCTGCAGTGGAGCTGAGTCTACGCGGTCGTGCTCTGCAGAGGCTGTGGATCTGCTGCTTTACAGCGAGTCTGCAGGTGACTCTCAACATTCTTCATGTCATACATATAAAATATTACTTCTTCCAACTCTCTAACTAGAGCTGAATAGAAGTGATGTTCATGTTTCGTGGTGATCACCTGAACAAAAATGGAATGTAGGATCTTTCTGTCTCCAAAATTCTGATTATTCACAGGCAAGCTATCTGAAACTCTTCAATACTAACGTGATAATTCTTTTAAATTTGTTTGACTGTGTGTTTATGTGTGTGTGTGAGTTTCTGTGTGTGTGTGGATGTGACCATGCCACCATGTTTGCCTGTAGAAATCAGAGAATAACTGTTAGAAGTCACTTCCCTCTTTCCAATGTGCGTTCCATGGATCAAACCTGGATCACCAGACATGTGCAGTAAACACTTCTGTCTGCTGAGCCATCTCACTAACCCCAAAGCAATAATTTAAAACTAATTTTTAAAAGGAAGTATTGCTGGGTGTGGTGGCACTTGCCCTTAATCCCAGCTCTGTGAGTTCAAGACCAGCCTGGTCTATGTAGCCAGTTCCAGACCAGCTGGGACTAAAGAGGGGAGACCTTATCTCAAAAACAACAAACAGCAAAAAAAGGAAATATTAACCGTGGAATATACTGAAATGCTAAGAGGAGAAGGAAAGCCACTTACCTGAGGGACGAGAGGGAGGTGATGCATGTTTAGGCCCTGGGTCTCTGGACGGCATTAAATTGGCATAGACCTTTGTGGTGTCCATTTCAGATGGGGATTGTGGCACCTAACCTGTGAACAGGGACAGGCTTCAAGTTCTATGAGGTCAGATGAGCAAAAGGAAGTCCACCGTGGAACTGCTTTGCTGTCTGTGTCTACACCGCTTACACTGCAGCTGAGGGTTTTCTATAATTATCCAACTCACTGTCTATTACCCTCCAAGAAGCAGTCACTGCATTAGCAGTACAGGGGCCAGAACACGTTCACTGGATGTTGAGGGACTAGCAGAAAAGTTGCTATTTATACATTTATTAATATCTATCTATCTATTCATACACTTTTTAGAACAGAGGTCTGTTCTAAAAATGTATAAATAGATAAAAGATAGATAAAAATATTTGAAAAGAAACCAGGAAACATCTCAGCAACTGGGCTTTCATTACAGCTGAACCAAAAGGACAGGAAATACACAACGCTAGTCAGCTCCAGCTTCCCACTCAGGAGGAGGAAAATGTCACTGTCAGCCCACCCTGCTCTCTAGGTTGGGGAGGAAAAATGGCCAACTTCTTCTACTCCAGTAGCTGTCTGTGGACAGCTAACCCTAACCCTAACCAGAGAGGAAATCATTGAAGACACACTTGTGAGTTCACAGTCAGAGACACAAGACCACTCACACCCCAGGACTTTAGCACACTTCCCTTAACACACTTGACCTCACCACCATGATACTAAAGGTCTAATTGCAGCAGTTCTGGTTCATCTTTCTGGTTACAAGCATAGCACAAAGCAAAACATGCAGCCTGAAGAGACAGAGCATCCATGAGAACCAGACACACCAAGGATTTGGGAATCGAAACCACCATGACATGTCAGCTCCTACCCAGGGGATGACTACTGTCAAGCAAGCAACTCCCCACTAAGAGAGTGAAGGGAATGCCAAGTGTGGGTGAGGTGGAGAAGCTGAGAACATTATGCATTGTAGTGGGGGAGCAAAATGGTGCCACCACCATGGAGAACTGTGTGGTGAGTCATCAGAACACCGAATATAGAATTACCGTAGGACCCAGTGACCTACTTCTGGATATATGATGTAAATATTGAAAGTGGGACTCTGTTTGGGTTTGAACATCCCTTCAAAAACTCATGTTGAAATTGAATTCTTTCAGGGGTATTAAGAGGTGAGACATCTATGTGGGAATCAATAATAATGTTTTGCCAAAGGGACATGTAGTGACCTTCTGAATATTAATGCTAATACTTGTAGACTAGCCAGCTCTTAATCCTTGATCAGAGAAGTCTCTTTCAGAAATGGGTGTTGGCCAAGGGAGGGACTCCTAGGTGTCGACAATAAGGGCTTGTTCAGTGCTCAGCTCCATCCAGAGCTTCCATGTCAGTCTTTCCAAGGCCCAGGGCACATCGCAGATGACACCGTGGGAAACAAAGGATGGGGAGGAATGTATAGGTGTTCTCTTCTGGACAGACATGACTACTGCAATCATGCACACATGGCAGCTGTGTGTGTGTGTGTGTGTGTGTGTGTGTGGATGTTTGTATTCATGTGTGTGTGCTTGTTCCTATCTTGGGTGTGGTCACACGTGTCAGAGCTGACGTGTGGAGGTCAGAGGACAGCCTGTGAATGTCAGCCCTCACCTTTGCACCCTGTCTGAGGCAGGAGCTCCTCCCTGCTCCCTGCTCAGACTGACTGTCCATGAGCATCTGGGGGCCCTGTCCCACTCCATCCCCTGCAGGCTGGGCTGGGATTACAGGGTCTTGAGTTGCAATGTTAAATCATTTATTTGCGCTGTTTTTTGAATGTGGGCACTTAGAGCTATAATTTCCTTCTTAGGACTGCTTTTAAAGTGTCCCATAGGTTTTGTTGTGTTGTATTGTCCTTTTCATTAAAATCCAGAACTACATTTATTTCTATCTTAATTTCTCCTTTTGTCCCATTCTTTATTCATGAGTGTGTTATTTAATCTCCATCAATTCATGTAGTTACTAGGGACGACCAGCTCTCCTCAGGAATCTCAGTACAGCACTGCTCTCCTAATGTGGAAATTCACTACTTCCAGATTTTAAACAAAATCTGTATGGTTTTCTGTATATCTGAATTATTTCATTTATATACAAGAAATTTCCATCCATCCTTTTTGAATAGAATCTTCATTTCTTCCTCCCCTCCCTTTTCCCCTCCCCCTTCCTTCCCTTTCTCTCTCCTTCCCTTTCCCTTCTTCCTTTTCTTTTCTTTTTCTTTAGGAAGAGATCACCCCAGTTTACTCAGGGTGTCCTTAGAGTCAGAGTCTTCCTGTCTCACCCTCAAGAGCTGAAATGCAGGCACTCAACAATGAACTGGACACTAACAGGGATGTCTGGGCTAGACGTGAGCTCCAGGTATGTTTCTGTCTGGACACTGGCTGGCCCCGTCCCTGAGCTGTGGTTCAGGTGTGCACCTGTCCTCCACAGCCCTCCCTGTTCCACCACCCGGACCTCATGCTAACCTGCATGAGACATCTAGCAGGACAGGGGCCTCCCCTTGCTGTCCGGGATTGACCATGCCATCAGTAGGGTGCCCCAGGTGCCCAGTCATCTCCAAAGCCTATGGCCAGGTCCAGATCACACACCATCCAGGGAGCACAAATGGGTGGAAATCCAGAACCATCCCTGAGAAAGAAACCTAAAGCTGGGAATAGGGCTTCCCTCCTGGAAGGGAGTGTGGACAGCAGATGGAGGACCTGTGCTCCCGCGATTCAGGACAGTGGACAGAACCAGCCACGTGCTCTCTCAGTACTTCATCTTTCCTCTCAAGGTCTCTCCCCTCCCTGACGCCAGCCTCTCATGGAGTCACACACTTAAAGTGTGTGTGTCAAGCATCCAAGGCCTGGTGGACCCTGGCAGGTTCCAGAGTTAGATCCCTTGTTAGTGACTCCACACCTATCCTTAGCCCTCCAGGAGATAAGATTAGAAGAGACAAGCCTAGGCCATAAAGCATGATAACTGCGCATGCGCACTCAGAAAAGGAGTCTTTGAAACTGCAGTGACAGGGCAGAGGTCCAACCTGCACTCACAATCTCTGTGCCAGGAGTGACGTTGTTGTGAAGTGTGAAAGAGACAGGACAACTGAAGATTAGACTCTGGATCCCTGCCTGGGGCTGAGAGGCAGGGGGAAGGGGCAGGAGGGGCTGGGCGGGGCAGCCTGGCCGCAAGAGGTGGGCTGTGTGTTTTGGGTCAAGAGTTTAATTTCTCCCGAGGTGTCCAGAGGACGCTGGCGCCACAGAGGTCGTGTGGGGCAGAGTGTGCGGGGCTGGCAGGCAGCAGCAGTTGGGGTCGAGGTTCCAGCTGGCGGGGTTCCCTGGGGATCTTTGAGGTTTTCAGCAGTGGATTTCCTTTTCGCTCTGACCCGCAGGGTGAGACCGCAGGTCCCAGAAGGCAGTGCGAACAAAGCCCACTTGGGCCTCCGCTCTCAAGCTCCTCCCCTAGGAAACGTAGTGGGCGATGTCATCGCCCTTAATCATTACTAAGTCAGAAGTAGCAGTCATTCTCGCTGGTGGTGGTGGCGCCCACCGGTAGGATTTGCTGAAGGAGGCAGAAGCAGGAGGATCTGGAGTTCGGAGGCCAGCCTGGGCTACATAGTTTTTTATTTTTCCTCCAAATAATCACTAATCCAAAACAGCCCTCTTATGGCTATCAAACAGATCCACACACTCCTCTTGCCGCCCATTACCCGTGATTGCCCAGCGCCCCATTCCATCTCCGAGCTCTCTCAGCCCTTCTCACTAGCCGAGCCGGCTGCACAAGCCCGACCTCACAGCCGCCCTGACCTCACGCACCCGCTCTCCACACAGCACACCCCTCCCTGCAATCCCACCAACTTCGCAGCCCACCCGCCCTTCGGCCTTCTCTGTGCTAGTGCAGCACGCCCCACACAGCAGAGACTTGAGGTTTCCAGGTTGTTTATTTTTAGCAACAACTCCAGTAAATAAATTCCTGGGAATGGAAACGTGAACCGATTAACATGTCTTTTCTCCACTTCAGTGTCCCAGAAAGATCTTAGGCCTGAGGCAGGCAGGGGTAAAGGCGCATGCTCAGTCCTTAACCAGCAAGAGATAGGTGCCCAGCACCCAGGGCCCACTCTTCTCCCTTTTCTTCCTTACAGGATCCTCCACACAGGTCACACACATAACAGTAAAAAAGAAATCTTTTAATAAAATAGAAACTATATATTCAATTTAATTTCCTCTAAAAATTTAAATTCATTTCAATTTCTGCTCGAAACCAAGAGAAGTTCCCAGGGGTGACATTAAAGACACAAAGAACCCCAGGTCTGTATCTGTTCTGCCCTTGTCCTGTGGTGCTGTGGGTCCTTGCTATTCTTTGCATCAACTTCAGGTTTCAGAGCCCTGTGGGGCCTTCGGGAAATATCCAGCTAAAGAGGTAAACATTCCCATAGGCCCGCTGTCCCCACAGCCCACATGTGACACATGTCTTCTAGATCACTTGACATACACTTGGTTTCATTCTTGGAGTACTTGGCACCATTTCTTTTTCCTCCTCTTCCTCCTCCCCCTCCTCCCCCCTCCTCCTTCTCCTCGCCCCCTTTTGAAATTCTTTGCTGGCATCTCACAAACCCCCTTCCAGCCACCAGGACACAGGTGCTCCCGACATCTTGGTTCTCCAGGTCTGTAGTGCTGCTCTGTCCCTCACTACTGAACTGGCAGCTCAGGAGTTCTCCCTTCCCCAGACATCTGCAGCAGTCCCAGGACGCCACATCCCGATGGGAGGACAAATCTTCCTGTCCAAGGCAGCCATGTGCTTGTCTGCTGGCTGACCAGGGCCCCCATGTGTCAAGGATGACCTCTGGGCAGGAGCTCTGATTTGTCTCCAGGCTGTCAGGCCTGCTGACTTCCCACGGTCTGTCAGTGATCCTGCACTGAAGCCACCAGTGTGACCCCAGCGTCTTCCCTGCAGCTGCTGCTGGCTGATGGGACTGGGGCTGGCAGTGGCTCATGTGGCCATGGAATTTCCGGGTCCTCCTCAGTGTGGACTGCATGGGGGAGACTGAAACAAAATGGCTCCCTTCTTAAGGCTGAAGCCGCCAGCACTGTGCACACGGTCACTGTGCACCATTCCTGGGGAAGCGAGCTGGCCTGCTGCCTCTACCATTGTCTCTGTGGATCCTGTTGCCATCAGCGTGGGCCTGTGAATCCCTGTTCAGGACCCAGCGTTCACATCACTAGATATGGACTCCATTGGTGATCCTCCTTATCATTGATTCTTTCATGAACTGATTGATACCTGATAACTGATGAGTTTCTCTACTTGTTTAGTGCTGGGCCCCACTGTCCTTCACAGCACCTGAGCTGCTTTGCATTTCCATTGTCTGTATACCAGGTTTAGGATGCCCACAGGCTTGGCAAGCATCTCTTTCTCCCCTTTGGAAACCTACCCACCTATTGCAGAGCAGTCCCTCTAAGGGCCTTTGTACATATCAGACCTGGTGGGGTCAAAAGTGCCCTTAACACATCTCTAAACAAGAGCACTGCAGCCATGGTGGTCAGCTCCCAGGAGGACAAGATGAAATGACCTGTTGACCTCTAAGGTCACCAATGTTAAGTGAACAGAGGACAAGCTGTGGTCTGAGATAGAGCCCTGTGAGCAGGAACAGAGTTGGTGGAGGCAAGTTTGGGGCTGGCCTGGTTTCACCCTAGCTTACTAGAGAGCAGAAGCCTTTCAGTGAGTTTCCTCTTTCTCAAAGTATTTTGTTGATGAATTATGTCTGATGTTTGTGCACACTCAGTGGAGTAGAGGCTTCATTTGTAGGTGCTCTGAAGATCCAGGCTTTCATCTAGTAAAGTTGACAGTTCCCAGAAGAGGACCTTGCAATCTTCTACCTTTTCATCCATAATCATCCATAGTTGATGCAACATAGTAGAAATAACTGGTAAAACATTTAAGCGTACATTACTTTTATTTCATGCACCAACACTTGTATCAGCTAGGGATCATTTTTCTTGGTTTTGTAAATGTGTAAAGATCAAGGTGGAAGTTCTGATTTTTCATTCCCGAGTTCAGACTTGCTTTGCAGCCTACAGTGTCTATTAGTGGTTGTTGTTACAATTCCAGAAACACCAAGACACGTAGAGGAATAAGTAAAGAAATACATCACCTGCTGCTCACAATTTGCCTGAGCCTGGGCCTAAAGGTCCTATGTGATCTCAGCTAAGGGCTCTATCCAAGTTCAGGTAAATCAAACCAGTCTTTATCATCCTGCTCTGCAGATATCTTATGTGCTGGATAGCTTTAGTGTCAACTTGACACACCTGAGTTCAGGGAGCCTCGATTGGGGAATTGGCTCCATTGGATTGGCCTGTGGCCACATCTGTGCAGTATTGTCTTGATTGTCAGACAACGTGGGAGGGCCCAGCCCACTATGGGTGGTGCCACCCTGGGCAGGTTGTTGTGTACAGTATAAGAAGGCAGGCTGGGCATGAGCCAAGGGAGCAAGCTAGTGAACAGCATTCCTCCATGGCTTGTGCTTCAGCTCCTGCCTCCAGGTTCCTGCCCTGAGTTCCTGCCTTGGGCTCCCTAAGTGATGAACTGTGACCCGGGAGATGTAAGCTGAATAAACCCTTTCCTCCCCAAGTTGGTGTTAGCCAGAATGTTTTGTCACAGCAATGGAAGACAAACTAGAACAGAAATTGGTACCAGAAGAGTGGGGTATTGCTGTGATAGACCTGACCTTGGTGATTTGGGGAAGGATTGTGGAGGCATTTGGAACTTTGTGCTGGGAAGATCATTGAATGTCTAAAGATCATTGCTGTGGAGGTTGGAGCAGTTTTGCTGAAGGAGTTGTAGAAGATGGAGGACTGGCTTGTGAAGTTTCTAGTTTCAAAGGGGAGCAGAGATCATCAGGACTGTTTAATCTGTGGGTTCTGGTCAGCTGGGGCTGGAGAATCAGCTGTAAGTAACAAGAGACCAGAACCTGAAGGGAAATCTTTGTTGTACTGGGACAATTGATGCTGGATAGCTGGGGCTGAAAAATCTGCTGTAAGTAACAAGAGACCAGCATCACTGTGGTGAAATCTTCCGGGAAGAAGTTCTTCAGGGTCAGCACACAGAAGCTGTGACCCAGAAGGGGCCTGAGCCTCCATCTTGAGCCAGAAGCAGGACTTGGTAACATGTAAGAGTCTCCTATATGGTTCTGGTGTTGAAATTTGAGGGGGTCACAGAGAACAGCCGAGGCTTGGCACTGTGTGAGGCCAGGAAAGACCATTGGTGGAAGTGCACCTCAATTGCAGTGAAGACCCCAGGATTGCAGGGGTCATGGAGAGAAGCTGAGGCTTTGCACCAGAAGAGGTCAGAATAGACCATTGGTAAAGGTGCTGCCTCAGTTTCAGTGGTGACCCCGGCTTTTTGGAGATGCTGGGACCATGGGACGACCACTAAGAGCAGCGGCAGGTGTGGAATGGAGTCAGCCTGGGCCTGCGAGATGAGCTGTGTGTGCCACGGATGGCAGAGTCAGAGAGGGGGAGCTGCCGAAACCCCTTGGAGCCCAGAAGATTGTGAGTGAATCCCAGGTGTCCAGCCTTGAGCTACTTTGCTGGACTTAGGTTTTGTTTGAATGTGCCTGATTCTTCCCTTTGAAATAAGACAGTATTTGTTTTGGATTTTACAGCAGCCCACAGTGTAGAGACTTTTATTGGACTGTGAACTTTTAAGTGTTTGGACATTTTAAGGACTGTGGGGTTTTTAAGGTTGTACTGTCTTAGGTTGTGATTAATGTTAACATCATACTTTGTGGATAAGAATTGGAAAGGTGGTGGTTTAATAGTGATGTGTTTTGTGTGTCAAGTTGACAAGGGGTCAATTGTGCTGGATAGCTTTAGTGTCAACTTGACACACCTGGGTTGAGGGATCCTCATCTGTGGAGTGGCCACGTCTGTGGAGTATTGTCTTGATTGTCGAAAATGTGGGAGGACCCAGCACACTATGGGTGGTGCCACCCTGGGCAGGTTGTTGTGTACAGTATAAGAAGGCAGGAGACGAGAGAGAGCGAGAGAGCGAGGAGCAAAAATTGACATTTCTGTGATGACCAAGACAGGATCCACTTTGCTGAAGACACAGAGAGCCAGCCAGCTGCTTTCAGGCTCGCTGATGAATCACCACTGCCCTGGGTTGTGAGCCAGGAGAGATGGAACCACACTAATACTGTGATGTTTACTTTATACTTCAAACTAT
>VZQC01012006.1:80708-98324 GCA_009823505.1 Rhizomys pruinosus | reverse complement strand
TCTCTCTCTCTCTCTCTCTCTCTCTCTCTCTCTCTCTCTCTCCCTCTCTCCTGCCCTCTTCCCTCTCTTTCCCAATCTCTCTTTGGTGTTTGAGTGTGTGTGTGTGTGTGTGTGTGTGTGCATGTTCACATGTGTGTGTGTGCATAAGTACCCGTGGGCATGTGTGTAGAGGTGTGAGGTTGACTTTGAGAATCTTCCTTGATCTCTCTCCAACCATTTCATTGAGGCAGGGTCTCCCACAGGAACGCAGAGCTCACTGACAGAGACTGGTCTAGATGGCCAGCTCTCAGGGGATCCTGCCTCTGCCTTTCTGAGCACTGAATTACACTCATGCTGCCATGGCCAGCCAGCATTTACCTGGGTTCTGGGAATCAGAGCTCTGCTAGGTCAGGGGTCTGTCTATCGTGGTGATTTCCCTTTACCTCTCTGTTTCCACAGTCCTTCCCTACTTCCAATGAACATCAGACTTATGAAATATTATTAGGACTGCCTATACTAACTCTAAAGACTCTATAATTAAACATATCTCAAAATTAAAATACTTCTCCCAATTAATAACAGGTATTTTCTTCAAAGTACTCTTTTTCTAGGAAACTCAATGATTAGTATAGAACATTTTTAGATTTGAAAGCACTGATCAGTTCCATTTATTTCATTTTCGGTAAACTAATTGTATGTCACAGTCACTTCCCTGTTTTACAACTGTTTTTCTCAGAAACTGAAATCTAAGTCCTGAGACATCAGGTGACATCAGGATGGGTGAAGAGTTCAAGAAACACCACAACCAGGTGTTGTGATGACTCAAGAGAACACCAACACTCAAGGCTGAAGAATCATATTTTATTTATTCCTGGTGAGTTCATTTTTGACCAAGCTCTTTTGGCTTTCATAGTTTGCATGGAAAAGTTAGCTGTATTTCTAATGGGTTTTCTTTTATATGTGGTTTGTTTTTCTTTTACAGCTTTCAGTATTCTCTCTTTGTTTTGAACATCTAGTGTTTTTACTATGGTGTGGGAATTTCTTTTCTGGTTCTTTCTATTTGGTGTTCTATGTGCTTCTTGTATTTGTATGGGTATGTCTTTCCTTAATTTGTTGAAGATCTGGTCAATATCATTATTCTGGAGTTCTTCTTAGTAAAGAAAATTTTTAAAAGTTAAAAATTCATTTAAAAAAAGAAAGAAGATTAAGATGGCTGGATATTTACAGAATAGAAGGGATAATGAGAAAGTCTAAGCAAGTGTATTAAATGGTCTGAGCAAGTGTAACAATTGTGTTAAAATCTAAATAAGGTTGCCGGGCGTGGTGGCTCACGTCTTAAATCCTAGCACTTGGGAGGCAGAGGCAGGTGGATCTTTGTGAGTTCAAGGCCAGCCTGGTCTACAGAGTGAGTTCCAGGACAGCTGGGGCTACAGGGAGACCCTGTCTCAAAAAGAACAACAACAAAAAAATCTAAATAAGGTTATAGAGATACGGAGTTATTATGACTGTTACAGTCAAAATTTTCAGTCTACTCCTCTGGCTTGTATGCACACCCAGTTACAGTCTTAGATAAAGTGGATGAAAACAAGTATTGAGTTATCTGTGGCTATGGTGACTCTTGTAACTAGTAAAGGAGGGACTTATTGGACTTTCCCTACAAATCCTCCTTTGACTCACCCTGTAACTTGTACCACATATTACTGTTTTGGTTAATAATACTGCCCCATTTAATGGTATGGGTATAAATCATATAATATTCTAAAAAGCTGTTTGCCACAGATGTACTTTGTCCCAGTGTTGTTAACCAACCCCCTTTTGTCATAGTACCTGTAATAATTAATAGTGCCTAGTATAGGGATTGTGGTTAACAGGTTGTTCTTAATTTCCAAAGGGCCATTATCAAGTCCTGCCCATTCAATGGGCTCAGTATTGTTGCTCCCTTATAATGATACTACTTGGAAACAGTATTCAGGACGTCCAGGCACAGGCTTGCCTGGAGAGCAGCTAACTGGCAAGACCTATCCTAGATGACCTGGGGCTAACCCTGTACAAGTCAGTCTCTGATGGTCAGTCTCCAAGTACATGTTGTTCTCTTAGTAATCAATCCTCTGTCCCAATATGAGTCTAAGATTTGACTCATGCCCATAGAGTGAGTGGGGAGTGAGGTACGGCTCCTCTAGATTGCCCATAGCCGTCCATATTATGAGGCCCATCTGAGCCCTAAAGTTAAAACTTAACTAAGTATGGGAATAAAGTGTTTAATTCAACTGAACTGGGGCAGGTGTCTAAAAACAGGTCAGCATGTACCTGGTGGCCTGGAAACTAACTCATTCTGCCTGGCTTCTGTACTTGATGCTTGGCTTGGTTTTGAAGAATAGAAATTGTTAGGGAGGCTTACTATGCCAAAGCTTGAAAACTTAAACTCATACCTGGATGTGGTGCTTCCTATGTAAAACATCTCCCAGCTGTAGCTCTTCACTACATATCCTTGACTGAATGTTTGGTGTTAAGTATTCAGATAATTAAAGATTTTCTATTGGCTTCATTTTGTTCCTGAGTATTTTTTTCTGGTGAAATTACCCCCATTAAATTAGGAAATTATTGCTATAAATCTTACTGCTTCATTGTGTCCCAAATATGATGTGCTTTCACTTTCATTCAATTAAAAGAATTACATTTTTATGTGTATGAATGTTTTCCTGCATGCATATAAGTGCACAACATCCGTGCAGTGCCTGAAGATGTAGAAAATGGCATTATATCCACTCAGACTGGAATTATGGATGACTGAGAGATACCACGTCCATGCTGGGAGCTGAATCCCAGATCTCTGCAAGAGGACCCAGTGTTCTTAACCACTGAGAATCTGTCCAGCTCTGAAATCTAGGGATTTGTAAATTCTCTTATTTCTTAAGTTCCCCAGTTATCTTTCAACGGTGAGCTCTTTACTCTTCCAGAGTTTGCATACTTTTGTACTTTCTATTGTTTTGATACCCAGCTTTATTTCATTGTGGTTAGAGAGACTACAAGAATTTATTTACTTTTCCTGGTTTTGTTGAGAGTTGCTTTGTGTCCCAATATATAGTAAATCCTGGAGAAATTTCCATGGGTTGGTGAGATCACTATATATTCTTTACTGTTTTGGTGAACTGTTTTGTAGATGTCTGTTGGATCTATTTGTCTTGTCAAGTCATTTACCTCTAGTGTTATTTACTTTTTGGTGAAATTACCTGATGTTGGTGAGGATGAAGTATAGAAGTTACTCAGGATCACTGTGTCAGAGATAATCTGCTGTTTTATATCGACTAGTACTGGTTTTATGAAATTGGGTGTATTTGTGTTTCATAAATATATGTTTAGAATTGTAATGTGTCTGCTTTGTGGATTATTTCTTTAATGAATATGAGCTGACTGTTAGAGCCTAACCACTAAAAGACCCGTACATGAGGCTTAGTCACTCCAGGAACATAATTTACTTCAAGAATGCCCAAGGCTGACTCCCTGTTAGCACATGGTGGGGTAGCAATAGCAGTAGCAGCATGGCAACTGAGGCACACCCCTTTATAGCCAAGGGGCTGGACCTTACGTACAGGGGAGAGGTCAGAAGATTGACCATCTCTGGAGGAAGTGGACATGTGTGTGTCCCTTGGAATTCTGGGAAGCCCAGATCTAACATTCCAGCCTTTTGATTTTGATAAGGGAATGGGATGTTCTCTCTTCTGTATCTGCTTCAGAGCTGAGGGGGGATGAAGTCTCAGGAAGAATGGATGTCAGGCTGGAGGGTTAGAATCTGGTCTCCTTTCTTGGCTGCTCTGCGTACCTAGTGGTTTTGGTCCAGATCTATAGTGCCAGTAGTTAGTGGACATTTTCTCTGCAACTGAAAGGAAAAGCTGGTTGAGTATTATATGAGTATACCAGTGTAGGGACCTCACAGTACCAACAGTCTACTGGGTGCATTAGCAATTGGAGGGTCCCTGTCTAGGGTCTCCAGAGGAAGAGACAACCTTTACTCTATTCTAAGGAATTGGAAAAAAATTAGTACACAGGGCTCCAGAATGAGAACCAGCATATCCATGAGAATATAAAAGGTGGTATTTTCTAGCATGGCACAGTAAATCTGTCACCTATCTCTGAGATATTTTCTAACATGACATGGTAGTTTTCTAACTTGGTGCAGTACGTCTCTCACCTTTCTCTCTGGTATTAAGGTATAAGTTATTTTCACTTTTGTTTATAGTTTCCTGTTGGGGTGTTTAAAGCCATATGGTTAGCTCAGATAAATTAAATTAGTTTTGGTGTTTAGGTCAGTTAAGGTTCTCATTCTTAGAGGTCATTCAGTCCTTGCACCTGTCTCTTTTTACCAGTTCCATCTATGTGAGGACAAAGTCAGGTCTTGCTTGACAGGAGCTTCCCTTTGAAGCTTGAGGAGTTTCTCCTCTATGACTTTTCTCCCCGTGACTGGACACTGGCTGGATGAAGTCTTTTTAAGTGAATCTCCAAGACCTCCCTGGCCCAGGACGACTGGTGACTCACTGCCATAGGACATGTAGAAAGGTGTGCATGCAGGACCCTAGGACTTAGGTAGACCTCAGAGGGTAAGGGCCAAAAGATTGTCCCTTCAAATCCCTCTTGCCAAATCAGAATGGAGCTTTAAGTATGGTTGTTAAACCACCAAGAGGATCAGTTGAATAAATTTGTTATGTTAATTACCATATAACACATATCTTGAATATTGACTTAAGCATTCTTAATTGCTGTGGCAAAACTCTGTAATAGTAAAAGCTCATAGTAGGAGCCTGGTGATAGTAACTGCAGCACAGGCTAGGAAAGGATGCTCCTTACTGGCTTGTGTTGCTGGTTCATGTTCAGCCTACTTTATACAATATAGAAATATATGGTCAAGGATGGCATTGCCCACAATGGGATCAGGCCAGTCCAATGAAAGCAATTATTTGAGGGTTTTTTGTTTGTTGGTTTTTTTGGGTTTTTTTTTTGTTTTTTTTTTTTTGCCCAGGTGTATCAAGTTGACATTAAACCTATTCAATTTGCTCTTTAAGGTCTATAAAAGCCATTTAGGTACTCAAAGTAAAATGGATTTAAACCATGAAAGGCAAAAAAAAAATTTTTTGCCCAGGTGTATCAAGTTGACATTAAACCTATTCAGTTTGCTCTTTAAGGTCTGTAAAGGCCATTTAGGTATTCAAAGTAGAATGGATTTAAACCATGAAAGGCAAAAAAAAATGTTTTAACATAGCCCATGAAACAAACTCAAGATAATAAAGTGGTCAAAATTAATACCTTCTACAATCTCTGTGTAAACTCTGAGTGCCCCCAGCAGCTTGGGCCTCTAGCGAGCAGTCCTGGATAGCGAGGGGCTTCCAGTACTATGCAGGCACCGCAGAAAGCTTTCTGCAGAGTCTCTCTCCCTCCGGTCCCCCTAACCCCCAAGTACCCCGGAGTGTGGTTCCCCTAGTGCAGAGTTCTGCGTGTTGGAGTGAAGCAGCGGTGGCAGGAACCCTGACCACTGTATTCGGCCTGTTCACTATGAAGTTATTAGTGATATTTTTGTTTGTGGGACTCATCGCTAGTTGTGGCCGTGACTCTGCCTATGGTTTGCCACCCAAGTTACTACTGGTGTCTTTCGATGTCTTTAGAGCTGACTATCTGAAGAATTACGACTTTCCTCATCTCCAGACTTTTATCAAAGAAGTTGTCTTGGTGGAACATGTTAAAAATGTATTTATCACAAAAACATTTCCAAACCACTATAGACTTGTGACAGGTTTATACGAGGAAAGCCATGGCATTGTGGCTAATTCTATGTTTGATGAAGTCACAAAGAATCATTTTTCTGAATCTAAAGATAAGGACCCTTTTTGGTGGAATGGGGAAGTGCCAATTTGGGTGACTAATGAACTTGAGGAAAACAGGTCAAGTGCTGCCGCTATGTGGCCTGGTACTGACGGGTCCATTCACAATATCATGCCTTCCTATTTTATGAATTTTAGCCACTCAGTGTCTTTGATGAGAGACTAAGTAATATTACCACATGGCTTAGCAATTCCAACCCACTGGTCACCTTTGCAACACTCTATTGGGAAGAACCAGATGCAAGTGGCCACAAGTAGGGACCTGAAGGTAAAGACAACATGTGCAGGGTATTGCAAGGAATAGATGACCTTATTGGTGACCTCGCCCAAAAACGCAAGATGTTGGGACTCTGGGAAAAATCTTAACGTGATCATTACAAGTGATCATGGGATGACTCAGTGTTCTGAGGACGGACTGATAAATTTGGATCTCTGCATCGATCATTCAAACTACAGTGTTATAGATTTAACCCCTGTTGCTGCAGTTCTTCCCAAAATAAAATTAAAAGAGCATATTGGAAACAACAACAACAACAACAACAGAAAGGACTGCATCAAAGAACTGACTGAAACAGTCAACTTCTGCTCAAAACAGTCAACTTCCACATGAAGAATATTGAGAAAGACTGAGAAAGAGATGAAAAATGTAACAGAGGCTTATGACAGGCTGAAAACCTGCAGCCTGCACATGTGTGTTTATCTCAAAGAAGATATTCCTAACAGATTTTATTACCGACACAATGATTGAATTCAGCCCATTATTTTGGTTGCTGAAGAAGGCTGAACAATTGTACTAAATATGTCATCATCATCAAAATTAGGTGACCATGGTTATGACAATTCCTTGCCGAGTATGCATCCATTCCTGGCTGCCCATGGTCCTGCATTTCACAAAGGCTACAAGCACAGCACCATTAACATTGTAGATATTTACCCAATGGTGTGCCACATCCTGGGATTAAAACCACATCCCAATAATGGGACCTTTGCTCATACCAAGTGCTTGTGAGTGGACCAGTGGTGCATTAATCTCCCAGAAGCCATTGGAATTGTCATCGGTTCGATACTGGTATTAACCACTCTAACAGGTCTTATAATAATAATGCAGAACAGACTGTCTACAACCCGTCCATTTTCCCGGCTTCAGCTACAGGATGATGATGATGATGATGATCATGATGATGATGATGATCATGATGATGATGATGATCCTTTAAGCGGGTAATGTGCTGGGGTTTATTCACGTATCTTGATTATTTTCAAAACTAAGGATCCACGCAAGGAATGGTGTTACAAGCATAATATAGTATATTTCAAGAAACAACTTTAACCAGGCATGCTAAGATTATTCAGTTCTTTGTGTTTTGTTTTGGCGTGTTACCTAATACAAATAACCCTGACAGTAGAATTTCTGATAAATCAGTTAAAATCATATATTTCACTAATTAGAAATAGCTTTTGAGGGCTGGAGAGATGGCCTAGTGGTTAAGAGCACCGACGCTCTTGCAGAGGACCCGGGTTCGATCCCCAGCACCCACATGGCGGCCGAGAACCGTCTGAAACTCCAATTCCAGGAGAACTCCAGTTCCAGGGGAATCCGAGACCCTCTTCTGACCTCCGCGCGGCATTGCACGTCACGGGTGCACAAACTTGCATGCAGACAATACATTCATACACATACAGAAATAATAAAATAAAAAAAAAATTTAAAAAAAAGAAATAGCTTTTGAGAAAAATACTTCACCTTTCCTTTCTTTTTGCAATGAAGATACATATTAGAGGTGAAAAGTCACCAGAATGTAATAGGCATGCATTTCTAACAAATTTATATATTTGTAAATGACAAAAGAGAAATACTTATCAAATTTGTGAATTTTGTGCATCCCAGAGAAAAAGTTGCCTATGTTTTTATATTTACCTTTGATGAATTTGGATCCCAAGTAAATCCTTGGTGTAGAAATTCTGTGACGGTTGATAAAATTGATGGACAACCTAGCCGAGCTATGGCATGTAAAGAAATCATTTCAAGTAAAGCTGCTGTAAACCAAACACAAATCAAAGCCCATGTGATACAAAGCCTGAATTTGTTAAGATCTTTAAGCTGTTGAAATCCCAAAAGTTTATCTGCTAAGCCAGGCATATTGATGCACACCTGCTGGCCTGGTCCTTCGGTGGACAGACAAGAGGACCTGGAGTTTGGTTCAGCCTGGGCTGGACCTTGTTCAGGAAGAAAAAGAAATCTTGTGGAGATTATTGCTAGCAAGAAATTCATAAGAGATAGAGAAAAGTGTTTTGTCTCTTTTTGTTTGATGCTTTTATGTAAAGTGTGTGTGGGAGTGTGTTTGCCTGTGTGTGTGTGTGTGTGTGTGTGTGTGTGTGTGCAGATGTTACTTGAGTTACAGAGGTCAGGGGAATAGATTGTGGCCAAGCTTCCATTCTCCCCACAACACAGATCTCAGTAAAGGTGCAGCTTGCAGGAAAGGTTATGTTTCCTTTCACCTGAGTCACAGGCTAATATTATAATTAAAAACTCATTTATTTTTGTTACACTTTCAACTCTCAAATTTATTGCAAGTGTTAAAATCTAGAAACATATGATCTGAATATAAACCTGACTAGGCCAGAATTTTTATATTTACCTTTGGGACTTTTTAATTTACTCTTTAGAGAGTAGAGTATTAAGAAATTTGACATGGAATTTAGTATCTTTTGATTTTGTATCAGTCATACATTAAATGGCAGGATAGCTTTAAGCCTCTTACTATTGTATTGAGTATTTGGATCATAGAAATGATTACCCCACCCATTTTATCATACTTATTCAGAACCAAAGAGTTGTTGAGAAAGGCTGCCAGAATACCTGTGCTAGGTAGTTCCCCACGATCTAAATTATTATGAACAGTGTGGCAGACTGGTTGATATCCATTGGGGGAACACCTGAAACAGTAGTGTGAACATTTGACAGTATAATAAAACAAAATTTTGGTTTTACTACTTCTCAGATACAAATCTGATCTACAGTAAGCATGCAGCTCAGTGAAATGTTGCTTATCCATGATGATAAATAACACCTTGTCAGTCATCAAGCATAGTACTGAGTACTGTGTATTTCCTAAACTCTGATACTTGGTGGCTATGCTGGGTTTTCAGAGGCATTTCCATACTGAATATTTTTAGTAAATTCCTTTTTTGTTTTTAATATTTTATTTATTACTTTTATTCATTTTTCCATTTATTTTCATTTATTTCATTTTTTAACGATAAGTAATAAGTTTTGAGTACAAGCATCCTTCATGTAAAACCAATTTGCAAGAAGTTGTGCCCAAACCCACACAGCCCAAGGCTCCCACCATCCACCTGGAGGGGCTTGTATGTACAATCAAGTTGATCAAATAAGTGTCCAGACTATATTGCTGTAGTTTCACCATTCACCCCAATCGCAGCCCTTACATTCTACCACGCCCCCTCTTCTGCAGATTGTTCCCTAGGCTTAGAAAAGGGGCACAGGTGGACGAGAAGCAAAACAGTCTACTTTTTCTGGAGATGTCGTTTTGGACTCTGACCAATTCTCACTTTCTTTTCATGGGCTGGCAGTTTGTTCAGGAATAACCTTTCAATCCTACTAATGAAGCACAGGCAATTAGATATGTAGATATTTAAACAGTACTAATTATCATGGTAGGTTCCTTTGGTATAGACACAGATGTTTGGATGGTATGCTAATCCATGAATTACGTTTTTTCTGTAAAAGATGACAAGGTCTTACTGTGGGTTATAACATCTCCTAACCACTAGAGGATGTAAGCTTGTGGTATCAGCCATGAGTTATTCCTCCAAGGAGACAGCTAATAGCCAATTAGATTTGGGATATACAGACATATGGCTGCCACTGCTGCACAGTATTTCCGGGCAGGTGAGGTGTAGCTGATGCTGACAGAGGAGTCTTGCTTGACTCAAGAAGACCAATATTTGTTTTATTGGTTTAGTGGCCTTTGGTAGCACTCTCTGGTATACCAGAGACCAACTGTACACTTGCAAGTGTGGTCTCAATACATCTTTCCCATGCTTACATCAGGTCTTTGACAGCAGGGCTTACTTTGACAGCAGCCTTACTACCTCTCTTTTGCAGGCATCCCAGTTTACAGGCAAGAAGCCTTTACCTTTTGGGGGGGGGGGCTTGGATCCCCTGGCCAACATCTCCTTGGCAGAATAATCCACTGCTGATATCAGAGCTCTCCTGTATAAATATATTTTGCTTAAATGCACAGATTAAAGAGACTCTAGTATTATATTTGGTTCTGAATACAGAATGATCCTTTTTGCAGTTCCTATGTCTATTAGTCAATTAAAGTAAACAGTTTTTACAAGTTTTATAAGAGATAACCTCTATAACAGTCGCCTTTAATTTACAGTTAGAGATTGACTTCCTTACCATCATATTTTTCTTTGTCCTAAGAAAAAAAATAAAGTAATGAAAAACAAAACAAAAAAGGTGGGATACAGTTATATATTAAACTTTTTTGCCAAAAATTTTTTTCAATTTAATCTTAAAACTAAGTATGGGGAAAAGATTTGTATGTTCCCATAGGTCAAAACATCACCAACTTAACAGCTGAGAAAGAAAAGATACAGCCTTGCATTGCGTAGGATGTACCAAGAAATACCAGCAGAGAAGTTGGCCCATCTAAGCATTAAAAGGAAGAAAAACCTCAGACTGCTACAGGCATCAAACATCTCTGTGGATCCTATTTGTAACAACTGTTTATAATGAGTCCTAATGAACCTTACCTTCTAGGTGTCACAAAGTTTTAATATGCATACTGAATTTTTAACCTATGCTTGATCATAAACTGGCTATTTTAAGAGCAGAATAGGACTGATTTTGTTTGGTCATAAATTTTCCATTTTTTTCGTTTTTTGTTTTTTGTCATGAGTAGTGACACTGAAGGTTAATCTAAATAAAGTAATGGGGAAGCTCCTGTCTGCTTCAATTTCCACTTAAAATAATAACAAAAGAACTGCCATACTTCCTTTTTAAAAAAAGAATTGATGGACATGTTCTAAATGTCCAATAGCAGAATATTTGATACTGGCTGAGGAGAGTTTGGTCCATACAGTGATCAGTGTTCACTTGGCTGGGGTAAGGCATGGTGTCCAGACCATGATGAGATTTTACAAATGATGGACTAGGAAGAGGTATCCTGTCAGTTTCTTAGTCCTTGCAACAGGTTTTTACCTACTTATTTTGTCTTTCATTCCATTCTCAAATTACTAGAATTTGGTAATTTTTTATAGTTTTTGTTCCAGAGACAAGAAGAATAGAATTCGTTTAATCAAAGAGAAACTTATTTATAATTGTATTAAACTTTGTGTTAATTCATTTGTCGCTTAAATGGAAAAACATCACTGGCAAAACCAGTGACTCCAATAATCCTCAGAAGGTATTTGGAGTCAAGCTAGGCTTTTACATTGAAGTTTTGGTGTCTCTTTTGTTAAATGATTAAGTAGTATACTGGTATGTTCTTTGTTTAGTAGAAAGTATTTGGCTTTAGCTGTTGATGACATATATATGTTTATTACTTCGATGAGTTAATTCAGAATTAAGAACATTTACTTATATTTGAAGAAAAATTGTGCCGCTGTTATTAATGTATTGTCCAAGTTCTTCTGGTGAACAGCAATAGAATGGAGCAAAACCTTGGCTGTTGCGTTCTCCTAGTCAGAATCCTTTGAGAATGTGTAGATAGATTTTGGACTGGTCAAGGACTAAATGCCATTGCATTATTGTTGAGTGCCTCCCTCTCTTACCCATCTCTAAGCTTTAAGGATGATTGAATTGAATTCCTTTTATTTATTGGGTTTTATCCCATTGTTAATACATAAAGTTAGAAATTAAGGAGAAGGATTGGGTATAAAATATTTATTTTATATTCTTTAAATAGAACATAAATGAGTGTGTTTTAAGGAAATTTTTNCAGGCTGCATGGAGCTGCAAGAGGGAGAGATTGAAGAAGCGACAGGGAGCTGACACAGGTGCCTGCCATGTACACAGATGTCTACACTCCACCTCAGATGGCCCAGGGGCTCCCAGGTAGAACAGAACGGATGCTAGTCTAAGCCAGGGAGCACGGGGCAACCTGTGCCAAGGCCAAGGGCTCTGCAGGAAGGAGGGAAAAGCAAGTGGGGTGTGCTGCAGAGCACGAGTGAGGCCTAGACACGGAACTGAAAGACACAGAACTCAGGTAAGTAATGAGGGTACTATTTGTACCCCCATTACTTAACTGAGGCCTAAAGGCAGGATAATTATCTGAGCTCTGGGTCCTATAGACAGAAGCACAAATATTTGAGCAGAGATAGTTTGTGGACCCAGGTCCCATCAACTGGGCTTCAGGGAAAGAAACCCTCCATCTTCCCCCCTGTGCTGCTGCCACGGCCTGTGCCACAGGTCTCCTGAGGAGCACTGTCCTGTTGGAAGGACAAAGGAGGCACAAAAACAGAAAAAACGTCTGTGCTGGGGAGAAGGGAGTGTTTTATTTTAATCCCGGTGGGGCCTACTGGCTGTGCCCCAAGTGCAGGGCACAGATTTAAATTTGAGGGTGCCCATGTGCCCAGCAGAGTGCTAGCAGCACTGACTTGTGACTGCTCCTGGAGAGTTGCCAGCCTGCTGAGGCACAGCCGGCCTGGAACCAACCCCCTCCTGTACCCCCATGAGAGAAGACCACTCAGACACAAAATGAGCCAATAGAAAGATTTTAGTCAGCTGAGAACTACACACTGGGCCCTCAGTCAAGGGCCTGTGTAGCGCTGAGTCACATTTATATAGGAAAAACCATATCCGGGTGTGAAATTTTAAGTTCCCAACTTGGAGGAAGTCAGCTCCTCTAACAATTCGTATTCTCTAAAAGCAAGCCAAGCATAAAGTACAGAAGCCTTGCAGAATGAGTTTGTTTCTAAGCAACCAGGGACATGCCTACCTATTCTCAAAACTGCTGTCCCAGTTCAATTGAATTAACCTTTTATTATTTCCATATTTTGTGTGAAGTTTTAACTTCGGGGCTCATCTGAGGCTCAGAATCTGGTGTTGCAGCTATGGGCCATTTGAGAAATCTTAGATCCTGAATGCCTCTCCCCTGGTCACACTCTCTGGAAGCTTTCCCTACTGGNAGGGCAGAGGCACAGCTCCAGGGTAGAGAACTAGGAGTCCCAACAAACCTCGCTTTTGAACAAGGATACTACTTCAGCTTTTTTCTCTGTTGCTATAACAAAAACTCTGACAAAAGCAACTTAGGAGAGAAAGTGATTATATTTCCATTCACAGTTCAAGGTACCCTCATTAGTCTGGTTTTGGTTTCTGTTGCTATGTGAAGCATCATAACATTTTGGAATTTGGAGAGGAAAGGATTTACTTAGTTATACTTCCAGGACACAGTCCATCACTGAGGAAAGTCAGGTGTTCAAAGCAGGAAGTGAAGCAGAAACCATGGAGGATCAGTGCAGACTGGCTCACTCTCTGGCTCATGCTTGTACAGTCTAGACTTACATGTCTTGGGATATTATTGCCCACAGGGGGCTGGGCCCTTCTATAGCAATTAGCAATCAAGAAAATGCCCCAGAGTTGTGCTCACAGGCCAACCTGATCAAAGAAATTTTTCAATTGAGGTTCCTTCCTCCAAAGTAATCTAGGTTGTATCAAGTTGACAATAGAAACTAACCAGGTCAATCATGTTGGGGAAATCAAGGGAGCAGGATTTGAAGCAGCGAGTCACATTACATCTGAAGTCAGAAGAAAGCAATGAATACATGCATGTTAGTGCTCAGCTCACATTCTCCATTTATACAGCCCAGGGTCCCTGTTCAAGAGATGGTCTTACCTATAGTTAAAGTGGGTCTTTTCTACATCAATTAACTTCAGTCAATCTCTCATAGACATTTTTCAGAAGCTAACATTAATCTAGACATGTCCACCTCAGAAAAATTAATGCAGACCTTTGCCACACATCATATGTGAAATTAACTCATAATGGACTATAAACATAAATGTAAAGCTAAACCTATAAAATTCAGGAAAAAAAGCCATTAATCTCAATGGGTGTAGGTTAGATAATAATGACTTAGAGAAGACACCAATAAGAGGACAATTCTCCAGGACCACAAGGCAGAGATTAACCAAAGTACACTCATAGTAGGGGCCTTCAATACCCCACTGAGCTCTGTGGAGAGATCAACCAGACAAAGAATAAACAGAGAGACATCTGAACTGAATTATATGCTACACCAAATGGACCTCACAGATATCTACCGAATATTCCATCCTAATACAAGAGAATACACTTTCTACTCAGCACTCCATGGAAAATTCTCCAAAATCGACCACATACTGGGACACAGAAAAAAACCTCGACATATACAAAAAGATTGAAATAATTTCATGCATTCTATCAGACTACAACACAATAAAGCTAACTATCAACACCAGGATAAGCCCAACTATCTACAAGAACACATGGAGACTAAACAACACACTCCTGAATAATGAATGGGTCAAGGAAGAGACAAAGAAAGAAATAAGGGGCTGGAGAGATAGCCTAGCGGTTAAGAGCACCGACTGCTCTTGCAGAGGACCCAGGTTCGATCCCCAGCACCCACATGGCGGCTAAGAACCGTCTGTAACTCCAATTCCAGGAGAACTCCAGTTCCAGGGGAATCCGACACCCTCTTCTGACCTCCGCGGCATTGCATGACATAGGTGCACAAACCTACATGCAGACAGTACATTCGTACACATACAAAAATAAAGAAAATTTAAAAATAAAAAAAAGAAAGAAATAAAAGCATGCCTGGAACTGAATGACAATGATAATACAACACAACAAAACCTATGGGGTACTTTAAAAGCAGACATAAGAGGTAAGATTATAGCCCTGGGTGCCTAAATTAGAAAAACAGAAGGAGCACAAGTTAACAATCTAACACTGCAGCTAAAAGCATTTGAGAGGCAACAACAGATGAACCCTAAACACAACAGACAGGAAGAAATAACAAAAATCAGACCAGAAATCAATAAAATAGAAACAAAGAAAACAATACAAAAAGTCAATGAATCGCAAAGTTGGTTCTTTGAAAGAATAAACAAGATAGACAGACCTCTGGCCCAGTTAACCAAAAAAGAAGGAACAACTCCAAATCAAAACAATCTGTGATGGAAAGGGAAATATCACAACAGACAAGGAAAAGATCCAGAAAATCATATGGGAATACTTCAAAAACCTATATTCTACCAAGTTTGAAAACCTAAAAGAAATGGATGAATATCTGAAATCCTGGGAATCACCAAAGCTCAACCAAGAAGAGATTGACAGCTTAAACAGACCCCATAATATATGAAGAAATTGAAGATGTAATAAGAAACCTCCCACCTAAAAAAGCACAGGCCCAGATGGTTTCAAGGCAGAATTCTATAAAACATTTCAAAAAGGCTTACAACCATTATTACTGAAATTGTTTAGAAGGATACAAACAGAGGAAATTCTCCCAAATTCCTTCTATGAAGCCAGCATCATTCTATTACCAAAACCAGGCAAAGATACAAACAAAAGGAGAACTATAGGCCCATCTCATTAATGAACACAGATGCAAAAATTCTCAACAAGATACTTGCAAATCGCATACAGACCCACATCAAGAAGATCATCCATTATGACCAAGTTGGATTCATACCAGAGATGCAGGGATGGTTCAACATATGAAAATCAACAAATATCATCAAACATATAAATGGACTGAAAGATAAAAACCACACCAACATCTCAATTGATGCAGAAAAAGCCTTTGACAAAATCCAGCATCCCTTCATGCTTAAAGTCCTAGAAGGAATTGGATTGGAGGGATCTTTCCTCAGTGTAATCAAAGCCATATACAGGAAACCCATAGCCAATATCATCCTTAATGGGAAAATGACAGAAGTATTCCCCTTAAAGGTAGGAACTTGGCAAGGCTGCCCCCTGTCACCACTCCTCTTCAATATAGTGCTTGAAACACTTGCTAGTGCAATAAGGCAAAAAAAGGAAATTAAAGGAGTACTAATTGGAAAAGAGGAAGTCAAGCTATCCCCTTTTGCTGATGATTGTTTACTTAATGGATGTTAAAAACTCCACCAGAAAATTCCTAGAAATGATTAAGAGCTTCAGTAAAGTGGCAGGATACAAAATTAAGCTAGAAAAATCAGTAACCTTTCTTTTTTTTTTCTTTTATTTATTATATTTTAAAGGATTCAAAATATAAGAGCACAGTTGTTTTCAGATCACATTGATGTTGCTCAGTTTGCCGTACAATTAGGTAATTGGTGCTAGCATCCACAGATGAGTGATGCAATTCGTCATTTGTTTTTCTGGGACTGTGTTACTTCACTTAGTATGATACCTTCTAGCTCCATCCATTTACCTTCAAAGTTCATGATGTCATCTTTCTTTACCGCTGCATAGAACTCCATTGTGTAAATGTACCACATTTTCTCTATCCACTCGTCAGTTGAGGGGCACTTGGATTGCTTCCAGCTCCTTCCTATTGTGAAGAGAGCTGCAATAAACATGGCTGTGCATGTATGTCTGCAGTAAGGTGAGTCTTGTGGGTACATACCCAGGAGTGGTATAGCTGGGTCAGGTGGCAAGATCATTCCAAGTCTTCCAAGGGTTCTCCACATTGCTTTCCATAGTGGCTGTACAAATTTACACTCCCACCAGCAGTGGATGAGTGTTCCCCTTTCACTACAACCTCTCCAGCACTTGGTGTCATTTGTTTTCTCGATCCTAGCCAGTCTTATTGGAGTAAGATGATATCTTAAAGTGGTTTTAATTTGCATTTCCTTAATTACAAGCAAGGTTGAACACTTCTTAAGATGTTTCTCAGCCATATATAATTCCTTACTTGTGAAGTCTCTGTTCAACTCTTTGTTCAATCTATTGCGTGGATCATTTGTTTTCTTTCTTCTTTGTTTTTTTGAGTGGTTTATATATTCTGGAAATCAATGCTTTGTCAGATGTATCTGAAGTGAAGGTTTCCTCCCACTCTGTGGGCTGTGTTAGATCTTTGAAAGATTACTTTTATAAGCATTTGCCAGTTGTCTATGATCATCAAAGTAGTAAGAATATTGAATTTAGTTTATAAGGAGACAGTAAACTTTCTGCAAAAATAGGGATGCTCTAATCATCTGAAATAAAATTGAATTGTTTAAATTGAATTGCATATTATCATGATCCAAATATGATGTTCAATTTCTTTTGAGCGAAATTTTTTTTTTTATTTGAAAATTATTTTCATAGAAAGAAAAGAGGGACGATTTGAAAAATGAAGAGAATGTTTTATTTTGTGAAAATTCCTAATAAATAAATTAGAAAAAAAGCCTTTCAGACAAAAGCACCACTACGAGTTAGTAGATAACAAAACTGAAAAGGTCTGTAACTGTCAGAGAGTAGGTTGCTAGGGAGATATGGGAATTAGGAAGGGGGTGTCGTGTACATTCACTCCTTTTGTGGTTAGGTATAGCCTATCACTGGAGACGAGGTATTAGAGGTGAGGATACTTGAGGAATAATAAAATAGAGAAGAGGGAGAGACAGAAAACCAATCTTGTACAAAGCAAGTGGGTTTATTAGAGAATAAACTGAGATGGCAGTGTTCACCCCCAGCCTGGAGGCCTGAGGAGGTTGGGCATAAGATATATAAAGATTTGATATAAAGAAAAGAATTTAATATTTTTAATGAAATTATGG
>VZQC01012006.1:66351-76408 GCA_009823505.1 Rhizomys pruinosus | reverse complement strand
GTGGCCCATCATGGTCCATCATGGCACACCACAGCACACTGTGGCACAGTGGGAGGTATTTTGTGGCACATGGATAGAGCCATTTTACCCAGAGCCACTTTCATCTACCACAGCATTAACATCCTTAGGAATTTCTGAGGTGTCATCCAAACCAAACTCTTCCCTTCCCAAACTCCCATAATTATGAGGCTCTGGTGTCAGAAGAGCAAAGACTTTAATCAGAGTTCTACAGCCCATTGTGTGATGGCACAGGAAATAAGAGATGACACACGATGCACAGGACTTTGAAAGTGTTTGCTGCAGCTCTTCTGCAGATGTGCACAGGCACAGACATCAATGAAGACCACTCACAGACTCCAGGATTAGAATCTGGTTCCCTCAGCTGGCCTGGGCTTCCTTCCATAGAACACCTCTCTTAGTACACCAGCATCTGCATCTTCATTTATGGAATACAGAACCTGGACGTGAGTGTCTGTAAGAGTAAGAGTGGTTTAGAGATCATGTTTTGAGACAGTAAACAGGCCCTGGGGGACCAAGTAAGACAGTTAAAATGCTGAGATCTGTAAGGAAAGCCAAGTGATCAAGACGGGGTTCACAGTCAGGTGTCAGGCACATTTGATTTCACATAGGTTTTAACTCCTTTTGGCAGACCCAACGATTGTCTGAAGAACAGGAGGCAGAAAACATGTTTTCCTTGGAGATGACAGCACAGCTGTTCGTCTTATTTTCACCCTTGATTTGTAATCTAAGGAGCAAAAGAATAGTCTGTTTTAGTGCTTAGGATTTTCTTGCAATTATCCTGTTAGCTGTTATTTTTCTTCAGACTTTTTTTTTCTATAGCCCCAGCTGTCCTGGAACTCACTCTGTAGACCAGGCTGGCCTTGAACTCACAGAGATCTGCCTGCCTCTGCCTCCCAAGTGCTAGTATTAAAGGTTTGTGCCACTATGCCTGGCTTAAAGGTGGTTCCTAGCCACAATGTGGGTGCTGGGAATTGAACCTGGGTCCTCTAAAGAGCATTGGGTGCTCTTAACCACTGAGCCATCTCTCCAGCCCTTTCTTCAGACTTTTAAAGAGAAGCAAAATACATACTTCAAAGCATATTAAATACAGAGTTGCAAACATGTATAAACATTAAACCTAAAATGTACTTAATCTCTAGAATTTTCTATTTCATCTACACTGCAGGAGAATTCCTCCATCAGGAAGCTTCATGATGATGTATGAACAGGAGAAGGTTTGAAAGTGGGAGTGATATCTCTTCATTCCACTGCTAATGTGTCAGATGGAAAGTTTCTTTATGCTGCTGACCTTCAGCTATCTTATACAGGGTGTAACTACCTAAGGTTTGGTAAAGTTATTGATACGTGTCCATGAATGTGTGACAGTGGATAAGCATATGTGCTCAGTAAATGTGTAGACCAACACATACACACAGAACTCACAGAGTTCATATATACACATATATATGTATATATAATATACAGAATTAGATACAGAGAGAAAAATAGCAACAGCTCCTGTGATACAGTCCATTTCACAGTTCCTTGTGTTCTCGTTGCAGAGGCTGGTGAGTATGTGATACAACACCAGTTTCAAACATTCACAGATCCTGTGGCTCCCTGCAGGTGGGCATGAGTCATAAAGTCAAGGAATAGAGCAGGCAGGAGCAGAGGTGATTGCCAGGAACAGGGGAGCTCAAGACTCTATCTGCCTCAAGCAGGTGTCACATGGAAGTGAGCAGGACTCCTCCTCAGCTGTGTTTTTTTCTTCATGGAGTCTCCTGTGCCTGAGCATCAAATCTGATGTCCCCCAGAGCCCAGTATGCCAGTCAAACCATGGACGTCCCTCACGTGGCTACTGTAAATGTCTCTACGTTTTATTTCTTCCACCATTTAGCTTCTTTCTTCAATCTTCAGCATCATGTCTTTCAGGCTGGTCTCCCCAAATCAATGATTTCATTGCAAACTGCCTTTAAGGGCTTCATAGGCCTTTCCCAGCCAGATACCTGAGGGTTCTCTAACACTATCTCTTAATTCCAAAAATTATCTTCTGGGAATATTTTATCCCCCCTCCCCATTTTTTCACTTACCTGAAAACCAGATCTCAGAATTAAATAAAAATATTTAATTATTTAATATTTGTGTATAAACCATATATAGAGAGAGACAAAGAGAGAGACAGAGAGACAGAGAGAGAGACAGAGACAGAGAGAGACAGAAAGACAGAGAGAGACAGAGAGACAAAGAGAGGGACAGACAGACTACTCAGATTCCACAGCATGTGGAGTCAGAGGACAGCTCTCTGGTGGTCAATTCTTGCTTCCACCTCGTCGAGATGGGTGTCTCTCATTTCTCTTCCTGTGCTGTCTACTCCAGGCTAGCTGTCCATGAGCTTTTGGGACTCCCTTGTCT
Source organism: Rhizomys pruinosus (assembly GCA_009823505.1). Taxonomy (NCBI): domain Eukaryota; kingdom Metazoa; phylum Chordata; class Mammalia; order Rodentia; family Spalacidae; genus Rhizomys; species Rhizomys pruinosus. Next base: position 73,996 of record VZQC01012006.1, on the reverse strand, counting down.
CTGCCTCCCTTCTCACAGCAGGAGTGATGAATCACAGGCCAGTGCCACCACATCCAGTTTTCTCTTTGAGTTTAAGTGTTCACACTCAGATCACCAGACTTTACTGGTGAACAGCTTATATGCTGAGCCATCTTCCTGGTGCAGAGTTAAAAGAAAAGTAGGATTGGACAAAAGCTCTTTCTATTGAAACAAGGTCATCACCAAAATCACTTGATCACTGCTGCCTAATCAGAGTATCATTTTCTCCCAGAGTACAATGACAGATCGAGTGAGCTTAAGCCATTGAAATATATATATATGTGTGTGTGTGTATTTACATACATATATTTCTCCAACAATGCTTATGTCTTCCCTAATATGTATTTTTACTACAGATCAGAATAAAGCAAGCATTATCATTACAGCCCACGTATGAAACATACACTGGGCACACACACACACACACACACACACACACACATATTAAGTATATATTATTTTTAAGTATACCATTTTAAACTGCAAACTTTACAAATGTGGATTTTAATAACTATCTTCCCAAGCTCTTTGGCCTTCTCAGCCCTGGCATGAAAACCTGCTTTAAAGATTTTTCAATATCTTAGCTCTTAATAAAGTTTTCTTTTACCACCTTTTTTTTATGTTGTATGAATGTACTGTCTGCATTGTACGTTTGTGCACCCATGTGTGCAATGTGAGGTCAGAAGATGGTGTTGGATTCCCCTGGAACTGGAGTTTCTGGAATTGGAATTACAGATGGTTCTCAGCGACCGGTGTGGTGCTGAGGTTCGAACCCGGGTGTTCTGCAAGAGACAGTCGGTGTCTAACCGCTAGACCATCCCTTCCAAGCCCCAATAATTTTTCTTTTACATGTCTTATCCCGTTAGTTAATTAAAGACTGGCTAGATATGCCCCATGAGAATTTGTTACCATCATTACCCATCGTTGATTTTTTGTTTTTTTGTTTTTTGTGGGAGCTTCTAGGAAGCTTCCTTGTCTTGAGCAGGTGCAGGCAGTCGCTAAGGGAGGGGGACGACAGTGCCCACTTCGTGGACACTGTGGGGAACTGACCCTAGGCCAAAGGTCGATTGGTTACTCCTGTAACCCAACCAAAGAGGTAACTTCCTACTAGTCCTTAGCCTGGGACAACGAGACACTTTCCACTCGTGGCCGTGACTTCCCACCTGCCAAGAGCCAGGACAAGAATCGCACCACCAGCTACCAGGTTGGTGATCCACAAAGGGAGCCTTTTTTTCCAACCAACTGGTCACCAAATAAAATGCAGGCCTCAAAACCACTACCCACTGGCATCTGAAGAAATGTCAGGCTTGTCTTTGCCTGTATGTGGCAATAATTAAAAAAATGGTGGCCACGAATTCCGCAATGATGTTATATGGGAATTCACATTTTTTATTTTCTAAATTTTAAATTTATTAACTTTTTATTTTATTCTCCAAATACCCAAAACTTATTAACACTTTAATCAATGAAAACCATGGTTGGCACCTCTAATTATTAAGATTGTTGAAAGGAATAACCAGTAGGCGTGGCGGTTAGATCCTTATTTTAATTTTGTTTTTTTTTTTTTTCTTTGTCTTTTTCGAGACAGGGTCTCCTTGATCGCCCAGCTGCCTGGAACTGCATCTGTAAATGATGACTACCCCGAGTGATGATCGCTTTGTTGAGAAGATTGTAGGTTGTATATGATGGTTGGGCCTGTTATTTTAACTTATGTGTGAAATTTTGCAGGATCCTGTAAGCGCGATTTTAGTATCCACAGTCTAAAGTGCAGAGTGTTTTCTTGAGCTTTAGCGTAATTATGTGTGTGTTAAGACATTAAAGTGACTTGTTGCGCACTCTCTCTTACATTTCACATAATGAACACGAGTACACACACCAGTTCAGGTACACATCCGTGTAGATCGACACATGTTACTATTTAGCGGCATAGTCATAGAGTAGTCGATATCGAAAAGATTTCTTTTGGTTGGTAGGTTGACTTTGCGAAAGGGAGGATTAAGTCCTTTGAGGTTTGATTATTGTGTTTGTGTGCATGTTTTAAGATGGATTGGAACATGAAAGTTTTATAATTTGTACCTAGGTATTGTCTAACGTTACTAGCGTGATTAGTGGGTTATGAGCTAGATGAACGGTCCTAGTTAGTATGCACAAGATTCAAGCTGAGGATCCATATCCGGTGTGCCAACCTTCTTCGGGCTTCAATCCCAATCCATGTTTTGCCGTTCATTATCAATCTTATTTCCCTAATATTTGGAGTGGGCGTTGACTCGGTATTTTCTGTTGCCCTGATTCTCTCTCCCTGGGTTGGTAGGTGGTGGTGCTGGTGTTGGAGTGACCCCTAGGGAGCCCTGTCCCTCTGTCTGTTTGTCCTAACTGGTCCAGGGCGCTATTACAAAATCTAAAAGACTTTGGAGGAGGGTGCCCAAAAAGTAGAAAATGCCTCCAAAGGTTGTGGGCTTTGTAGTCGTTGGGGACTGAGATGCGCCATCGCTCTCTCTATTTCCACTCTTGGAAAGGAATATTGGAACTAAGTAGTCTTAATAATGGTCCGATAAGTGCACGACTATCGGCACTTCGAATCAAGTCGCGTAGTGACACCATTATATAGTTAATTATCGTAATTATCAATAGATAGGTCCGTAACCGTTAGTTAGCGTTGCACAGACAAGTCATAAAGAAGTTATTTCGATGTGTGCTGTCAGTGACTCTGTGGATCAATCGTATTACATGGTCAGGAAGCGAATGAAACTTTGGTGTGTTATCATTGAGATCTGAGTATTATTTGTGTAATTGATTATTTGGAATATTATATTTCAATCAATAACCGGATTAATGTAACTGTATTTAATAAGCTTATGTGTACTGAACAATGTACATGCATAGCTAGAGTATTAATATTTACATTCGTTAATCCTTGGAGTGTAATTTATGTGGTTATTTACTATTAATACCCTCAATTTAAGAGTAAGACTTGCTTACTTATTCTAACGGTGTATGTTATAATAACTAAAACTGTTCTTTTTATGAGGTTGCAATATCTTTTATGGTTATTATGTCATTGTTATTTTCCTCTAATCTAGACTTTTGATATATTAACAGTTGTGTAGGATTATGACAGGTGTAAAAGCTAAGTAACTTGCCATTCATTCTTCTTTATTACACAATGCTTAGTAGGATGTGTGTCTTACAAGAAACATAAACAGTTGTGTTTATTTAAGAATATATGTTTCTTTTTTATTATATTTTGCAACCAAGGAATATTCTCTAATTTCATTGGTGTTTTAAAAGAGATTTTTTACGTAATGTCCTTTTTATAGAAAGGACAACTTTTAATCAGAAGCAAGTTTTGTTATTTTTGCTTCGTAGTTAGGTAGACTCCAATGGCCGTGTTAAACTATGCTCCTAGTATAATTGTCTGGTTTATTAGCTAGTTGCCGAAGGAAGATTTGTTTCCTCTCGAATTTTTCAATAGAAGTAAGCGTTTACCTATTATGAGTCAAATATTTAAGGTAGGGTCGATGATTTTTATGATATTGGACATTGTGATTTGTTTTTTGTTCTCAGTCCAGCAAGTGGTGGTATGCTCAGTGCTACAGTCATGTTGCGGGTACTGATTTGGTTGTTTACTGGCAGTGTAGTCAAACTTTTAGCATTGATGTTATTACATAGACTTTTCTCTGTTAGAATAGATCTTTAGAGTGTATAACACATTTTAAGAAAGATCAAGTTAAAATTAAATCAACCAATTATTTTTAACTGTGCACATATATTTTACTCAAATATATGTATAGTCTAGATGGTACCGGGGGTGTAATGGAAAAATAATTACTTTTAATTTTGAGTGCTGGCTGATGAATGGAGTGGTTGGTTGATAGTAAGGGCTCTTGAAGTGTATACTAACTAGCTAAATTGCCAATTGTTTGGGGTCTTCATATTATAGCCGTGCAGGTTATGGTTAAAGAAGTTGTGAGAGTTTTAGTAATATTAAAAGAGTAAAGATACACCTTCTCAGATACGATACGAATTCTGAGGTGAGGCTAGTGACACTTTTATCACAGAAGATCAGTGGAGTGGTTTGTGATGATTCTCAATGCTAGAGGTTTAATGAGAGAGAGTGCTACAAGGTTTGACGCAATTATCCTGGATGGAGAATGTGCCTCGCGTTTTTGTGTTAGAGGTGGGTCAGCAATTAAAGGTCTTTTAGATTTTGATTCAGATAGAGGAAGTGGGCTCAGATTCTAGGAGAGCTTTGCTGGGATTGAGGAAGAAAGTATTGGGTATTAATATGGGAACAAGGTTAAGGATTGGAGCTTCAAATCTTTGGAAGAAAATGGTTTCATACACTGTAATAGGTTAGATGTGTGGAATGGGTCGTTTTTTGGTGGGGGTCGTTTGCGGGTAGGAGTGTGAAAGACCGGAGGAGGTATTGAGATCCTTCTTGTGGGGAATTTTATGAATAATGGGTTTCTCATTAGGTGTCAAGAGGCTGGATCGGGTTGCTAAGGCTTCGATATCGGTCAAATTAGCCTTGAGAGTCATTGGCTTTTAAATTATCTTCTGCAGGGAGTCATGCACAGAGTGTAGTTTGTGGCCTGGATAGTCTTGGCGTGTCGTCCGCTGAAGCTTGGTAAATTTTGAGAGCCAGGCTGCCTTCCTTCCACGCTGTTACTCAGAGGTTACTAGTGTTCTCAGAAGTATATCTCCGTGGGTGTGGTATGACAGTGTTTGTAGTTCTGGTTCCGAAGGACTGAAAAGGGAGCAGGAAAAACCAGGGTCCTGCTCCTATGCCACAATAGTATTAGAGTGATGCGGTAGAGGGAGAAGTAAAAGAGAAGAAGGAATAGTCGGTGCTAAGTATTTAGGTTTGGTATTGCGATACGGCTAAGTTTCGTCTTAATTTTTCCTCCAGTGCCCGCATCTCAGTGGTTGCTGTTTTTTTTTTGTTGTGGGTGGTGGAGGGTGCCAGTGTGTGGGAGATCCGCCAGCCAGAGATAGGTTGTGTTGGGGTGGGTGGGGGTTGTTGGTGGTTTCGCTCGATTTTAACCAGGATGCAATACATGTGGGAAGAGCGGGATTGTGGGGGGTAGAGAGCTGTGTGTAGGTGGCAAGAGAGATGGTTTTATGTTCAAGAGAGTCTGGTTTAAAATCTCCTTGGCTATGGTCACCAGTTGACTCGATTCTCTAGATGCCTGGGGTCCTAAACCTTTTCATTTCACTGTATGCTTTCAAAGGTGTGGCGGCAGATGGTTCTCAATTAGGCTTGTATTTATGCTTAAAACCCAGGCTTTAACTTAGGGGTTGTGCCCGAGGTGTTGTTTGTGTTTCACTGTGATGTGTCTTGTGTGCATTTCAATGATCAATTAGTTTTTTTTATCGACTATTAGTAGACCCATTCCCCCTATCCGTGTGCTCCCACAGTGTGCGCAGAGTTCGATGCGAGTTTTTGCCCAGTTGATTGCTATTTCATCTTTGTGTACAGTCTCTTTTTAATGATATTTGTTTTTGGGTTTGTGATAGCAATTTACTGTTGGGCAGAGTTTAGCTGTTTGCAGTGGGTCAGTGGTATTTGTGCCCATTTGGTTCTTTGTTTCTTACTGTTGTTGTTGTTGTTCTGTTTGTTTCCAAATTGGTTTTATCACAAAATGTGTTCGTCATAGCAGTGGTACACAGTGGGTGATAGGTCCGAAAATTTATATTGTTCTGAGATTTAGGTTTAATACTATAGTGACGAAGTTCAAAACCTATGTTCACGGATGTTGCACATTTTCGACAGTGATGAGGAGGGGATTACCATATGTTTTTTGATTGGAGTAAACGTGGTAATTTAGTGTTTTCCGTCTATATGAAGTCAGTTTTTTTAATATGAATATGTGTCTCAGTTACACCATAGGAGGACTGGTATTGATTTAAGGAGGAATGGCAAAGGAGATGGGATGCTGTGGGTTTAATGTTGGAAGATGTGAATGTTAGATGGAGAGGAAGAGAGAGAGGAGAGATTAGATAATGGCCTGTTAGTATAAAAAACGCGTTTCATGGGAGGATCTTGTATGTATACTTTTTAACAATCGTTTTAAAGACATAAAGGTACATCGAGTACAATGTTCTTCGATCATGAAAGACTCGATGCACTTAGTTCTCTGTAGGGTACATAAGGAAATATTACCACTCCCAGTGCTGGAGCACGGTGAGAAATGTCTTTGATGATAGGTTTGGGCCAGCAGGTAGTTGCTTAGGATATTTCTCTACTAGGTTTACACTTGCTTTTTTTTGATATGTCCTTTTGATTGCCTCCGAAGATACTCGAATCTGGTAAATCTATTTGCTGAATCCAGTCATACTTCAGACTAACAGGACTTTGTGTGATCGGAATGTTTTAGTTGGAACTGAGGCCTGGTGAGCCTCCTTCCCCTAATTTGGCTAGGTAGCTACTGCGTTACTTGCTTTGGTGTGATATCACTATCGAAAATCTTGCGTAAAGTGTAACATTTAGGTGCAATGGTTACTATAACACCAGATTTAATGATCAAGCAGTTCCATATCAGTGACCGAGTCTCGCTGAAAACATTGAGGTTGTATGTTAAGTGTGTTGACGTTTGAATTTTTGCTGGGTTTTTTTTTGTTTTTTTTTTATATGGTGCTCTAATAAGCATATATTATTTTTTAAGTATACCAGTTAACTGCCAAACCTTACAAAGTGTGATTTTAATAACTATCTCTTCTCCAAGCTCATTGGCCTTTAACTCAGGACGCCTGAGAAAACCTGCTTTCAACGATTCTTTCAATATTAGCTCTTAAAAGCTTTCTTGGCTACACCCTTTCTTTTTTATGTAGTATGATTGTCACTGTCTCGCATGACGTTTGGTGCACCCATTGGTCGCGAATGCTCGTGTGAGGTCAGAAGATGGTGTTGGATTCCCCTGGAACTGGAGTTCTCTTGGAATTGGAAAGATTGTTCTCAGCCACCGTGTGGGTGCTGAGGTTCGAACCCGGGTCTGCAAGAGCAGTCGGTGGTCTTAACCCCTAGACCACCCTCCAGCCCAATAAATTTTTCTTTTACAGTTCTTATGCCGTTAGTTATAAAGACTGGCTAATATGCCCATGAGAATTTTACCATCATACCATCTTGATTTTTTGTTTTGTTGTTTTTGTGGGAGCTCTAGGAAGCTTCCTTTGTCATGAGCAGGTACAGCACAGTCCCGCTAAGGAAGGGGACACAGTGCCACCGTTTGCACTGTGGGAACTGACCCCTAGGCGCAAAGGTCAGTTGGTTACTACTGTACCCAACCGGAAGAGGTACTTCTCCTTGAGGTCCTTAGGCCTGTGACAACGAGAACATTTCCCACTCGCCGCTGAGACTTTCCACCTGCCCAGAGCCAGGACAAGAATTTCGACACCACCAGCTAACCAGGTTGGTGATCCACAAAGGAGCCTTTTTCCAACCAACTGGGTCACCCAAATAAATGCAGCCTAACACCAACTACCCACTGGCATCTGAACAAATGCAGCTGTTTCTTAGCCTGTATGTGTGCAATAATTAAAAAATGGCGCCACGAATTCCACAATGATGTTATTGGGAATTCACATTTTTGATTTTCTAAATTTTAAATTTTAAATTATTTTTATTTTT
>VZQC01012006.1:0-64395 GCA_009823505.1 Rhizomys pruinosus | reverse complement strand
GAGAGGTATTTCAGTAGAGATTTATACAGAAATACAAAAAAACCCATATAAGTTAATGGACTTGATTTCTCCGAAGTCATAGTCTACTCACACTGTTTTAAAGAACAAAGTGTATATTGGGTAAAATTTATTTGGCAGGTATTCAAATTTGTCCAAACTTTGTCTATATATTACAGAATATTTTAAGACTTAGTAAAAATGTTTAAATTAGTTAAATTTGGTTGAAGGTTTTGGTGAAAATGGTAATACATTTAAACTAATTGGGAATAGAAAATGCTAATTTTTTTATTTATAATTTGTATTGAATTCCCAACAATAACTTTGGGGTTAAGGTACACAAATGGTCTCTATATTTTTCTGTGTTATACAGTATCACTTTGTCACACTTTCTTTTACATGTAGGATAATTTAAAGGAATTAAGTTTAAGCTTACTTCCCAAATAAGTAGCATACAGTCAATGATAAACTGTTTGGGTGAATTTGATGAAAACTTACACCTTGGTTTCTGTTTTTGGGTATGTGTAATACAACTTAGGCATCTATAGGTCAAAACATAAAAATATAAAAAACAAAAAGGGAGGTGGTATAATATTCCTTCTGGGATACAAATGGAAGACTCTGTATTCCAAACCTTTTGATAAATTTTCAGTTTTGAGGTCTTGAAAATAACAATGGGAGGAGATTTGTATGTCCCACAGGTAAAAACACCAACCTAAATGCCTGAAAATGTATGACTTTTGGCTGTGCAGGATGGACTGGGAAATGCCAGCAGGGACCCATCTGAACAGTAAAGAAAGAGGAACCTCAGATTGCCTGAATCACAGACACTGAGCATCTCTCTGAATTCTATTTGGGATAACTGTTTATAATGTGCCCTAATGAAGTTTACCTTCCAGATGCTGAGAAACCTTCCTACATCTCCCTTTTATAGGAAAAAGCAAAATGTGATGGTAATGAAGTCGTTCCCAACTGTAAATTAGAGACAACTGTTGATAATGGTAATTTTTTTTATAAAGCAGTTATAACTACCTTTTTTAATTGACTGATGAACATAGGTACTGTGAAAGGATAATTTTCTATTCAGAACATAATATAATAGTAAAGTCTTTATAAGCTGTGTAATTAAGCAAAATATATTAATACAGGAGAGGTTAATATCAGCAATGGATTATTCTGCCTAGGAGATGCTGGCTAGGGGATTTAAGGCCCCCCAAATGATTAAGGCCTTTTGTCTATAAAAGGGATATTTGCAAGGAGAAAGGCAGTAAGTCCCTGTTGTCGAAGACCTGGTGTAAGCATGAAAAATGTTTTTAGATGTCACTTGCTAATGTAGAGTTGGCCTCTGAAATGCCTTAGAGAGCATTACCAAAGGACACAAAGCAATGTAGCAAAATATTGGTCTCCTTGAGTTCAAGCAAGACTCCTCCATCAGTATCAGCTACACTTCAACTGCCTGGAGATACTGTGCAACAGTGGCAGCCATGTGTCTATATATATCCCGAATCTAATTGGCTATTAGTTCTATCCTTGAAGGAATAATTCACAGCTGATGCCACAAGCTTACGTCCTCTAGTGGTTAGGAGATGATATAAGCCACAGTAAGAGAGAAACCACAGTTTGTGGGTTAGCATATCATCCAAGCATCTGTGTCTATAATAACTTAGCTTAGCTTGCCATAATAATTAGTACTGTTAAAATGCCTGTACATCTAATTGCTTGTGCTTTGTTAGTAGGATTAAAAAGTTACCCTGAATAAGCTGTCAACCCATGAAGGGAAACAACCTGAACAGACTAGAGTCCAAAATGACATCTCCAGAGAAAATAGACTGTTTTGCTTCTCACCCACTTGTGCCCCTTTCCCAAAGACTTTCCAGAAGAGGAGGCGTGGTAGAATGTAAGGACTGAGGAGAGATTGGGGTGAATCGTGAGACTACAGCAATATAGACTGGACTCTTATTTGTTCAACATGCTTGTGCATACAAGCTTCTCCAATTGGACTATGGGAACCTTGGGTTGTTTCAAAATTTGGACATAGATACTTGCTAATTGGGTTTACATGAATGTTACATTCATTGCTTGTGCTTGACATTTGGTTCACTTCATGGTTGGATTTTTGGGATATTAATTGGCCTTAGTGTGAAAATAAAGTTTCAGATCTGACCTGCCCCCCACTGCCTAGCACTCAAAACAGGCTTGAGCAGCTGGCTATTCAAAACTCAGGCCCCTTTGTGTTGTTAGCTTCACCCATGGGCTCCCCCGCCTCTCAGAAAAATTAAAAAATATATATAAAATTAAAAGGGTGAGATGTGGGAAAACTTAGTTAAGATGGGTTGCATTCTAAGCCAATGGAATCTCCCTGGCCATGCCCATGGGGTGGGATATAGTGATGAAAAGGTTTAGGATTTGGCTCTGAGAATTGAGTCATGCTGGATATTTAACCAGACATCTTGAAATAAAATCTCTCTCTGCATTTGGACCTCAACATGCGTCCATGTGGTGCTTTCACACGTGTTTTTTCCCACCATGATTGTCCTGGGATTATATTGGGCCCACCAGATAATCTCAGTGGGATTCCCACACAAACAAAACAAAAAATATAGTGAAGCATATCGAACTCCCACACCTCGAATTGCTTGTGAGTCCCTTTTTCTCTCATTTGGTTCTAGCATTGATGCAGATTACCTTTATGTATGATTGTGCAGATTCTATTAGAACCAAATACCATTCTAAGTAAAGGTATCTGAATTGCTTTTCATTTTGCTTTGTTCTTTTTTTTAAATAAAATAAATACTGAAAGTACCGGCCTTTAATCCTAGCATCTTGGGAGGCAGAGAGGCGGCGGATCTTTGTCTAGAGTTCAAGGCCAGCCTGGTCTACAGAGTGAGTTCCAGGACAGCTGGGGCTACAGGGAGACCCTGTCTCAAAAAGACAAAAAAAAAAAAAAAAAAAAAAAAAAAAAAAAAAAAAAAAAAAAGATAGGGAATCCTGTAGTCCAGGCTGACCTCAAATAAGATGACCTTGAATTCCTGATCCATTTACCTTCACTTTTCAAATGATAGGATTATATTCTTCCTTCACAATGCATGGCTAAAGTTTCCTCATTTCTACAGATGTTGATTCATATGTGTTTTCTGTTGGTTTATATTTTTCTAAATATTTCTGGCATAAATGACAACATGATTGAGTATATTTTAAAACAGGTATGATATAACATTGTCTTTTATTCGCATTATATGTTCTAGCATTGTCTATATGTTCTTGAAGAGAAGCAACAAAAAGAAGAGGAGAGAGAGAGATAGAAAGAGAGAGAGAAAGAGAAAGGGAAAGAGAGAATGTTCCTGAGGAGACAGAAGATGGTCCACCCTCCTTATCTTCTGGGTCTTTATCTGCAGACACTACTAGCCACTGTCTAATACTTTTTCACATCTAAAAATCTTGCATCTTCTGAACACATACTGACCACTGAAGAGGCCACGTGAACTTTAGGGCACCTACTTGGAGCATTCTTTGTATCCACAGTACACAGTCACCACTGTTGTTCCAAATATTTCAATGACGTCCCCTCAAGCAGGTCTGTGACTATAGAATGTCTTCTAAATCCCTTATCAAGATCCTGTGAAAGCCGGTCCCTGATTGACAGGTGTTACCCCTGGCTCACCACATCAGAGGAAATAAAGCCTGGTGAAGGAAGAGGGAGCCTGGGCACCTGCCTGGCAAGTGTGAAGAGGTCACACGGTGCTGAACTGGACAAACTGTGATGTGGCCTTAAGAACCAGGAGAACCCAGCCCAGCAGAAAGGCCTTCCTGGAGGGATGAGCCTGACGTGGGCTTAGATGTTAAGTCACAGGATGTAGCTGTATCCTTGGATATGAATCCTGATCTGAATGGCCCACCTCTTGCTTCACAGTAGCAACAAAGTGTTTCCATATGTGAAGGAATCAATAGGAAGAGACTGGGCTCTGGCAGGCACAATAAGCAGGGTTGTTTTCTGCTCTCTGCTACTACAGAAGAGCATCTTGCTAGGGTGTTTGGGTGGCATTCTCAGGAATGACTGGCCAAGAAGATGACCCAGAGCCCACAGCTTCCAGCACCAGGAGGGCAGTGCCCAAGTGAGGGCCCTGGATGTCAGGAAGGCCAGGCCAACCGAAATCACTGGGAATGGGATTTTTAAGGCTGAGCCATCAAGTGCTTTCTCTCAGGCCAGGACCAAGTTAGAAGTGATTAGGAGGTTTTCTGAGCTATCTGACTGACATATGCTCATTCTGAAGTTCTTCTGAAACAGGAGACCATTTAAAGCCTGTTTCCCAAGCAAACACTATCATATGAAAAATCTCTTCGGAGTGTAAAAAGTACTCCAGATGTTCTGCAGATAGTCCTGGGGCTACTGGCTCTACAAATTTTCAAACTAGCAAATCTCTTATGCCATAATAAAAGCACAAGAATAATAAAATAAATAAAAATAGTAGATTAATTTTAAAGACTGTCTTAGAATTTTTTTTTTTTTTGCATTGGCTGACTTACACTGTTATACTATTTCTTTTTTTTTTTTTTAATTAGTTTTTATTGATGCTTTGTGCATTTCATACATTTTTTCCAATTCAGTTCAGGCTTATTTCCCTTCCCCCCCCCATCCCAGATCATGCATTCTGCCATAACTGTCCTGCTATTTCTTCCAGGATTTGTGTGACCAGACAGTGACAGTCCTTGCTTGTTGGGAGGGAAGTTTTTGTACAGAGGGAAGGTTTTTTGTTTTTTTTTTTTTAGCATGTTTTAAATTGTGTTGGAAAGACCTTCAGAACCAGGAAAACCCTCTCAGGACATGACTGATCTACCCAATAGAAGGCTGACTGGAATGTAATGACTTCACGTGAAGTCCTTTATGCATCCACATACACATCCTACACGGCAGTTCCTTTCAGATGACCCCAGCCTCAGCTTCTCTCCTGTCACCTGACAGAAGTCTCTGATCTACTTCTATTAAGCTTTGCTCAGTTCTGCGTTTTATAGAACAACCTGACCTGCAGGGAACCTTCCTTTCTCACACCTCTCTCCTTCCATTTGAAATACAGTTTAAACAGAGGCACTTTGATGAAATTGCGATGCGAAACTGGGGGTAATCGTTTTGAACTAGGATCCCCGTTTTGAACTAGGATCCTCCTTTTTACTCTTAAGTAATAAGGAGCTGGAGATTCTTTTCTGCAGCCCAGAATATAGAGAAAGAAATCAAGTATTTTGCTTTAAAAAGTCCACTGGCCTTAAGAGTTGAGGTCTCTTTTACATTCATTGAGGGTTTCTGAAATAATGTTCCCTTTGAGGTATGCTGATAAAATTAATAAAGGGCATTTAAGTGTGAACATTTTTAGTACCCCCAAAGGCAGGCTTAAAAACAGCCATTGGATAGGTGGATCACTGAGAATTTGAGCCCAACCTGGTCTACATAGTGAGTTCCAGGATAGCTGGGGCTACAGGGAGACCCTGTCTCAAACAAACAAACAAACAAAAACAACAACAACAACAAAAAAACAGAAAACAGCCATCAGAGCCCATGCTTGTTAGTACACAACTTTAATGTCATTTTTACTGTGAACTAAATTACTATGTAATACACTCTATTCGTATTTTGAAAAATAAATATTAAATCTGTTCTTTAGCACAATAAACATGTCTTATTATAAGATAACTGGCTCTAATAAATCATTCTAGCAATTATCCAAATCCTCCACCTTGCCCTGACCCTGATGTGAAGATTCTCATGAAGCTCATTTGGTGACTCTAAGACGTTTTTCTGACTTTGAACTTTGTAATTTAATAGCTTTTGAACAGAAGTCCTAAAAAGTTATGATTCACAAACTTTTCAAAAATAGAGAACTTCAAATGAAAACATTACAAAGGTACTGATGTTTAGAAAGACCTTCAGATTGCCTAGCGTAACAACTACCTGTCATAATCGTTTTATGCATACTTCCGACCTCAGCCTCTGGTCCCTTTTCATCCTTGCCCAGGTCATGTTTTCCTCACTGTCTTCCACATTTCTTTCACTCAGATTACTAAATCCTCTGGCAGAATAGAGAGCTGATGTCAACCAATGCTCGTGCTAGAGAGGTCACTGCAGAGGAGCTCTGAGCCACAGTGCTCATGTTCTGCAAAGGGAGCTGAAACTGGGAACTTGGATTTCAGCAAGTCTGCAGTTTGTCTTAAAGCATCCCTTTNTCCACAGTACACTGTCACCACCGTTGTTCCAAATGTTTCAATGACATCCCCTCAAGCAGGTCTGAGACTATAGAATGTCTTCCAAATCCCTTATCAAGATCCTGTGAAAGCCTGTCCCTGATTGACAGGTGTCACCCCTGGCTCACCACATCAGAGGAAATAAAGCCTAGTGAAGGAAGAGGGACCCTGGGCACCTGAGTGACAAACGTGAAGAGGTCACACGGAGCTGAACTGGACAAACTGTGATGTGGCCTTAAGAACCAGGAGAACCCAGCCCAGCAGAAAGGCCTTCCTGGAGGGATGAGCCTGACGTGAGTTTAGATGTTAAGTCACAGGATGTAGCTGTATCCTTGGACATGAAACATGATCTGAATGGCCCACCTCCTGCTTCACAGAAGCAACAAAGTGTTTCCATATCCGAAGGAATCAATAGGAAGATACTGGGCTCTGGCAGGCACAATAAGCAGGGTTGTTTTCTGCTCTCTGCTACTACAGAAGAGCATCTTGCTAGGGTGTCTGGGTGGCATCAAGAAGCTCTCTGGAATGACTGGCCAAGAAGATGACCCAGAGCCCACAGCTTCCAGCACCAGGAGGACAGTGCCCAAGTGAGGGCCCTGGATGTCAGGAAGGCCAGGCCAACCGAAATCACTGGGAATGGGATTTTTAAGGCTGAGACATCAAATACTTTCTCTCAGGCCAGGACCAAGTCAGAAGTGACTAGGGGGTTTTCTGACCTGTCTCCCTGACATATGCTCATTCTGAAGTTCTGAAACAGGAGACCATTTAAAGCCCGTTTCCCAAGCAAACACTATCATATGAAAAATTCTTCAGAGTGTAAAAAGTACTCCAGATGTTCTGCAGATAGTCCTGGGGTTACTGGCTCTACAAATTTTCAAACTAGAAAATCTCTTATGTCATAATAAAAGTACAAGAATAATAAAATAAAATAAAAAGTAGATTAATTTTAAAGTCTGTATTAGAATGATTTCTTTTGCATTGGCTGACTTACACTGTTATACTATTTCTGCCCAGATTTGTGTGACCAGACACTCCTTGCTTGTTGGTGCAGAGGGAATTTTTTTAGCATGTTTAAATTGTATTGGAAAGACCTTCAGAACCAGGAAAACCCTCTCAGGACATGACTGATCTACCCAATAGAAGGCTGACTGGAACGTAATGACTTCACTTGAAGTCCTTTATGCATCCACATACATATCCTACACGGCAGTTTCTTTTAGATGACCCCAGCCTCAGCTTCTCTCCTGTCAACTAACAGAAGTCTCTGATCTACTTCTATTAAACTTTGCTCAGTTCTGCGTTTTATAGAACAACCTGACCTGCAGGGAACCTTCCTTTCTCACACCTCTCTTCTTCCACTTGAAATACAGTTTAAACAGAGGCACTTCAATGAAATTCAATTGTGAAGCTGAGGGTAATCGTTTCGAACTAGGATCCCCAGCAGTGCCACTCTAAAGTAAACAGGAGCTGGAGATTTTTTTTCCTGCAGCCCAGAATATAGAGAAATAAATCAAGAAATTTGTTTTTAAAAGTCCCCTATCCTAGGAGTTGACGGTCTCTACATTCATTACAGGTTTTCTGATAAATTAATGGCCTCCCTTTGGGATAGGCTTGCTAAAATAAAATATAAAGACAGGCGTGTACTTTAATACCCCAAAGTCCAGGCTTAAAAAACAAGCCACTGGGGGGATGGAGAAGATGGCCTAGCGGTTTAAGAGCGCCGACCACTCTTACAAGAGGACCCGGTTCATCCCCCGCACCCACATGGCGGCCCAGAAAAATCTGAAATCCCATTGCAGCGAGAACTCCAGTTTCCAGGGGGAATCGACGCCCTCTTCTGTATTTGCACGAATTACAGAAATGGCCGCCGGCATTGCACGACATGGGTGACAGACCTGCATGCAGACAGTACATTTACACAACATTACAAGAAATAAAAATAAATAAAAAAAAAATTTAAAAAAAAAATTAAAAAAAAAAAAAAACAGCCACTTGGAGCCCAGGTTGCTGTTGGCACACCACCTTAATCCCAGCATCTCAGGAAGCAGGCAGATGGTATCTCGCTGAGATTGAGGCCAACCTGTCTACATCACAAGTTACAGGTCTGGGGGTGTCTTTAATCCCAACTCTCAAGTGAGGTTAAGGCAAGAGGAATCCCTCTTGAATTTGAAGTCCAAGGTCCTGGTCTACATAGTAAGTTTCAGGCCAGCTAAAACAAAAACTTCTAAGTCACTATGGGGTGAAGATAATGTCATTTTTACTGTGAACTAAATCACTATGAATACACTATATTAGTATTTTGAAAACTAAAGATTAAATCTGTTCTTTAGCACAATAAACATTAGTCTATATTATAATTATAACATGGCTTCTAAATAAATCATTCTAGCGATTATCAAAATCCTCCACCTTGCCCTGACCCTGATGTCAAGATTCTCATGAAGCTCATTTGGTGACTCTAAGACATTTTTCTGATTTTGAACTTTGTAATTCGATAGCTTTTGAACAGAAGGCCTAAAAAGTTATGATTCACAAACTTTTCAACAATATACAGAGAACTTCAAATGAAGACATTGCAACGGCACTGATGTTTAGAAAGACCTTCAGATCGCCTAGCGTCACAACTACCTGTCATAATCGTTGTATGCGTACTTTCGACCTCAGCCTCTGGTCCCTTTTCATCCTTGCCCAGGTCGTGTTTTCCTCACTGTCTTCCACATTTCTTTCACTCAGATTACTAAATCCTCTGGCAGAATAGAGAGCTGATGTCAACCAATGCTCGTGCTAGAGAGGTCACTGCAGAGGAGCTCTGAGCCACAGTGCTCATGTTCTGCAAAGGGATCTGAAACTGGAAACTTGGATTTCAGCAAGTCTGCAGTTTGTCTTAAAGCATCCCTTCATTCATGCATGTAAAAGTATTATTTCTGGGGGCTGGAGAGATGACTCAGTGGTTAAGAACGCCGACTGCTCTTGCAGAGGACCTGGGTTCTACTCCCACCACCCACGTCGGTGGCTAAGAACCATCCTTTTTTTTTTTTTAATTTTATTTATTTCTGTATGGTATCAATGTACTGTCTGCATGCAGGGCTTTCTTGCACCTGTGTCGTGCATGCCGCGGAGGTCAGAAAGAGGGTCTCGGATTCCCCTGGAACTGGGAGTTCTCCTGGAATTTGTGCTTTCAGACAGTTCTCTGGCTGCCATGTGGCGTGCTTGGGGATTTTAAAACCCGGCTCCTCTGTAAGAGTGGTCGGCGCTCTTTTAACCGCTAGGGCCATCTCTCCAGCCCCAGAAGCCAAGCGTGGTGGCTCATGCCTTTTACTCCCCAGCACTGGGAGCAGAGGGAAGGCAGATCTTTTGGAGTCCAAGGCCACCCTGGTCTCCAGAGTGAGTTCCAGGCCAGCTGGGGATATTACAGAGGCCCTTCTCAAAAGACAATATAATATATTTATATATATATATATATATATATGTATGTATTTCTTCAGGGTCCGTTCACAAAGGTTGAACAGGACATTCATGTATAATGAATAAAAATCAAACATGTGAGCTTTATTCTCTAAAATTGAGATTATGTATAAGGAAGCAGTTTTATACTCTTCAACACTAACAAAGAACCTCTGCTTGTCTCCAAAGCAATAGTATTTTAATTAAACATATTGTATTTATTATTTTATTTTATGTATATGAATGTATTTCCTGCATGTATGTAAGCACACCCATGTTGTGAAATGCCCATGGAGGTCAAAAGAGGGAATCAGATGCCTCTGTAACTACCTGGAACTGGAGGTAGCCACCATATGGTACTGGGGATTGAACCCATGTCCCCTCAACAACAGCCAGTGTTCTTAGTCTGTGAGCTATTTCTTCAGCCCCGGTATCTTAGTTTTCATTGTGTGTGGGATTGCAGGTGCATATGCCACAGTGTGTGGAAGTGGATTAGAGAGGACAGCTTTCAAGAGTCACTTCTCTCTTTCCACTGTAGGTTCTGGGCATCCACCTCTCATAATTCAACACGTGCAGCAAGCACTATCGCCCAATTAATCATCTCATTGACCCCCAAAGCAATCATTTAAAACTGTAATTTTAAGAGGCAAATCTTAAATCTGTAGGATATTCAGATGGTAAGAGAAGGAAATCTGCTTACCTACGGGAGGAGGATGTCGAGTTAATGGATTCCCAAACCCTGAGGTCCTGGCAAGGTTTAGATCAGCGTAGACCACTGATGCGTCCATTGCACATCAGGGGTAGTGGTGGCACTGAACCTATTGACAAGAACAAACTCCAAGTTCTGTGAGGCGAGATGAGCAAAAGGAAGTCCGCTGTGAGTGCTCTGCTGTCTGGGTCCACACCTGCCCACACCGAAGCTGAGGCTTTCTCCAAAAATTATTGACCTTGCCCTCTATTATACTAGCACAGGTTATACGTTATTTTCTCTGAAAAAAGAAAGATGTACTGTCTTTTTTTCACCGAAACTCTGAAAAGAACTCTTTTCTCCTATTACTCTAACCATATGTTTGAGTTATCCTCTCAGGGCCAAGACCAAGGTGAATGAAATGAAACACTCATTTTGAGTTCAAATTTGAGGGACACTTTTCCCACCAAATACCCAGGAATAAAGTAATATGATATTTTACACTATGCTGTGAAAATAAAAATGAAAGCACAAAAGTCTACAAGGTTATATTTTCAACAAGTTGAAGCTGTAGAACTTCCCTGAAATATCCATGCTGCAAAGAAGGCTGTGAAAATGGAAGCACGGTTAGAAATGTGGGAAAACAGTGAATGACACAGCAGAAAAGCAAGCAGGAGAGGACCCGCACGTGACTCTCAGCTTTGTCCTAAGGTCCATGCGGATGTGACAGAGCATTCACGTCAGCGAAAGGATTTCAAGTCTGTCAGAATTATAGAAAGTAAGGGACTGAAATCTGTGGGGTTTTCTAACTCCTTCAAGGCTTTGAATCCCAGAGCAATGATAATAAATGCCTTGGACATTCTCACATTACAAGTAAAAAAGTAGAAAAGCAAGGATTTCCTTGAAATCACTGTCTGTGGTCAGAACAGAATTATACCAGGCACTCATAATAGCCTGACAGTGGAAGCAGTCTGCTGGCTTTGAATTCTAGTGATAGGTGGTATCTACACAGTAGAAATTTCTATCAGGTCAGCATGTGACACACAGGGATTCTCCTTGATACTTGTGAAGTGGGGTGGAAGCCTGCGAGAGTTCCATAGCAGTCAAGAACTCCTCAGTGCAATGACATCATTTCACTTGGTGCTGGGCTTGTGAATCTGCCATGTGCATTATGAGACCTTGATATTTAACAATCGTACAGGGTTTCCTAGAGTTTCTTGTCTTGAATCATTCTACATGTTTATAGAAAGTGCTAAACTTTTAGTATATATAAATTTCAGTATATATTATACAAGGGTCTCATCTTTGATACACATAAGAATCACCAGAAAACTAGTTAATAATGTATAATCCTGCTTCATAAACCCCTTCTCTTGCCAAGATAGCATTAGCCTTAGGTGGAGAATGTGCAAGTAAACATTCCAAGTATTAGGGTGGTTTGGAGATCATGTTGGAAAACCAATCCTTGGGGCTGAAGAGATGGGTCAATGGTTAAGAGTGCTGACTGCTCTTGCAGAAGACCTGGGTTCAATTTCCAGCACCATCATACTGGCTAAGAACCTTCTTTAAGCCAGGCATGTTGGCACAAGCCTTTAATTCTAGCACTTGGGAGGCAGAGGCAGGCAGATCTCTGTGAGTTCAAGGCCAGCCTGGTCTACAGAGTGAGTTCCAGGACAGTTGGGGCTACAGGGAGATCCCTGTCTNTATATATGTATTTCTTCAGAGTCTGTTCACAAAGGTTGAACAGGACATTCATGTATAATGAATAAAAATCAAACATGTGAGCTTTATCCTCTAAAGTTGAGATTATGTATAAGGAAGCAGTTTTATAGTCTTCAACACTAACAAAGAACCTCTGCTTGTCTCCAAAGCAATAGTATCTTAATTAAACATATTGTATTTATTATTTTATGTATATGAATGTATTTCCTGCATGTGTGTAAGCACACTCACGTCATGAAATGCCCATGGAGGTCAAAAGAGGCAATCAGATGCCTCTGTAACTACCTTGAACTGGAGGTAGCCACCATATGGTACTGGGGATTGAACCCATGTCCTCTGTAACAACAGCCAGTGTTATTAGTCTGTGAGCTATCTCTCCAGCCCCGGTATCTTAGTTTTTATTGTGTGTGGGATTGCAGGTGCACATGCCACAGTGTGTGGAAGTAGATTAGAGAGGACAACTTTCAAGTGTCACTTCTCTCTTTCCACTGTAGGTTCTGGGCATCCACCTCTCATAATTCAACACATGCAGCAAGCACTATCGCCCAACAAATCATCTCATTTACCCCCCCAAAGCAATCATTTAAAACTGTAATTTTAAGAGGCAAATCTTAAATCTGTAGGATATTCAGATGGTAAGAGAAGAAGGAAATCTGCTTGCCTACGGGAGGAGGATGTCGAGTTAATGGACTTCCAAACCCTGAGGTCCTGGCAAGATTTAGATCAGCGTAGACGACTGACGCGTCCATTGCAGATCAGGGGTAGTGGTGACCCTGAACCTGTTGACAAGAACAAACTCCAAGTTCTGTGAGGTGAGATGAGAAAAGGAAGTCCGCTGTGAGCACTCTGCTGTCTGGGTCCACACCCGCCCACACTGAAGCTGAGGCTTTCTCCAAAAATTATTGACCTTACCCTCTATTATACTAGCACAGGTTATATGTTCTTTTCTCTGAAAAAAAAAAGATGTACTGTCTTTTTTTCACCCAAACTCTGAAAAGGACTCTTTTCTCCTATTTCTCTAACCATATGTTTGAGTTATCCTCTCAGGGCCAAGACCAAGGTGAATGAAATGAAATACTCACCTTGAGTTCAAATTTGAGGGACACTTTTCCCACCAAATACCCAGGAATAAAGTAATGTGATATTTTACACTATGCTGTGAAAATAAAAATGAATGCACAAAAGTCTACAAGGTTATATTTTCAACCAGTTGAAGCTGTAGAACCTCCCTGAAATATCCATGCTGCAAAGAAGGCTGTGAAAATGGAAGCACTGTCAGAAATGTGGGAAAACAGTGAGACACAGCAGAAAAGCAAGCAGGAGAGGATCCGCGCGTGACCCTCAGCTTTGTCCTAAGGTCCATGCGGATGTGACAGAGCATTCACGTCAGTGAAAGGATTTCAAGTCTTTCAGAATTATAGAAAGCAGAGGACTGAACGTGGGATTTTTCTGACTCCTTCAAGGCTTTGAGTCCCACAGCAAAGACAATAAATGCCACCAACTTGGACATTCTCACATTACAAGTAAAAAAGAAGAAAAGCAAGGATTTCCTTGAAGTCACTGTCTGTGGTCAGAACAGAATTGTACCAGGCACTCATAATAGTCTGACAGTGGAAGCAGTCTGCTGGCTTTGAATTCTAGTGATAGGTGGTATTTACAGTAGAAATTTCTATCAGGTCAGCATGTGACACACAGGGATTCTCCTTGATACTTGTGAAGTGGGGTGGAAGCCTGTGAGGGTTCCATAGCAGTCAAGAACTCCTCAGTGCAATGACATCATTTCACTTGGTGCTGGGCTTGTGAATCTGCCATGTGCTTTATGAGACCTTGACATTTAACAATCCTACAGGATTTCCTAGAGTTTTTTGAATTGAATCATTCCACATGTTTATAGAAAATGCTAAATTTTAGTATATATAAATTTCAGTATATAATATACAAGGGTCTCATCTTTGATACAAATAAGAATCACCAGAAAACTAGTTAATAATCTATAATCCTGCTTCATAAACCCCTTCCCTTGCCAAGGTAGCATTAGCTTTAGGTGGACAATGTGCAAGTAAACATTCCAAGTATTAGGTGGTTTGGAGATCGCGTTGGAAAACCAATCCTTGGGGCTGAAGAGATGGATGAATGGTTAAGAGTGCTGACTGCTCTTGCGGAAGACCTGGGTTCAATTTCCGGCACCATCATAGTGGCTAAGAACCTTCTTTAAGCCAGGCATGTTGACACAAGCCTTTAATTCTAGCACTTGGGAGGCAGAGGCAGGCAGATCTCTGTGAGTTCAAGGCCAGCCTGGTCTACAGAGTGAGTTCCAGGACAGTTGGGGCTACAGGGAGAACCCTGTCTCAGACAAAACAAAACAAAACAAAACAAACAAAAACATCCAGCAGTAAATGGAAAATATGGGGCTATAGTGAAAACCAATAGTGTGAAGAGAAGACAGATGCTCTAGTCAAAGTTGGTGTGAGGACACGGAAGTTTTACTGCAAATTCTGAAGCCCAAGTGTGGGTACGAAGAATCCACAACAACTCTGCTAAAAATAGCTGATTTGAGGTGAGTTGTTTTCTATAAGAGATACTTGCAAAACCTCTAAGCTACAAAAGTTTAACTCATTGGAAAAACAACAACAACCAAAGATATTTATTTGCACATATATAGCACAAACCATACTGAATTGAGGACATTATGCCTGTTATAGAATATGACATAGAACCCCAAATACTGGCATAATTAACTACTATCACAAAAGAGGTTTGTTATGTAATCATTATTATCCTCCTGAGAGTTCACAGATGGAGAATTTAGCTATGATAATGAAGTAATTTGATCACTTTGTTGCCTAAACGTAGTTTAACTGAAAAATATATATCAGAATTTGGAATTATCTTGGGCTTGTCACAAAAAGACACAAGGAAAAGGATCTTGTGTGTATGTGTGTATATGTGTATATGTGTGTGTATGTGTGCTTTTAAGAGTGAGAGAAAGCCGGATGTGGTGGCTCACCCCTTTAATCCTAGCACTTGGGAGGCAGAGGCAGGCGGATCTTTGTGAGTTCAAGGCCAGCTTGGTCTACAGAGTGAGTTCCAGGACAGCTGGGGCTACAGGGAGACCGTGTCTCAAAAAGACCAAAAAAAAACAAAAAAAAAAAAAAAAAAAGTGAGAGAAAAAAAGAGATTAAAATATGATGTTAAATACATACAGTGTGATGTTTAATATAAAGGATTCAAATGGTGGATGATTCTAAGTAATCATCTTGGTTCTTAGATTGTGACAACATAGAAATAATATTGAGTATTTCAAGGAGAAATCAACACAATTTTGTTGATCAGTAGCCATGTTCTATTTAACTATTTCAGATATACTAAGGGAGTTGGGGGGGCTGGAGAGATGGCATTCAGCGTGTTAGAGTATTGCGCATGACCACTTGCAGTGGACCCGGGTTCGATTCCCAGCACCCCACATGGCCCGAGAGTACGTCTGAAACTCCAATTTCCGAGGAAATCCAGCCAGGGAATCCGAAACCCTCTTTCTGACCATCCGCGTGCATTGCATGGACCACGGGTGCACACAACTTGCGCAGACCCAGTACCTCATACACATACAGACCATAAATAAAACATAAATCAATAAAAAGATGGGGAGTTGGGACTGTTTAAAAAAAGTCGTAGTTAGGGGCTGGACGAGATGGCCCTAGCGGTCTTACGAGCGGCCGACCGCTCTTGCAGAGGACCCGGGTTCGATCCCCAGCACCCACATGGCGGCTGAGAACCGTCTGAAGCTCCAATTCCAGGAGAACTCCAGTTCCAGGGGAATCCGAGACCCTCTTCTGAACTCCGCGGCATTGCACGACACGGGTGCACAGACTTGCATGCAGACAGCACATTCATACACATACAGAAATAAATAAAATTAATAAAAAAAATTAAAAAAAAAGAAAAAAGTAGAGTAAAATATAAATGATCTTACCTTTCAATGTGAAGCAAAACAAAAAAGCAAGAGTGATAAAGGAATAATTTTATGAAAAGGTGGAAATCTGAATCAGAAAGTGGAATTACAAGGCATGAGCATCTACTTCAAGCTTCAAAATGCAAAGGAAAGGGGTGTCATGAGCAAGACCTTTCACAAGGAAGACAGAAGACCTTCTTGCTAACCAGAGCATGGCATTAGCAACACATAGATCTGTGGGAGGTCTAGAGAGTAGGTAGGAAGTTGCAGCAAACAGCTCACTGTAAAGTAAGAAGAGATTACAGAGGACAGGTAGAAAGCTGATGCTCCATCCAGTGCTTCAGCCTGCAGAGCAACTAGGAGGAAACACCCACACTGCAGCTCCTTCCTCTCTGTGGAAACTAAGAACCTGCAGGGATCAATGATCCCTGGGTGATGCCTGAGAAACTGTTTCTGCCATGGTTTACCTGGAGTCCTGACAGGACTGTCACCAGCTGGAAGCTTACAGAAAATAAGCAGAAGCTGCATGTTCAAGGCACAGTTCACAGGCAGACTCCATGGAAAATGAGGCATGAGGAAAGGTCTGAGAACTACTCTAACTGCTAACCGTGCTGACTGGGAATGTCTTCCTCGGTTAAGAGCATATACAAAGTCTCGGAGAAGTGATTGGCTTTTCAAACACTCAGGTCACAGAAACAGTTTACACAAATACAAAGAAACATGATCAATTCAAAGAAGGAAAAGAACACGACACACTAAAGAATCATAGATGTGTGATCTGCTCCATAAGGTTTTTTCCTGTCTGCGTGTGTGTGTGTGTGTGTGTGTGTGTGTGTGTGTCCGTGTCTGTGTGGCTGTGTATGTGCACTTGTGTGGTCATTATGAGGGTTCCAGAGTTTGACATCACATATCTTCCCTGATCATAAATTTTTAATCTACTTTATTAACTGAAGTAGGATCTCCTGATGAGCCTGGAGCTTGCCAATTTTGCCTGTCAAGCTAGCCAGCTTCTTCCAGGGATCCCCTGTGTCTATTTCCCAAGTGTTGGGATTATAGGCCCCACCCCCTGCATTCAAGGCCTTTACAGGGTTGCTGGGGATCTGAAGCCTGGTCCTCATGTTTACATCACAAGGGTTTCACTCACTGAGCCAGCTCCCCTTTTGCTTGACAAATATTTTTAAAATTGTCCTAAGGCTGCTCAGTCAGCTAACAGACACCACAGGGAAACAACTGAAGGAAAATGAAGCATCAGCAAATCATCTTACAATAAATACATAGAAACTACATATCAAATGAATAAAAATTCTGGAATGAAAAATATAATAACCGAACTGGAAAACTAATTTTAAGGAAAGAATGAAGCAGAGGAAGAATGGGATGGGGTTGCTAAACCTAAGGTATGAAAAAAAATCTTACGAAAATACACTTCTTTGCAATCTATTAAAAATATAGTTTAATGAAAGGATACTTTATGTGGTTCCCCACATAGACAGATAATGCTGTTCTCAGAAGACATGTGTTATTAAAAATATCTCAGTGCCAGGCATGGGATAATTCCCAAATTATCCCACGCCTGGCACTGAGATATTTTTAATAACACCTTAATAACACTTTAATAGCACTTATTAGACTGAGGTCTGCAAGTCTCTTAAAACAACACAGGTGTAGCCGGGCATGGTGGCACATGCCTTTAATCCTAGCCCTTGGGAGGCAGAGGCAGGCTGATCTTTGTGAGTTCAAGGCCATCCTGGACTACAGAGTGAGTTCCAGGACAGCTGGGGCTACAGGGAGACCCTGTCTCGAAAAGACCAAAAAACAAAACAAAACAAAACAGGTGTTTGCAGTTGTCACAGAGAATTTCCTACTTATGGGTACCCACACAGGTAGCCCACACCCCTCCTCTCCTTCCGGTTCCCTGGTTTCCAGCTAAAGCAATGAACAGACTCTGCAGCCTTAGTTTCAGGAAAGACTAACGAGCTTATTACACTTGCTTACAAAATGAATGGGGTCAACATCTTTTACAAAATGAGCAGTGATTCTCCTTTCCCAACACGGCCCCCTGGAGACCTGGCACAAATCCTGTGTCATCCACCCATGATGATGAAATGTCGAGAGATGCCCCAGCCTGGTGTGGCAGGCTTTTTATATGCCCCTGGCCCCAACATGGTGTCAGCTGCCTTGCAGAGTTCCATGCCAGCATCACAGGGGCCTTGCTGTGGGCTTTGCTTTGCCCTTGGCCCCTTCCTCTAAGTAAACCAGGCTCCATCGTTGTAATTCACAGCTTGTTCCATGACAAATCCATTTCAAAGAAGATATATTTTATCCCCCACACCCCCTTTCTTTGGCCCTTACAAACTAGGGCCTCCAACCTCTTCTGCAAGAGTCCCTGGGCCTTGGAGGGGGAGGCAAGAGAGAAAGTAGGACGATCTAGTTCTCCTCTGAGGTGAGACATTCAGGTCCTGTTTTCAAAGGATTTCTGGCTCATTTTTATGGATCTTCTTTTTTTCCTTTTTTAAACATTATTATTGAAGTTATGTGTGTTTCATACATCGTTTCTCAGTCCAACCTAGACTCATCTCGTCTTCCACGGCCCTCACACCACCTGAGTTCATGCATCCTGCCATGTCTGCCCTGTATCTTTTTCTGATTTTTTTCAAAGTTTTTCAGAGCAGAGGATTATTGCCCTTGGGGAAACTTCACTGTTTCAGTCAGTTCCCTGTCCCAGTTCCTCTGCTGTTGTTGTTCACTCCAATCTGTATTGCTTCAAAATATGTATATACATACATCACACCTATACTAAAATTATATCATCTGTACACAAAGTGTCATTTACATATCATATTTCAGGATTCACATTTTAACTTTTAAAATTTATATTACTCTAAAATATGCCTACATATCCTCCACCTATATAGCAAGATTACAAAGTCTAAAAATAAGTGGTGGGTTAATTCTAGAGCCTGTTAAGGGATTTATGTTATCAGAACAGGTTGCTTTCAGGGAAAGGGGTATATAACACTGATGTTGCTCAGTTTGCCTTACAACTCAATGCTTGGTGCTAGCATCCACAAATGAGGGATACCATTCATCGTTTGCTTTTCTGGGACTGTGTTACATCAATTAGCATAATATCTTCTAGTTCCATCCATTTACCTGCAAAGTTCATGATGCCATCTTTCTTTACCACTGCATAGAACTCCATTGGGTAGCTGTACCACATTTTCTCCACCCACACATTGGCTGAGGGGCATTTGGGTTGGTACCAGCTCTTCCTATTGTGAAGAGAGCTTCAATAAATGTGGCTGTACATGTATCTCTGTGGTAGGATGAGTCATGTGGTACCATACCATTCCAGGAGTGGTATGGCTGGGTCAGGTGGTAAGCTCATCTTGAGTCTCTTCAGAGTTCTCCATACTGCTTTTCATAGTGGTTGTATGAGTTTATATTCCACCAGTAGTGGATGAGTGTTTCCCTTTCCCAACAACTGCTCCAGCATTTGGCATCATTTGTTTTCTTGATCCTAGCCAGTCTTATTAGAGTGAGATTATATCTTAAAGTTGTTTTAATTTGCATTTCCTTAATTATTAGTGATGTTGAGCATTTTTAAGATGTTTCTCAACCATCTTTATTTCCTCATTTATGAAGTCTCTGTTCAGCTTTTTATTCGGTCTTTGGATTGAGTCATTTGTTTCCTTGCTTCTTTGTTTTTTGAGAAGTTTACATATTCTGGAAGTTAATGCTCTGTCAGATGTATCACTGGAGAAGGTTTCCTCCCACTTTATGGGTTTTCTCTTCACTTCCCTGATTGTTTCTTTTGCTGTATAGTAGCTTTTTGAGTTTAATGAGGTCCCACTTGTTAATTATCAAACTCAGTTCAGTGAAGCTGCTCTCTGAATTAGGAATTCTTCTCCTATGCCTATGTCTTGTAGGTTGCTGCCAATGTTTTCCCCTATAACCTTCAGAGTTTTGGGTTTCATGTTGAGGTCTTGGTCCATTTCAAGTCGATTTTTGTACAGGGTGAGATGTAGGGGTTTAGTTTTATTCTTCTACAAGTGGTGATCCAGTTTTGCCAATAGCATTTGCTGCAAATGCTATCTTTCTTCCATTGAGTCTTCTTGGCCCCTTTGTCAAATATGAGGTGCCTGAAATTGTGTGTGCTCAAGTTTGGATCCTCAATTTTGTGCCATTCATCTACAGGTCTGTTTTGTGCCAGTACAGGCTGTTTTTCTGACTATATCCCTGTAATATAGCTTGAAGTGTGGTATAGTGATCCCTCCTGTATTGCTCTTTTCATTCAGGTTGCTTTGGCTATTTGAGGTCTTTTGTTTTTCCATAAGAACTGAAAGATTTTTTCCAAGCCTGTGAAGAAACTCATGGGGATTTTAATTAGGATTGCATTGAATTTGTATATTAATTTGGGTATAATGTACATTTTTACTATATTAATTTTTCTAATCCATGAGCATGGGAGATCTTTCCATCTTCTGATGTCTTCTTCAATCTCCTTCTTCAGGGATTTAAAACTTTTGTTGTAGAGATCTTTGGTGTCTTTGGTTAGGTTTGTTCCTAGGTATTTATTGTTTTTGAGGCTATGGTGATTGAGAAGGTCTCCTTATACTCCTTAATTTGTTGGTGGTGGTGTAAAGAAAGTCTACTGATTTCTCTAGGTTAATTTTGTATGCTGCCACTTTACTGAAACTCTTAATCATTTCTAGGAGTTTTCTGGTGGAGTTTTTTAGCATCCCTTAGGCAAACTATCGTATTGTCTACAAAAAGGGATAGTTTGACTTCCTCTTTTTGAATTAATTCTCCTTTAATTTCCCTTTCTTGTGTTATTGCTCTAGTAAGCATTTCAGGCACTATATTGAAGAGGAGTGGTGGTAGTCGTCAGCCTTGCCAGGTTCCTGCCTTTAAGGGGAATGCTTCTAACTTTTCCCCATTTAGGACGATATTGGATGTGAGTTTCTTGTATATGGCTCTGATTACATTGAGGAATGATCCCTCCAGTACAATTCCCTCCAGGACTTTATGCATGAAGGGATGCTGGATTTTGTGAAAGCTTTTTCTGCATCAACTGAGATGATTGTGTGTTTTTTGTTTTTCAGTCCATTTATGTGTTTTATGATATTTATTGATTTACATATGTTGAACCATCTGTGAATCTCTGGTATGAATCCAATTTGGTCATGATGGTTGATCTTTTTTTATATGAATCTGTATGCAGTTTGCAAGTATTTTGTTGAATATTTTTGTGTCTGTGTTCATTAATGAGATGGGTCTATAACTTTATTTTTTGGTTGAATCTTTGCCTGGTTTTGGTATTAGAGTGATGCTGGCTTCATAGAAGGAATTTGGGAGATTTCCCTCTGTTTGTATTCTTCTGAACAGTTTGATAAGTAATGGCTGTAAGTCTTTTTAAATGTTTTATAGAATTCTGATGTGTGCCCATGTGGGCCTAGGCTTTTTTAGTTGGGAGGTTTTTTTTATTACATCTTCAATTTCCTCAAATATTATGGGTCTGTTTAAACTCTCAACCTCTTCTTGGTTAAGCTTTGGTGATTCCCAGGATTTCAGATATTCATTCTTTACTCTTAGGTATTCAAGTTTAGTAGAGTATAGGTTTTTGAAGTATTCCCATATGATTGTCTGGATTTTTTCACTGTCTGTTGTGATATTTCCCATTTCACTACAAACTATTGATTTGGAGTTGCTCCTTATTTCTTTGGGTTAACTGAGCTAGAGGTTTGTCTATCTTGTTTACCCTTTCAAAGAACCAACTTTTGGTTTCATTGATTCTTTGTATTTTGTTCTTTGTTTCCATTTCATTGATTTTTGCTCTGATTTTTTTTCATTTCTTCCTGTCTATTGGGTTTAGGGTTCATTTGTTGTTGTCTCTCAAGTGTTTCTAGTTGCAGTGCTACATCTTTTATTTGCACTCTTTCTGGGGTATTTTTTGTTGTTTGTTTTTATGTAGGCACCCAGGGCTATAAATTTCCCTCTTAGGACTGCTTTTAAAGTATTCCAAAGGTTTTGTTGTGTTGTATTGTCTTTTTTATTTAGTACCAGGAGTGCTTTTATTTCTTCCTTGACCCATTCATTATCCAGGAGTGTGTTTCTTAGTTTTCATGCCTCTTGTAGATGGCAGGGCTTATCCTGATGTTGATATTGAACTTTATTGCACTGTGGTCTGATAGAATGCATGAAATTATTTCAGTCATTTTGTATTTGTTGAAATTTATTCTGTGTCCCAGTATGTGCTCAATTTTGGAGAAGGTTCACTGTGGTGCTTAGTAGAAAGTATATTCTCTGGTGTTTGGGTGGAATATTTGGTAGATGTCTGTGGGGTCCACTTGGTGTACCATAATGTTTAGTTTGGATGTCTCTCTGTTTATTCTTTGTCCAGTTAACCTATCAAAAGGGTTCAGTGGGGTATTGAAGTCCCCCCCACATTAGGGTGTTGGGATTAATCTGTGCCTTGAGGTCCTAGAGAATTTTGTTTATAAAGTTCAGTGCACCAGAGTTTGGTGCATATGTATTTATGACTGTGAAATCTTCATGGTTAATTGTTCCTTTGATAAGGATGTAATGGCCCTGTTTGTCTCTTCTTATTAGTTTTATTTTGAGGTCTATTTTATCTGATATTAAAATAGCAACTCCTGCTTGCTTTTTGGTTCCATTTTCTTCTAATATTTTTCCATCCTTTCACTTTCAGTTGGTGTCTATCCTTTAGGGTGAGATGTGTTTCCTGTACACAGCATATAGATGGATTCTGTTTTCTAATCCATTCTCCCAGCTTATGTCTTTCAATTGGGGAATTTAGCCTGTTTATATTAAGGTTATTATTGAGAGATATGTGTTGCTTCTTTTCATCCTATTTGTTTCCATTCTTGGTCTAGGTGTGTATTTTTGTAGTTACACTTCTATTAGTTTCTCTCTCTCACTGTTTGGGGACAGTTGATCCTTCTGTTCTTTGAATTTCTTTAAGTATTTTCTGAAGGGTTAGTTTCCTGGACATGTATTCTTTCATCTTCTTTATGTCACAGAAGATTTTTCTTTTCTCCTTCAACTATGATCAACATTTTTGCTGGGTATAGTAATCTGGGTTGGCGTCTATAGTTGTTTAGTACTGGGAACATTTGGTCCACATTCTTCTGGGCTTCATAGTTTGCATTGAAAAGTCTGCTGTAACTCTGATGGGTTTCCACTTGTATGTAATTTGTTGTTTTTCTCTCATTGATTTCAGTATTTTGTCTTTGTTTTGGGTGTCTAGAGTTTTAACTATGATATGGCATGAGGAGTTTCTTTTCTGATTTTGTCTATTTGGTGTTCTATATGCTTCTTGTGTTTGTATGGGTTTGTCTTTTTTCAGTTTGGGGAAGTTTTTTCTATTATTCTCTTGAAGATTTGATCAATACCACTGTCTTGAGATTCTTCTCCTTCCTCTATCCCTATTATGTGGAGGTATGGTCTTTTCATAGTGTCCCACATTTCCTGATTGTTCCACTCTTGCATTTAAAAATTTTTTCATATTCTTTTCTTGTGCAGTCTACTTTTTTCCACTTTATCTTCCAGTGTTGATACTCTATTTTCTACTTCTTCCAATCTGTTCCCTTGGGAGACTTGGAATGAACTTGCCACCTGACCCAGCCATACCACTCCTAGGCATGTACCCTCAAGACTCACCCCACCTCAGAGATACATGCACGACCATATTTATTGCAGCTCTCTTCACTATAGCAAAGAGCTGGAACCAACCCAAATGCCCCTCAACCGATGAGTGGATAGAGAAAATGTGGTACATCTACACAATGGAGTTCTATGCAGCAGTAAAGAAAGATGACTCATGAGCTTTGCAGGAAAATGGCTGGAGCTGGAGGAAATCATGCTGAGTGATTCAGTCCCAGAAAAACAAATGATGAATTTTATCCCTCATCTGTGGATGCTAGTGCCAATTACCTAGTTGTAAGTATTTCTTGTGCAGGGCTCCTTGAGCTTTTGTCCAAGTAGTTGGGAGCAATGCATATTGGAAAAACCAACGACAACAACAACAGAAAGGGCTGCATCAAAGAACTGACTGAAACAGTGAACTTCTGCTCAAAACAGTCAACTTCCTCTTGGAGAACATTGAGAAAGACTGAGAAAGAGATGAAAAGCATGTTTGGCCGAATGCATGAGCTCTGGTCCGATGGGGGAATGGGGGGACACGGGTCTAGATTTGTTAAAAAAAAATAAATTTATGTGAAAAAAAAAACAGTCCAACTTAGCATGGGAAGATTTTATCTATTTGCACCAATTGATGTCTCAAAAGATCCATGTTTGGTACAATATCAGGAGTAAGAGGTATTGATTTACTTAGCTCGTTAGTATCTGTAGATATTTCCTCAAATCTATTTGGCATCCCGAGTTTTTTACGTGCAGCCTCCCTGTAATTATTTAGCTTTGATAGACTCGTTGGGCTTGGCTCAAGCTGCCTAGCCCTGCACAGGGCCAAGGAGGAATAAGTCTCCTTTTGCCTCTCCTGTATTTGCTGGTTAGATGGGTCAGGTAGAACCTGGCCCTGACTCCTAGCTGTAGTCACAACACCTGCTTCCTTTTACTGACACCATTTGGGTGCTGAGGGAGGCCCCAGCAAGGCAAACTGCTCCCACCCCCACAAGATTTTTCTCATCAAAGAAAGGTACTCTGTTTGACTTGGAGGTTTCATTATCCACCTTGAACAGTTTGTTGTTGTTGTTGTTGTTGTTGTTGTTGTTCTTTGTATACCTCTTGTGAACTGTTCCTCAGGCTTCAAAACCTTCCAGAGGCTTTTCAGCTCAGTATTTGGCTTTTTATCAATTTTTTTCTTTAGAAACTTTGACTTTACACAGATCCTGCTACATTTGCCTCCTACTAATACAAGCAGACTTTCATTTTTGTTTTGCTCTTCTCCATACGTATTTTACATGCTGCCCCAGGTCACCTAGATTCAACATAGCCTTCCTTACTTCATACAGACTCTGTCCTGTCGAGGAGCTCAGCACAGCCATTTGAGTTTCACACCATTCTGGAGGTCCTTGGTCAATCAAGCTTTTTCTTAAATCACTGATAAACACAGCCCTATCTGCCCCAGTGAACTGGGCACTATATATTGCTTTTCTCACACCTAGTTCCCTCAGCAGTGCTTGCCCCCTTCTATCATTTTCCACACCAGGTATTTATGGGAGCCTCTATTGAGGACAACCAAGTGTCTCTAATGGCTCCTATTAGCCAACCCATTAGGAACTTATTCCCCTTGTGCTATCTCGGGCTATGCAGCTTAAGTCTCAAGGCAGGATTGGTGGTTATATTATTCAGCTTTTCTGCTTCTGTAGCACTTAAAATAATTCTGCCCACTCCCAGTTCCCATAGCCTTACTATCCTGGTGTTGAGGGGTACCTTCACTGCCTGCTTGAAAGTTTTTCCGAATTCCAACATCTCCAGTGCTAAGTATTCTCTAAGAGTCTTAGGTTTCTGCACTGGGCCATCACTAAAGCCTCCATTAACATGTTGAGACATAGATTTTTCCTTTCTTTGTATTAAAGGTTGAGCCTGAGGGTCATCTGGCTCTTTTCCTACATCACTCTCCTTTTTCATCATTATCTACCTTTTTTTACTGGATCTACTACCTGCAAAAATTGGCAGGCTGACAGTTCTACCTTGTTTTCTCCTTTATGCAAGGTACTGGTAAGGTTAGAGTCCAATACTGAGGAGGCCAGCCTCTTATTTTTTTTTCTTTTTCTAACTTTTCTGTTAAATCTTTGATCTCTCTTTGGGCATTCTCTCCTACTTGGGATATATCCCTAATAACATGGGGTATTATCCAGGGCACCTTGGTCAGGTCAGGGATTGTTATACCTCAGGCCTTTGACCTGCTATTTTCAGGGCTTGTAATTCTGCTCTAGGTCCAATGTGGTTTTCAAAATATCTCCACATTCACGTGGTGGACCCCATTGGTCAATTAAGCATGCTACCTGTGAGATAAATTGTTTCTTCTTCAAAATGGGAGGAGCTAAGTTTGCAGCACAGCTGCACAGCGAGTTTCCCCACGGTGCTGATGTTCTCACGATGCTGGCATTTCCACTGAAGGTGCAGGAGTCTGAGAAATTCTGGGACTTTGGAATTCTGGGACTTTGGAATTCTGGGACTCTGGGGGTTGGACATATAAAAGGCCCACCACATGAGGCTTGGCCCTCTCTTGCCATATACCAGCATGGACAGAGGGCATGGGGTTTCACTCTGGACAGCCGTGTTGTTCTGGGGACTCAGCCACTGCAGCAACTTGAGTGAGTGTATGCTTCCCAGCCATTACTTTGTAGCCAATCCCAATAAATTCGAGTCTAGTCTGAGATTGGGGAGTTCCTTCCCTTGCTTTGCCTACCAACCAGGGATGTGATACTGGCAGGGGTGGGCATGGCTGAGGGACACCCCTGTGAGGGTAGCTGCACACTGTGGATGCCCCTCTCTCAAGAGGAAAACTCCTCTGTGACAATTGGTATAGTCAAAAGTAAGTTCATAAGGGAAAGTAAAGGCAGAGTATATTTTGTGGGGATAGCCAGAGGAAAGCACACAGGGCATGGTGGCAGGGTGAATTGTTTGCACAACATTTCCCATGGCCAGCTCAGTGTTAGTGGCCATGGCTGCATGACTTGGGCAATTGAGTTGCAAAATTAGAGTGAAGTCAGATAGGCAGATGAACTCAGTGGGACAGGTTCCCAGCTGGCAGCACAGTTCTAAATGGTACAGAGCAGCATGTTTACTTGACCAGTGAGGGCCTCTGCAGGGGCTGCTGCATGAATTTGGAGATGATTTGAAAACACAGAGGCCTTGGAGCAGACATTATGAGCACTGAAAATGGAAGATCAAAACCAGGTTATGCAACAAGCCATGGCTGAGGTTGCCTGGATCCTACTGAATGTATTAAAGAGATATCAAGTAGGAGAAATGGCCCAAAATGAGATCAAAGATTTAAGGGAAAAGTTACAGCAAGAAAAATCTAAGAGGCTGGCCTCCGACCTCACCAGTAACTTCTATAAAGGGGACAAGGAGGTACAATTGTCCACCTGCCAGTTTTTGCAGCTAGAAGACCCAGGAGAAAAGACAGACAATGATAAAAAGGAGAACAACCTAGAAGGGCCAGATGCCTTTCAGGTTCAATGTTTGATACAAAGAAAGAAAATACCCATGTATCAACATGTTAATGGTGGCTTTAGTGATGGCCCAGAGCAGGAAGTTAAAGCAGTCATGGAATACTCAGCACTGGAATTGTTAAAATTGGGAAAGACTTTTAAGCAGGCAGTGAAGAAGCCCCTCAACCACTGATTTGTAAGGCTGTGGGATCTGGGAGTAGGTGGAAATATTTTTAAGTGCTGCAGGAGCAAGAAAGCTGAGTAATATAACCACCCATCCTAGATATAAGCTGCATAGCCTGAGACAGCATAGGGGAATAAGTCCCTAATGGATTGGCTGATAACAGCCATTAGGGACACATGGTCGTTTGCAACAGAAATTCCCCTGCATACCAGAGGGTAGACAGTGATAAAAGAGGGACAATTGCTACAAGAGAATTAGGTATGAGGAAAGCAATATATGATGCCCAGTGTACTGGGCCAGATAGAGGTGTGTTTACCAGTGGTTTAAGAAAGGGCCTGGTTAAACAAGGTCTATGAAACTTTCGTGGCTGTTCTGAGCCCCTTGACAAGACAGAGTCTGTATGGAGTAAGTTAAGCTATGTCAAATCTCAGTGATTTAGGCGAGCATGTAAAATATTTCTGTAGCAGAGTGAAGCAAAGTAGATGGATATAAAGAGGACTAAGAAAAGGAAATCTGCTTGGATTAGCAGGAGGTAAATATGGCAGGATCTGTATAAAGCCAAAGTTCCTAAAGAAAATATTGATAAAAAGACAAATTCTGTTCTGAAAAGTCTCTGGAAAGGCTTTAAAGCTGAGGAACAGGTCACAAGACGTATGCAAAAATTAAAAAATGTTTGAGGGCCAGAGGGTGGGGAGGGACAATGAACCCCCCAAGTTAAGCAGAATTCCTTGTTTGCTGAGAAAAATCTTCTTGCTAGTAGGCCTGGGAGCAGTTTGGCTGGCTCGAGCCTCCCAGCAGCCAGATGGTGTAAGGGAAAGAAAGCAGGTGCTTTGACCACAGCCATGACTCCTGGCAGGCCCAGGGCCTGCCTGACCCAGCTGATCAGCAAATACAGCAGAGACAGGAGGAGACACATCCCTCCTTGGCCCTGTGCAAGGCTAGGCAGCTTCAGCCAGGCCCAATGAGTCTATCAAAACTAAAGAAATACAGGGAGGCTGCAGGTAAAAACCCCAGGATACCAGATGGATTTGAGAAAATGACTACAGATGCTGAAGAACTAACTAAATTAATGCCTCTCATTTGTGTTGTTGTACCCAACATGGGTCTTTTGAGACAGCAATTGCCACAATACATAAAATCTTCCTATGCTATGTTGGACCTGGTTTATATTTAATTTAATATATAATATTAATGCCTGAGTGTTTTACAGATGTGAGACTTGTGGAGACATATCCCATGGACCCCAAGGAACAAAGATAAAAAGTAAAATCAGTAAGTAGGGGTACAATGACCAGGTATAATTATGGAACTTTTGGGAGCTTTATGGTTAAATAAGACATATTAGTAGATAAAAGCTTCAGTATCAGGCATAGACTGCCCTTCTAGGAGCTATTGGCTGGGGAGGCTCTAAAAGCCCTCAATACAAAGGCCATTTTGCCTATAACTTTGGGTGCACACAAAAAAAAGTGCATAATAAGACACTATTGGTCATAAAGGAAAATTATGCTGAGATCTTGCACTGCAAATGGACAGCTGACGTTCACAGTGCTGGAGAGCACTATGGAAATCACTGGAAAGAAATCTGACACTCTATGGACCTCACATGCTGCAATTCTCCAAAGAAGACATAAATGCAGGGGGCTGGAGAGATGGCTCAGTGGTTAAGAGCACCGACTGCTCTTGCAGAGGACCCAGGTTCGATTCCCAGCACCCACATGGCAGCTAAGAACTGTCTTTGACTCCAGCTCTAGGGGAATCTGACATCCTCTTCTGACCTCTGCAGCACTGCAATACACAGGTGCACCAACCTACATGCAGATAGTACATTCATACACATAAAAATAAATAAATAAATAAAAATTTAAAAAAAGAAGACATAAATGCAATAGTGACTGCCAAGTTATGTGTGCACCCAGAAAAAAACCCTAATTGGATCTATGGCCTGCTCCTTTGGAAGGTAGGATGCGTGACTGATACAGCAAGCATAGCGTCCTATACTGGTAGAAGACTCTATAGGCCTCATGTAAAAGCTGTAATGCCAGGATTAAGATACCATCCCAGCATTTATGTTTGTGCTTATAGAATAACTTGTTATAATGGTTATTGTTTATTTAGATGTCAGTGCTTCTGGATATTTGTGTTTTATTTAGTAGAGATGAAAAAGAGACTTCTGAATCAGCCATCGGCCCATTCAAGACAGAACTTGAACAGAACCAAGAATTTAATATGTCACCTCAAAGACTATCTCCTACCCTTTTAAGGCCCAGGGACCTTCATGGAAGATATTGGCATGTCCATTTTGTAAGGACCAAAGAAGGGAGGTGGAGGGTGAGATAAATCATTTCTTCTTTGAATTGGGGTTAGCTAACCAGCTGTGCAGCAAGTTTCTCCATAGTGCTGATATTTGCACAATGTTGGCATTCCCACTGAAGGTGCATGAGAATGAGGAATTCTGGGACCTTGGAATTCTGGGACTCGGGGGGGTTGGGATGGTAATTTATAACAGGTCCACCGTGTGAGGCTAGGCCCTCTCTCACATGTACCAGCACTGACACATGGCACAGAGTTTCACACTAAAATGCAGGACAGCCATGTTGATCTGGGGACCCAGCCACCACCTCAGCTCCAGAGAGGACACAGTTCCCAGCCATTCCATTGTAACTTTGTAGCACATCCCTATAAAATATGGTCTAGACTGAGATTGGAGAATTCTTTCCCTTCCTTTGCCTAGCCACTGTGGACAGGAAACTGGCAGAGGCAGGGAGGGGTTGTTGGATACTGTGTGCATAGCTGCACACAGTGGACACCCCTCCACCAAGAGGAAAATTCCTCTGTAACACTACCCCAAACCACTTAGATGGCCAGCCAGGGGCTTTTCCCACTGACTCTATCTGCCTATTTGGCTTCACTCTAGTTTCACATCTTAAAGTCCATTGCACAATCCATGCAGCCAGTGCTACACTTGCAAATGCTGTGCAAACAATCCACCATGCCAGGATTCCCTCTGCATTTTCCTCCATCTTTATTTCAGTTAGTGGCTTTTCCCTCCATTTCCTCTCAGGAAAAATGATAACTGTCATCACTTATCCCGAGCTCTTGTTTTGCCTAATCNGGGAAAGAAAGCAGGTGCTTTGACCACAGCCATGACTCCTGGCAGGCCCAGGGCCTGCCTGACCCAGCTGATCAGCAAATACAGCAGAGACAGGAGGAGACACATCCCTCCTTGGCCCTGTGCAGGGCTAGGCAGTTTCAGCCAGGCCCAATGAGTCTATCAAAACTAAAGAAATACAGGGAGGCTGCAGGTAAAAACCCCAGGATACCAGATGGATTTGAGAAAATGACTACAGATGCTGAAGAACTAACTAAATTAATGCCTCTCATTTGTGTTGTTGTACCCAACATGGGTCTTTTGAGACAGCAATTGCCACAATACATAAAATCTTCCTATGCTATGTTGGACCTGGTTTATATTTAATTTAATATATAATATTAATGCCTGAGTGTTTTACAGATGTGAGACTTGTGGAGACATATCCCATGGACCCCAAGGAACAAAGATAAAAAGTAAAATCAGTAAGTAGGGGTACAATGACCAGGTATAATTATGGAACTTTTGGGAGCTTTATGGTTAAATAAGACATATTAGTAGATAAAAGCTTCAGTATCAGGCATAGACTGCCCTTCTAGGAGCTATTGGCTGGGGAGGCTCTAAAAGCCCTCAATACAAAGGCCATTTTGCCTATAACTTTGGGTGCACACAAAAAAAGTGCATAATAAGACACTATTGGTCATAAAGGAAAATTATGCTGACATCTTGCACTGCAAATGGACAGCTGACGTTCACAGTGCTGGAGAGCACTATGGAAATCACTGGAAAGAAATCTGACACTCTATGGACCTCACATGCTGCAATTCTCCAAAGAAGACATAAATGCAGGGGGCTGGAGAGATGGCTCAGTGGTTAAGAGCACCGACTGCTCTTGCAGAGGACCCAGGTTCGATTCCCAGCACCCACATGGCAGCTAAGAACTGTCTTTGACTCCAGCTCTAGGGGAATCTGACATCCTCTTCTGACCTCTGCAGCACTGCAATACACAGGTGCACCAACCTACATGCAGATAGTACATTCATACACATAAAAATAAATAAATAAATAAAAATTTAAAAAAAGAAGACATAAATGCAATAGTGACTGCCAAGTTATGTGTGCACCCAGAAAAAAACCCTAATTGGATCTATGGCCTGCTCCTTTGGAAGGTAGGATGCGTGACTGATACAGCAAGCATAGCGTCCTATACTGGTAGAAGACTCTATAGGCCTCATGTAAAAGCTGTAATGCCAGGATTAAGATACCATCCCAGCATTTATGTTTGTGCTTATAGAATAACTTGTTATAATGGTTATTGTTTATTTAGATGTCAGTGCTTCTGGATATTTGTGTTTTATTTAGTAGAGATGAAAAAGAGACTTCTGAATCAGCCATCGGCCCATTCAAGACAGAACTTGAACAGAACCAAGAATTTAATATGTCACCTCAAAGACTATCTCCTACCCTTTTAAGGCCCAGGGACCTTCATGGAAGAGATTGGCATGTCCATTTTGTAAGGACCAAAGCAGGGAGGTGGAGGGTGAGATAAATCATTTCTTCGTTGAATTGGGGTTAGCTAACCAGCTGTGCAGCAAGTTTCTCCATAGTGCTGATATTTGCACAATGTTGGCATTCCCACTGAAGGTGCATGAGAATGAGGAATTCTGGGACCTTGGAATTCTGGGACTTGGGGGGGTTGGGATGGGAATTTATAACAGGTCCACCGTGTGAGGCTAGGCCCTCTCTCACATGTACCAGCACTGACACATGGCACAGAGTTTCACACTAAAATGCAGGACAGCCATGTTGATCTGGGGACCCAGCCACCACCTCAGCTCCAGAGAGGACACAGTTCCCAGCCATTCCATTGTAACTTTGTAGCACATCTCTATAAAATATGGTCTAGACTGAGATTGGAGAATTCTTTCCCTTCCTTTGCCTAGCCACTGTGGACAGGAAACTGGCAGAGGCAGGGAGGGGTTGTTGGATACTGTGTGCATAGCTGCACACAGTGGACACCCCTCCACCAAGAGGAAAATTCCTCTGTAACACTACCCCAAACCACTTAGATGGCCAGCCAGGGGCTTTTCCCACTGACTCTATCTGCCTATTTGGCTTCACTCTAGTTTCACATCTTAAAGTCCATTGCACAATCCATGCAGCCAGTGCTACACTTGCAAATGCTGTGCAAACAATCCACCATGCCAGGATTCCCTCTGCATTTTCCTCCATCTTTATTTCAGTTAGTGGCTTTTCCCTCCATTTCCTCTCAGGAAAAATGATAACTGTCATCACTTATCCCGAGCTCTTGTTTTGCCTAATCATCCCTCTACTATGCCAATTCTGTAGCACAGAATGTCCTCCCTGGGGATTCCCATGCACATAGCATCCCGCACTGCCTCTCCTCCCAGTTCACCAGTTACCAGGCAAAGCAATGAGCAGACTCTCCAATCCTAGTTTCAGGAAAGACTAGAGAGTTTATTCAGCTTGCCTACAAAGTGAAGGGTGACAACACCTCTTATATGATGAGCAGCCAGTCTCCTTTCCCAACATGGCCACCCGGAGACCTGGCACGAATTCTGTGTCCTCTGCCCATGTTGACAAAATGGTGAGAGACCCCCTAGCTCTGTGTGGTGGGCTTTTTATATGTGCCTGACCCCAACATGGCTCCAGTGGTGTCCTGGAGTTCTGCACCAGCATCACAGGAACCTCTCTGTGGGCTTGGCTTTGTCCTTAGCCTCTCCCTCTAAGTAAACCAGACCCCATCTATGTAATTCTCAGCTTCTCCGATGGTAAATCCATTTCAAAGAAGATCTAATTTATCCCATAGCAATTGCACTTGCTTGCCCAGTATAACCACATGGAGACCCTATGGCAGAAAATGCCACACACTTCAGCTGTAGGATGTAGAGGAATTAAAATGGAACTGAACAGGAAACTTCTTTTCTGCTAGCTAGCTTTCACAGTGCTGGTAGGGTCTATGAAGCTGGTGTGAGAGAAAAGGCATCTGTGTCTTTCCTGCACTGGACCTCCACATTACAATACTGTGTAAGGACAGACCCCAATGGACATGCTGAGAGAAACCAGGCTGTCAGGAGGAAAGTTTCTAATTACAGCCCAAAGTAGCTTACTCATGGCTTGATAAACCCTGCCCACAAGCAAATGTTCAAAGCTGTTATCTACGTGACAGTCGGAAGGTTTCACTGCTTGAGCGGGAACTATGCAATGCTAATTGTTAAGCCCATTGGATAATAGGTAAGGCATGTCTACATTGATAGGTTACAATTGTATGTGCTAATACAAAACGATTGGAAAAAAAAAAAAAAAAAAACTCGGGCTTCAGGACAAAAGCCTGAAGGACCTATAAATGTAACCCAACTCCTTGGTTCAGGGTCTTGCCTAGCTTATCCTGACCTGCACGTTGGGAAGGAGGCTTGACCCTGGCTAGCCAGCCTGGCAATAAATGCCCGTTTGCATATTTCATTCTTTGCTGTTCCTTTGTAGGTGTGGGGATTTTTGGACTCGGGTTCAAATAAACCTAACAACTGACCTGCCAGGCAAGATGTGACCACCGGTACAAAAGGAGCATGGCTGTTATAGGGGTAACCAACTGCTTTCTGATGGATTCAAGGCCTGCTCTATGGCCTAGGAAGTCTCAGGCCCTAGGGAAGCACCTGCCATTGTTGTGCTAAGTGGTCATGTTGGCAAATTGCCTTAACAGTTAATATGCAGATTTGTATAGTTCTCATCCTTGGTCAGAGAAGCTTCCTTTTGTGGTTAGTGGACAGTGGTTGATGCAGAAACCCAGAGCTGATTAAAGTGCTAAGAATAAATGACTATGCATGCTCATCCCTAAATGGGACATCTATAGCCATCCCCACCAAGACTCAGGAAACCTCACAGAAGAGATGGAAAGAATGGAAAGACCTGTGAAATGCTCTCTTCTGGACCTGCCATGCCATTGCCCTCATGAACTCACAGCAGCTGTGGGTAAGACCTGCACAAGATCAAGCCATTCAAAATTCCAGCATGGCTGAGGGAACGTCACACAAGGCCCCACCGAGTTGAGGAGCTGTTGCCAATGGATGGCTGCTGGGGGAAGAGAGTCATTTTTCTTTGGGCTCCTGTCATGGTACTTTTTTCACGTTCCACTGGATAGGTCTTCATCTATGTGTATACAAGTAGGATTAGTAGAAAATCGTGGGTTATAAAAATAGAAAAGAAGAGGACAAGTTAGAGGGGGACATGTTGAGGATAGAGCCAGTGGGAGTTGAAGGATGTAGAATGGAGGGGGTGGAAATGATCAAGGTTCATTGTATACATGTACAGAATTTTCAAGGAATAAATTCTCTCTCTTTCCCACATGTATACATATTGTTTTATACATAATTCATTAGAACTGATAAAATAATTTAACATTTCAGAACATAATATTAAAATGCAGAAATTAGTTACCTTTCTGTATAACACTCATAATCAGCATTTTGAAAATAAATTTAAGAAAGAAATTCTATTTACAGTATAATGCACCAGAGTAAAACACTTAGGAAAGATGCCAGTTATAGATCTAAAAGACTTCTATAGTGAGAACCATAAAACTGCTGAAGNAATGGAAGGGAGAGGAAGAAAGAAACACCCTTGGCTGTTTATAATTAAAGGCTTGCTGGTTAAGAAATGTTGCCATCCAGTGGGAATGACATTCTAGAGCAACTTTTTTTGCCATGGTGCTGCTGTTTGTACACGAGTAAAAAGATTCAGGGGCTTATAGCTACACATAGTAGCTTCATTCAAATTCTAAACTTTTTTTAAAAGCACATATAATCCCATATTATTTTAAGTAATAGACTATTTCACAGAATTTCATTAATAAAAGACCCTATAAAACACAAGCCTAATAACAAAACAATTATCAATGATATGAATGGCCATAATTCAAACTGCTAAAATAGCATCCTAATATTTTCTTAACAATATTAACACGAAAATTGAATCTGGTTGGGACTTTGGGATAATCCAGTATTGGTGAATAAATAGCAGTATATTAGCTATCAGAGATGTAATTTTAAGTAAGACAATAGACAAACATAAAGCTTTTACATATATGGAATTATAATCTATGATTTTTTTTTAATTTATTTTTTTTGTATGTATGAAGCACTATCTGCATGCAGGTCTGTGAACCCGTGTCGTTCAATGCGCAGAGGGTCAGAAGAGGGCATCGGACCCCTGGAACTGGAGTTCTCCTGGAATGGAGCTACAGACGGCTCTTGGCCGCCATGTGGGTGCCCGGGGATCGAACCCAGGTCTTCTGCAAGAGTGGTCGGCATCTTAACCGCAGGCCATCTCTCAGCCCTTAATCTATTGTTTTTAATGTGATAATTACAAACTACAGAGGTTGCTGACACTGAATTTTTCACTTCTGTAGTGTATTTATGTGAAATAAGTAAAAAATAATGAGGACCATTGTAAAATTAAGATAATAAAAACCCCATCACAGATAATAGTCCTTTTTTTTTTAGAATTAATGTCATATATGTGGCTTTTATCATGTTGAGGAATATTCCTTCCAATCATTCTTTGTAGGGACTTTAAACATAAGTCAGTTGAAGTTTTTGTCAATGGCATTTTCTGCATCAGTTGAGATGTGGTTTTTGTTTTTCAGTCATTTTTGTGCTTTT
The DNA here is from genome assembly GCA_009823505.1 of Rhizomys pruinosus. NCBI lineage: Eukaryota > Metazoa > Chordata > Mammalia > Rodentia > Spalacidae > Rhizomys > Rhizomys pruinosus. Next base: position 28,270 of record VZQC01012006.1, on the reverse strand, counting down.
TATGACATTTATTGATTTATTATGCTGAACATCCCTGCATCTCTGTGGTAATTATGGTGGATGATCTTTTTGATGTGTGCAGGTTGCAAGTATTTGCTGAGAATTTTTGCATCTGTATTCATAAGGATACTTGGGTACATAGTTTTCTTTTTTGATTGCATCTTTACCTGGCTTTGGCAATAGCGTGATGCTGGCTTTCCAGAAGGAATTTGAGATATTTCTTTCCATTTCTATCCTTTTGAAAAGTTGAATAATAATGGTTGTAGGTCCTCTTAAATGTTTCTGGTAGAATTTGCTGTCTGGCCCTGGAGATTTTTTAGTTGGGAAGTTTGATACTGTTCAATTTCCTCATTATTTTATTGGTCTGTTTAAGCTGTAATCTCTTCTTGGTTTAAGTTTTGGTAATTCCCATGATTTCATCCATTTTCTAGTTTTTCATATTTAATATACTCTATGTTTTTAAAGAATTTCCATATAATGTTCTGGAACTTTTGTTTTTCTGTTGTGATGCTTCCCTTTGAATCTCTAATTTTGTTGATTTGGAGTTTGCTGTTTTCTTTCCTTTGGTTTAACTGGGCTAGATGTCTATCTATCATGTTTATCCTTAGGGAACCAGCTCTATAGTCATTATTCTTATTATTGTTTCATTCTTTTATTTCTTTAATCACTGCTCTGAGTTTTGTTATTTCTGCTGCTGTTGGGTTTGGGATTAATTTTGCGTTTGTCTCTCAAGTGTTTTTTTTTGTTGCAGTGTTAGATCCTATTATTCTCTTACTTTGTGTGTGTGTTGTGTGTGTATGGTGTGTGTGTGTATGTTGGTGTGTGCTTTAACTTAAGATGATTAAATTCACTATTGTACAGCAAAACCACAGTCCAACACCTTTCTAAATGAGAAAAATTAACAGTATTCCCCTAAAGTCAAAACCTGGAAAGGCAGCCCACTCTTTCCACTCTTTTTCAATATAGTTCTGGAAACTCTTGCTAAAGTAATGACCAAGAAGGAAATTAAAAGGATTACCAAATTGGAAAAGAGGAGGGCAAACTATCCATTTTTTGCAGATTATGATATCTATAATTAAGGGAATGCCAGAATTTCCACCAGAAAACTCCTAGGGCCAATTAACAGTTTCAGTTCGGTGGTAGGTTGTCGGATGTGGTGTCTTTGAGTCACAAATGACTGCCTTCCACACTCTGTATTTCCCTTCTTGGCTCAGTTCCAGGACTTGCCTTCTGAGTGCAGGCTGGCAGTCTCTGATCTCTGCTCCCTCAAGAAGCGGGGAGGAAATACTTCCCGAGAACACCCATAGGAAAAATAAGCAGACTCAAACACCACAGATGTGGAGAACTGGGGAGGATAGGAACTTGACCCTGCCTGCAGGGACATGTAACGACAGGTACCCAAGGGAGACCCCAAAACCTGGAAGATAAGCAAGAGAGAGAAACGAGACCAGGCAAGCTCTTTGTGGAGGTCTCTTTTATTGTAGGGTAAACGTACAATTTATAAGGCAGTGAGGTGGGAAGAAGTGAGGAGGTAGGGGGTAACTCTTGTAAAAGTTACAAGTTTATCAAGCGGGCTGCTTGCACCGGCAGAAACTGTTTGCTTGCGATAAGCTTCCTCCGCAGGCTGCTGCACCAGCAGAAACTGTTTGCTTTCGATAAGCTTCCTCCGTGAACATCAGTTGTGCGGCAGGAAGCTTCTCTGCATATCTGCATATTTAGAGGACAGTTCTGAAGCTGTTTCAGAGTTAACCCTTTATGAGCAGGCTTACAGCTCCTCACATTATCCCCCTTCTTTATATTAAGAAGGCTCAGGAGATATTCAGACAGAGTGGCATCATCAGCCGATTATGCGACCGTCCCTGTCTTAGTAATCGACCTCTACAAGACCCCCCTTCCTTACCCGTCTTTGGATACCCTGTCACCCTCAGGGCTCCTGTCTTAGGTCGGTAAGAGGGGAGAGGAAGTCTTTGGGGTGGCCACCTGGACAGGAACAGGCTAGCCTACTCTATAGCCTGGGGATGATAATTTACAAGGAGCGAAAATCAATCCGAATGGCAGGTGCAGGAATAGTGGCAGAGGATGGGTGAGTGGGCGCAGGGTTGTCATCAGTTTCTTCTTCGATGGCCAAGCTATGGTAATGGACTCGGGCTGTTAGTGAGGAGTCTATTTGGGACTTAATAAAATTAGTTAATCGATTAAGCGCCCATGGCCCAAATGAATTAGCAGGATCAATCCCATAACAGTTCCCAAGAGGACCAGGTAATAAGGCGGACCACCAAAAAGGGGTGGAAGACCAATTTCATACCAGGATTTTTGTTGTTCACGCTCCCTTTTTCTTTTTCTAAGTTTAATCTTTGATTTATTTTGAAGGCGTTTTCTTAATACCCATGTTTTATCCCTTATAAAAAAGCAACATTCCTCCTTATAGGGCGGCACACATCCTCCCTCTGCTGTAGAAACAGCAGGTTGAGGCCTCTTCTATTTTGTAGCACTACTTCTGAAAGGGAGGTGAGAGAATCCTTTAGATTTTCTAGTCCTGTTCTGAGTTCTCCAATGTCTTTGTCAATGGCTTGGCTAAGCTGATGATAATTTGTTGGGATGTAATCATAGAAGCTATCCCTGTGCCGACTCCTGTGGCTCCAAGACCCAAAATGACTGCCAGGGTAATTGTTGTAATGGGTTCTCGTCTGACTCTTTGAGGGCGGGAGTTATCATTCTTATGCTCCCTTTCCCAAAATTTTAGGAAGGCGTCAGAGTCATAAACTTGTAACCTTGAGAATAACTGGACTACCACACAGTAATCTGAATGATTTAGGAACTGAGAAGTGTCAATAAATGTAGTTAGTCCTTTGGAGCAGGCAAAATATGTTTATCATTAGGAGCAAAAGCATATTTAGAAGAAGAATTAATGACTACAGTATCATTACAAATGTCGATTAAAGGTAGGGATAGAAGTATCCTGGGTCGCAGACAGGTACAAATTCCTGATAAGTCTGAAACAGTTAATTCAACCGAAGACCAGGACAGAAGGTTAATATTATTTGTAAATGAAATGTTAGCTTTAATTGCAATGCCTTCATAAAAAGGCGGGGCAGCGGAATAGCATAGCCAACAATCATATTCACTATCATTATAAACTTTGTGAAGAGCAAGGGCAGAAGCGTTGACTAAAGAAAGAATCAGCTCAGATGAGGGCATGGGGCCTTCAGGTAAAGTGGGCTGGAAAAGGATATCTGAGGGTCCAGGGTGGATGGATGAAATGGGACTGGGTGCTTTAGTAGGGATAGGTTTTTGAACTCAGGTGGGGTTTTTGGGGTGTTGTTTCTTATGCTACCATGGGAAATAGGTCCCACTGAAGCCTTATTTGCATTGGGGATGGTTTTCTGTAATTTGATTTTAAAGGTGAGCCCAAGGTCATAACCTGAGATATATAGTCTTAGTCCCCATTTGTAACCACGTCCTTCCCAAGAGTTTTTCTTTCCATTATCGGCGAAGGATATTGTGAGGGAACTGCACCATTGTTTTCATTTGTTATTGTATGGAATAGGACCAGAATTTAATTTGTATTGGGAGGGGTTAGTTCGTTTTACTGTGATAAAATCAAAATTGGAAGTGGGCTCCAATATCATCTCCGGTGGTCTCACAAGTCCAGGCTCCACAGAAGTAATCACTGTCATAGCCACAGCTAGTTGCCAACTACGTGGTCGGTGCGAACCGGGGCAAACATAAATGGGTGCTGCTTGCAGCCATGAGCTTGCAGCCACATTAAAGCAAGCGGGCAGTGAGGAATACCTGGTCTGTGTATCTACAGGTTTGAATTGAGGCATGAATATATTAGGAGTCCCCCATCGAGAATCGGCCCCCATGGCCAACGGCACAGAGATCCACATGTAGGGGTTCCCAGGAGGGTTGAGACCCAATGGTGGAGGAAGCACTGGCCACATCTCCTGCTTGGTTTATAATTAACCAAGTGTAGTTAAAAAGCTGGTATGGTGATGCGGCAGCCGCTGTGGGGGCCCCAAAGAGACAGATAAGGGGAAGAAGGGGAAAAGTCCTGTGACAGCAGAGGAAAACCATGACCCAGGAAAGAAGGAGGAGAGGGTAACGATACAAAAGGCAAAAGCTTCCATGTCTGACCATTCAAACCTGTTGTTTTGTCCGGTTGCATCCCAGGACTCATGAATATTGGAGGTGGAACCGATGATTTTAATGGTCCCGCAGAGGATGGTCAGAAGGAGAATCATTTCTGAAAGAAAGCATAAATACCATTCCCAGGCGCCACCCTGGGTTGGGTTAATGGGCTTTATTAGGCATTCTGGGAGCCACCTTGCCCCATTTTCAAAAGTGTCAAAGACACATGCATGACCTTTTCCCCATATGAGTACCGGGTCAGGGCCTTTCCATTTGTTTATCATAGGATCTTTCCACAATACTTTTGTGTAATCTGTTTTAGTGGTCGGATGCCATAAGCGATCAGCAGCCGATCTTCCTTTTTAAGTGCAAATTTTAGAAATTAAGTAATGAAGAGAGCATTGTGACAGCAAAGTTTGCTGTTTCCTTTTAGGGGGTATAACTGTTCTTGGCTTGCTAATTTAGTTAATGTATGTTTAAGCGTTTGATTTGCTCTTTCCACAATTCTTTGTCCCTGTGGATTGTAGGAGATGCCTGTGATGTGTTTGATCTTTAACTGGGCACAGAATTTGCTGAAACCTTTGGCTAGTATACCCAGGGCCATTATCTTTTTTTAAGCATTTAGGCTGACCCATAATGGCGAAAATTGATAACATGTGGGCTATCACATTTTTTTTGGCTTCCCCTGACTGTGCTGTGGCATGTATAAATCCACTAAAGGAGTCAATAGAGACAAGAACAAATTTTAGTTTTCCAAAAGATGGGACATGGGTAACGCCCATTTGCCACAGCTCTCCGGGTGTCAGCCCTCTAGGGTTGACTCCCGGGTGTGGCTCTGGCAGAAAAGTCAGGCAATTTTTACAATTTTTGACAATTTGGTGAGCCTGTTCCCTATTAATCCCAAAGCAGAGGCGGAGGGTGTGAGCGTTTAGGTGATGGAGGGTATGTGCTTCCTGGGCATCTCTTAATGGGTCTGTTGTATTTACAATGTTTACAAGGCCCACCAGGCGAGTGGCTAGATCAGCATTATCATTGCCCTGGGTTAATGGGCCAGGAAGTCCAGAATGAGCATGTATGTGTCCAACATAGAAAGGGTGATATCGATCTCTTAGCAATTGTTGCAGCCTAAGGAATAGTGAGAAGGTTGTTGTAGTGGGTTGAATTAAAGGGACAGTTTCTAGGGCTTGTAAGGATATAACAACATAATGGCTGTCTGAATACAAATTGAATGGGGTGTCTTTAAGTTTCTGAAAGACTGTTAGGACACCCTGAAGCTCTACAAGTTGGAGCTGAGGTATAGTTGTAGGTACCTAGTAAGTCTGATCATTTATTACATAGGCAGCCATCCTGTGGATGATCCATCAACAAAAACCATTGGGGCATTTTTAATAGGGGAGCTCTTGGTGATGGGGGAAAAACAAAAGGTGTAACTTTAAGAAATTGAATTAGTTTGTCTGCTGGGAAATGATTATCAAATTGTCCTCGTATAAGTAGTTAACAATATTGTCCATTACATCATCTTTTTGCTGTAACCATTTTAACTGGTCAGCATTATAAGTGGTTATAATAATATCTGGCTCTTTTCAAAAATTCATCTGACAGAGGTGCGCAAGCCCAAGGAGCTAAGTGTGCAGACCAGGGAGGGATAGGTGGGGAGCACCTTAGGTTGTGGCTGCAAATGGATCCATAAAAGGGGTGTCTGTTTTTGTCCAAAGAAGGGACTGTGGAGTGTTGGTGTGGGGAAATTCTGACGGAAAAAGCACTTTACTGAGGGGTCAAACATATCCTATCGTTTTGATTGGAAATAGCCTTTTCTACAATCATGTAATGAGGCTCTCAGCCTTTGGAGATAAACCCTGGGTGGATGTGGGGCCAGGATCTCCTTTTAAAATGTCGAATAAGGGCTTAAGCTCAGAAGTAGTTAATTTGAGATATGGGCGGAGCCAATTAATATCTCCCAGGAGTTTTGGTATATCATTAACTGTTGATAGGCGAGTTCTTTAATTTGGATCTTTTGAGTAGTAGATGTTGGTTTTTTTTTTGTAAATGGAACCCTAGAAAAGAATAAGGATCGCGTGGTCTGTATTTTTTCTGGGGGTATGAAAATCCCGCTGTTGAAGTTTATAATCAGTTGTTGGAGTGATGTTTTGAGCCTCTTCCAATGGTTTCAGCGGCTATTAATAGACATCCATATAATGAACAATATAAGCCTTGGGATGCTTAATCCTAATAGGGTTAACTGTTTGATGCCTACATATTGTTGGCACAGGGTGGGACTATTTAGCATCCTTGTGGCAGTACGCGCCACTGAAAACGTGGATTGGGTCCTATAGTGGTTGACCACAGGAATGGAATAAGGCAATAAGCATTTGCAATCCATCGGGTGTGGTTTTTGAGAATGGCCACTGGAGGAGCAGGCCAGGGTTGCAATGCCCCCATAGGAATCATGGTTTATTAACAGCCATAAGGTCTTGTACACAATCCCAACGTTCCGTTTTTACTTTTTTAATTTATAAAAATTGAGGGGAGTCCAATGTGAAAGTGGAGGGCCAAGGTGGTCCCGAGCGGTTAAACTGTTCCATTCACTAAAACGATAACGCTGAGCTATTTTTGTCTTGAGGTCATGGAGGGCAACTGATCAATCCAGATGCGAATCAATCATTTTTCCATGTTTTTTTCCGCCTGGAGGTGCAGGATAACTCAAGTGGTTCTTCTGGAAAATTTTCCTTGCTCCTATATCCTAATTTTTTTGGACGGGGGTAAACTTGTCATGGCGGTGTCACCGGGCCTGTTCCTTTTTTCCCGAGTCCTTTTCTGGGAGGTGTCCCATAGCGTAACATCTGTCCTGTTACTATTTCATTTGGGCTACACATAGACACCCAGTTTGTGATAAAATTCTCTTCCCCATAAATTTACTGGCAAGCCTTTAACTATCATAGTGGTGTAAACTCCTTTTTATTTTGTTTATCTGTCCAGGTCAGAAAGTTTAGGCTTTGTAGAGAGTGTTTTGTGTCTGCCCTATTCCTTTTAATGGGTGGCAAGGCTGAAAGCGGCCAGGTTTAGGCCAATTTTTTGGAAAGAAATGACTGTAACGTTGGCTCCTGTGTCCATAATTTCTTGAAACCTTTTTCCTTCAATCCATAGTGTAAGGGTGGGTTGCTCCTGGGTTAGTTGTTGGACCCAGTAAACATCTGATGAACCTCAGTATGTGAGGAGCCTCTTTCTATGCTTGCATGTACGGGAAATCTACCATTAAGGGAAGAGGAACAGCCTGTGCTATGCGCTGTCCAGCCTGTATAGATATAGGTCATTTTGGGGAAGGAAGCCAAAATTTTATTTCTCCAGTATAATCAAATCTACCACTGGTGGGTACCACTGACAGTCCACCAATGGATGCTGAAGCCCATCCAAGAATCAGAAAAAAGGCTCCAGCTGGGGGGGTATATTGTCCTGTTTCTAGGATTTTGAATCCCCTGGTCTGGTGTTAATATTCAAGGGGAGGTGGAACACAGTCCATCCTGCGCTTACTGGGGTGGCTCTGGACAGAATTGGGCCCCGACCCTAGAGACATTGGGCTTTGAGATGGGGCCGGGGCAGGCCCCCTCGATCCGTTTCCGATAGGGGGGCAAGGAATTCCTTCTTATATCTGTTTTTGAAGGCATTCATTTGCCCAATGTTTTCCTCTTTTGCATCGAGGGCAAATTTTATTAGGCCGTTTATGGGCCTGGTTGCCTGTGGATCCTCCTTGTTATGGTTGGGTGGAGTATAGTCTAATTGATTAAGGTTTTTTGGAGGGTTTGGACATTGTTTAGCAAAATGGCCTGCCCTGTCCACATCTGAAAATATTATTATTTTTTATTTAACATGGCTCCATTGCCAAGGTGACTCCCTCTGTTATTCCTTTAGATAATTTGTGGGAAAAAGAATCTACATCATTGCAAATTCTAATCAGTTCATAATATTTTCTTTTGTAGACACTCTAAGGGCCGCCCTGCATGCTGGATTGGCATTTTCATAAGCTAAGTTTTTAAGAAGGGATCATTTTCATTTCTTAAATTTATAAGTTTTTCAGCACTTCTGAGGAGAGTCCTATAAACTGGACATAGAGTTCATTAGGTCCTTGGATTATTTTTGTAAGGGCATAGTAATGGATTTATCGGAGGGGACAGCTCTCCACACCATCTTTGCAGCTTCAGTTACTTGAGCTAGCAATCCCAGGGGAAGCTGAGTTTGTTTAGTTCAGAGATGTATTTGCCTTGGCCAGCAGTTTGTCAAAAGTCCACTCTTGGTGCTAGCCTTTTGAGCATTAGCTTTGCCAGTTTATGGCATTTGTCTAGGAATTCCGCTTTCCAAGTTAAGTATTTTGGACGGGTCAGCACAGCCTGCGTAACCTGATACCATTCTGCGGGTGATAAAAGCCTCCCTCAGCTAGTAAGTCTATGAGGCTAATAATAAAGGGAGCTGCGTGTCCATAATTACGGACTGCAGAATTAAGGTTTTTAAGGTGTTGAATTTTATTTTATATTGATTTTGATGCAACTCAGGGCTGCCCTCTTCCTCACTGTCATTTCACTTTCAGACGGGGATCTCTCTTGGCGCCACTCTCTCCAGCGATTATGCCACTGACGGAGAGCGTCTGTGCTCAGAGTGTCCGCGTTCTGCTTCCTCCCTCTATTTTCTTGGGTAGAATCAATTGGGTGGACTCTGATTCACTATCTGATTGTGGCCGTTATTTAGATCAGGATCATTATCTTGGTTAGTTGAGGTCTGGGAGCGGGTTAAGATTGGGTAAGATTTGAAAAGGAGCCTTAGGTTTTTAACATTGTTTGACTTATGGTTTATTTTAGGGACGGCAGAGGAGGTTTGCACTACAGAGTGCACCAACTTTTATTTTAGATTGTAGCTGCTGAAAGTTTAGGTTAATGTGGACAGTTCTTGCTGTAAATCAAGGACTTGTTTCAGATTAGTTATTTGATTGGTGAGTAGTTTTTTGGTCTCCAAAAGGGGCTTAACATCAGGAAATGGAAGGTAAGGTGGTGGGGGAGTGATCCCAGACCACACGTGGTCTGTGGGGTAAATCTCTTCCTCAGAAGGTGGGTTTGGGCTTTTTTCTTATTGGGAATGTTTGGCAGAAATGCTCTTCCCACTGGCTCTGGGGCAGTAGGTTCCCTTAGGTAAGTGGATAGAGGGGTGGATGGTTTAGGAGTGTTTAGGTTCCGGGGGAGCGGTGCTGGGTCGTCAGATGGGATTTCTAAAATGACTGATGGACAAGGGGAGCACTCCTTTTTAATAGAAAGGGCCGAGGAAGGGCGGCTAAGGGGTTTTAGGAATTGTTCTTTGTTTCAATTATAGGGATGATTGTGGGGGGGTCTTGAATTATCTCATTAACTACATCCAATAAGTAAAAGTCTGGACAGGAATCTATTTGGTCCCTTAGTCTGATGATGCAGTCAAGATCTTGCTTTACCCTTTTTCCATGTTTTGGGGTGAATTCAGGGCCCATCAAGGACCACCCAGGGACATATATCCCCTATGAATATAAAAAAATCTAGTTAAATCTTTTTTCTTAACCCGAATTCCTCTCTCCCTGAAAGCTGTCTTGAAGTACTGAATAAACTTTTCTTCCTAGACAGTGAATTGCCCATCTTTAATTTTTAACAAAGAACTACTCACCTCTTTTCCCGAGGATCTGACTCCGTGGGTGGCAGGCGTCCTCTTTTATGATATCGTCCAGCCGGACCTCCTTGTTTCCTTTGTCTGGTGGGGTCTCTACTTCGAGCCCCTACGTCGGGCACCAATTGACCCTGCCTGCAGGACATGAAGACAGGTACCCGAAGGAGACCCCAAGACCTGTAAGATAGGCGAGAGAGAGAAGTGAGACCAGGCAAGCTCTTTGTCGAGGTCTCTTTTATTGTAGGTAGACATACAATTTATAGGGCAGTGAGGCAGGAAGAAGGGAGGAGGTAGGGGGTAACTCTTGTAAAAGTTAAAAGTTTATCAAGCGGGCTGCTGCACCGCAGAAACTGTTTGCTTGCGATAAGCTTCCTCCGTGGGCTGCTTGCACCACAGAAACTGTTTGCTTGGATAGCTTCCTCTGGAACATCAGGTGTGCAGGCAGGAAGCTTCTCTGCATCCTGCACTTTTAGAGAACAGCTCTGAAGCTATTTCAGAGTTAACCCTTTATGATCCAGGCTTACAGCTCCTCACAGGAACTGCGTTTATTTACTGTCAGTGAGGTCTATATGTTCAAGATCTGTGCTTTGGGCAAGGAAGTGGGGAGTAGGCAGAAGGGAGGGGTGGCCAACTTGTTCTTAATTGGGGGGCTGCAGAACTCGGTTTGTGCAACAGGTAACCAGAGGTGGTGACATTTTGCTCATGCCTCAAGGGAAGAGGCCTGGGAATTTCCAGAGATGGGTGGAGGCAAGGATCATTGTAATATCCTGAATCTTCCAGCTACATGATACTCTGGAAGCCTACAGAGAATTAGATAATGGAGACTCCCAACAGGTCTTACAATTTCTCGATTCAAGCCACACACAAAGTTCCATTCCCACAGTAGGTTACAAAATTAATCTACATAATTAATTGTCTTTCTATATACCAACAACAAACAATTGGAGAAGGAGTACCTGGAGATCCTCCCATTCATAAGAGCCTCAAAAAATCTCAAAACAACCCTGACCAAAGATATTAAAATTACAAACTTTTAGTCTGTGAAATAGAGAGAGATGGAAGAGCAGAAGAAAACCGAAGATGGAAGGACATACTATGCTCATATATTGGAAGAATTAATATATTAAGTAACATCACCAATATCTACCCTGAGTAATATATAGATTAAATGCAATCCCAATCAAAATTTCCATGGCTTTCTTCACAAAATTAAAAAAAAAAAATCCTAAAATTCATAAAAAAAAAAAAGATCCCAGATAGCCAAACAACTCTGAGCAAAAAGAATAATGCTGGGGGGGATTACTATACCAGACTTCAAAATAGATTACAGGACTATAGTCATAAAAGCAGCATGGTACTGGTACAAAACTTACCTGTCGATAAATGGAACAAAATTGAAGACCCAAACTTATGTACATGAAATTTCAGCTACCTGATATTTGACATAAGAGCCAAGAAGGCTCAATGGAGGAAAGATAGTATCTTCAGCAAATGTTGCTGGCGAAATTGGATCACCACGTGTAGAAGAATGAAACTAAACCCTTACCTTTCACTTTGTACACAAGTCAACTCCAAAATCAAATACCTCAATGTCAAGCCTAAAACTCTGAAACTGCTAGAAGAACAAAAGAAAACCCTGGCAGTAACCTGCATGATATAGGTATAAGAAAAGACTTTCTAAATCAGACAGCACTTGTGGAGAAAGTAAGATCAACAATAAACAACCAGGGCCTCATTAAACTAAAAAGCTTCTGTACAGCAAAAGAATCAAAGAAGTGACGAGAAAACCCACAGAGTGGGAGGAAATCTTCACCAGTGACACATCTGACATAGGTTTAACATCCAGTGTATATAAATTTCTCAAAAACCCAAAACTTTACCAAATTAAAAAACAAAATAAAACACAATGGATCAAGAAAATGACCCAATCAAAAATGGAATAAAGATCTAAACCAGTACATCTCAAAAGAAGAAAAGATGGTGAAAAAATCTTTAAAAAGTGTTCAACATTGTTAGTAATTCATAAAATGCAAATTCAAACCACTTTAAGTAAGAAAGACAGGCTATAATCAAGAAAACAAATTATACCAAATGCTGGACAGACTGTGGGGAAAGGGATGCACTCATCCACTGCTGGTGGGATTGCAAACCTATGCAACCACTATGAAAATCAGGATAAAGAACTTGTTCCTGTCATTCCATTCCTGGGTATATAACCAAAGGATCCATCCTTTTACAGAGATAACTGCACAACCATGTTTATTCCTACTCTTTTCACAGTAGTGAAGGGCTAGAAGAAAACCAAGTATGCTAGATAGCCTTAGTGTTAACATGACACACCTGGGTTGAGGGAGCCTCAATTGGAGAATTGGCTCCATTGGACTGGCCTGTGGCTACATTTGTGGTGTATTGTCTTGATTGTTGAACAATGTGGGAGAGCCCAGCCCACTATGGGTGGTGCCACCCCTGGGCAGGTTGTTGTGTATGGTATAAGAAAGAATGCTGGTCATGGGCCAGAGGAGCAAGGCAGTAAGCAGCATTCCTCCATAGCCTGTGCCTCAGCTCCTGCCTCCATGTTCCTGCCCTGAATTCCTACCTTGGGCTCTCTGAATGATGAACTATGTATGACCCAGGAGGTGTGAACTGAATAAGCCCTTTCCTCCCAAAGGTGGTGTTGGTCAGAGTGTTTTGTAACAGCAAGTGAAGAGAAATTAGAACAGAAATTGGTAACAGGAGTGAGGTATTGCTGTGACAGACCTGACCTTGGCATTTTGGGGGAGGATTGTGGAAGCATTTGGAACTTTGGGATGGAAAAGCCATTGAATGGTTGGAGTTTGTTGTTATGGAACTTGGAGCAGTTATACTGAAAGAGCAGTAGATGATGGAGGCCTGGCTTGTGAAGCTTCAAAGGGAAGCTTTTTATTTTGACATATATATATATATATATATATATATATAATCTAAATATATATATTTTTATCTAAAATATAAATATATTTAGATAAAATATATACATATATGTATATGTATATATACCTATACGTATATATTTTGTTTACTGACACTTTGTCAAATGAAAATTTTGAATATTTTCACCAATTCTATAACTCATCATTGTATGTATTGATAACTCCAAATTCTATTGGGATAATTTGAAGATTTTTATTCTTTTTATTTTAATCTAGTATGTTACACTAATTTTTTGTAATGATATATACATTTGTCTGTAAACACCATTGTAATGCATTTAACTAAATTTCAGTTTCTTTATTCATCTTGAATTTTTTAAAAATTGTATTTGCAATCTTCTGACTGTAGGAAGATCCAGTTTGAATTGGGGGCTAGTTCTCAACTAGCATTTCTCAGGGCACCCCGCCCCAAGAAGGAGCAAACAACATGGCCTAGGTGTGTGATGCTGGGTGGGGAAATGTTGTGTAGTAGCACAGTGTTGGTGTACCTATGATTGGCTCTGGGAGCTGATGTCATTTGGTTTATAAAAACAGGATGTAGCAAGGAATAATTATGAATTTCCAGGTAAATAACAATAATCACAGAATTCCCGGCTGTCATTTTTTATTAATTATTGTGTGCATACAGGCCAAGGTAGGCATACATTTCATTCGGGTGGCCAAAGGGTTGGAAAGAGGTCCCAGTGCAGACCACCAATCTGGGTAGCTGGTGTTGTGAGTGGACATAGGCTAAAGATAGGCCAACAGCCATCAGCCTGAAAATTCCTGTCCAGGTTTCAGCTTTCTCTGGGCAGGCAGGAAGTCATGGCCAAGAGTGGAACATGTGTCTCATGGGTCCAGGCTAAGGGCCTGAGTTGGAAGTACCACACAGGCAGGGGTCTGGGAAGTAGCCAGCTGGTCTCTGCACCAAGAGGCCAGCTCACTACAGCAGTTGCTGGCAGGTGCTGTGTCCCACTCCCCTTAGCAGGGCTGCATGGTCCCTGTTTGGCAGAAAAAAGAAAGCTTCCTACATCTGGTGCAGCAAAGGTGGGGCATGGAGAGCAGTTTGGTAAGCTAGAATCTCTGCAAGATGGGAAATACCTTTAAGGAAACTATGTTTAAGGAGGAATTGTTTTTTGATGTATGGCATGTATTTGTTTACTGTGTGCTATGGTTTGCTATAGCTGTTGTGTTTCAAGTTGTGCCATGGAGACAGTTTAGCATCTCTGAAGCAGTGAAGGCACAGACTAAGTATGGAAGCATAGAGAATTCTTGTTTTGACTCTGCTGGTGTGCCTATGGATGGCACTGATGGGGACTTGGCCTGTGTGCCAGAGACCCTTGCTCTGATAGGCTTTGGGAGGCCTGCACTCTCTTGTGGATTTTCACCTACTCAGTGGGACACCTTTTTGGAGCCCATAGGTGCTGTTTTGGCTTCCTTGGATTGGGGACGTCTGTTGCTTCCCCAGCCTTGTGGGTGGTCAGAGAAATTGTGAGAGAAGAGCCCTTCCTCTCTTGTCCACTTGCCTTCTAGAGGCTTTTTCCAATGGGCTTGGAACCTACCCTGCAGCTTCAATTTCATCCCCTAAGAGAAGCCTGGGCTTCCATCTTCTGGCCACAGTTCAAATGGCAAAGGTTATGGGAGCAGGGACAGAGGCAGGGAGGATGGGGGTGTCCATGGAACAAGCTCAAGCCTTTGGCTGCAAGCCTTTTATTGAGGTGCACATTTGTACAGTTCTAGGCCAGCTAGGGTCTTGGAGGCAACTCCCTACTCAGGAATTGGCATTGGCTTACATGGAAGTTTGTGAAAAGCCAGCTACAGTTGAAGTGTGTTTTAAAGTGCTCCTTGAAAACTTTTTTCTGTAAATACTGTCTTTGAAGTGCCTAATTCAGCTGAGGTTTTCTTTTTGTCTGCTAAACTTCCTCTAGGATCTCATTCTAGAGGCCAGTCTTCTGTGATGCAAATTGAGCTTGTAAATTCCAGTCTTGTGGAGCCAGGTGTGGTGGTGCATGCTTTTGATCCTAGCACTCCGGAAGCCAGGACAAGTCTCTGTGAGTTCAAGGACATCCTGGTCTATAGAATGAGCTCCAGGCCAAATGTGACTGTAGGGAGGCCCTGCCTTGAAAAGACCAAAAGCAAAATGAAGCTGTTACACTTTTCAGTTTGTATCTGTTTATACTCTGGAAACAGTAGAGACAGAAGTAGCTGGTGGGGGAAGGGCTGGCTTTACTGTATTCTGTGTGTGACTGGAAAATCCCTAAAGCACTCTCTGGCACTCTTGCCCTGGAGCAGTGTTTCATCTTCATGGTGTTTTAAAGGTGCAGCTTTGATTCCAATACTCAGGAGATGGACGGTGGACTTATGTAAAGACTTAAACCCAACCTTAATTGTGGAAATGACTTTTTCTCATTGAGTATAAGGCAATAATGTAACTTCCTTCCCATTGATTGGTCTCACAATCTTTTTTTCCTTTGTACATATGTATGTGTATGCTTGTATGTGTGTGTGTGCACATGTGTGTATGGATGTATGAGTATTTGTTTTAATTCTATAAAGTTCTAAACTCCTACGTTTTAAAATGTCGAATATAAATCACTGTTAACAGATTCAACATATACAAAACTTGGTTTATACTTTTGGTGTTAACAATCTTTAATTGGGTTTATGTAAATGTTAATATGTATTTGTAAAATTCTAAAAAGCCTCTGAGCTGGAACTGGCCCCTTCAGCTCAGATGCAGCTCTATTAATATAGTTAAACTTCTATGGTCATTTGTGTAATTTACTTGTCTTCGTTAAGAATTACTAATAAAATTATACTAAATTACTAATAAAATTATGTAAAGGTGCTATAAGAGTTAACTACTTTATGATACCACCTACTGGTTCCAGACTCTTTCAATGCCTAAGACAAAAGCTACAACAAATTCTTAAAGTGTTGTAGGAAATAAATTGGTTTTAAGACATAATCTTATTGTATTTAAGATATAATTTAAAGTATGGTTAAATGTGTATCATAAAGCATTTAACAACTAGGTAAGACATCTTTAAAACAGGGTTTTGTGCCAGGTCTGGAAAAGCTACCTCCAAGGACTGAAAGAAAAATGATTGTTATAAACCCATTGTATAAGATTTATAGTAATATGTTTAAAATAAGTATTATACACTTATATAGAGGTATTTCAGTAGAGATTTATACAGAAATACAAATACTAATATAAGTTAATGGGCTTGGTTTCTCTGAAGTCACAGTCTGTTGAAATAATTTTAAAGAACAATGTATATATAATTGATGTGTGTTTAACAGGTATCCAAATTTGCCCAAACTTTGTCTAAATATTATATGGTATTTTAGGACTTAGTAAAAGGAAAAATGTCTATATTAAACAACATTGGTTAAAATGTTTTAACAAAAATGGTAGTACATTTAAGCTAATTGAAAATATAAATTGTTGTCCACATTTGTTTTACTTATAATTTGTATAACAACTTTGGGGTTAATGTATACAAAGGTTCTCTACAATTTTTGTGCTGTACAGAATCATCTTGTAACATTTTCTTTTACCTGTAGGATGATTTAACTAAAGGAATTAAGTTTACTTCCCAAATTAACAACATACAGTCAGTGATAAACAGCTTGGGTGAATTTAATGAAAATTTACACCTTGATTCCTGCCTATAGGTATGTGTAATACAACTGACTTTTTTTGAGATTCATGGGTCAAAAAATAAAAACCTAAAATAAAAAGGGAGGATACAGTTATATATTAAAAATTTGTCAAATTTTTCCATTTAAATCTTTTAACTAACTGTGGGAAAAGATTTGCATGTTCCCTTAGGTCAAAACAACACCAACTTAATGGCTGAGAAAGAAAAGATACAGCTTTGCATTGTGCAGGATGTACCAAGAGATAACAGCAGAGAAGCTGGCCCATCTGAATATTAAAAGGAAGAATAGCCTCAGAATGACTGAGCCACAGGCATCAAACATCTCTGTGGATCCTATTTGTAACCAGATGCTGTGAAGTTTTAATATGAGAGACTTTCCTACTTCTCCTTTTCATAGAAAAAGGAAAAACCTAATGGTAATGAAGTCATTCCCTAACTTGAGAGACAACTCTTCACCTTAGCAGTCTAAATAATTCTTAAATTAAGAACAGGCGAGTGGACCTACAAAAAACTAACTTAATTACTTATAAACGGATCTATGTATCTAATTATGCCGATATAATCCGACTGCATTTTCTTTCTATCTCTAGGCAAAAAGTTAGTGAATATCTTTTTTAATATAAATATATAAAATGTCAAATATATTAATACAGTTGAGTTCTGATATCAGCATTGATTCATTTCTGTGTCCATTAGTGAGAGTGGCTTAGGGATCTTAAGGCCCCTCAAAATAGTGATAAGGATTTTCGCTGAGGCATATGTAACTGAAAGTATGCCAAAACAAGGAATGTAGTCTCATCTCTGTATGATATATAACAGCGTGACTGGAGTTATGCTAGTGCTAGGCGATGTGATTCTTGAGCTGAGCTTTGCACTGCAAGTCTGTACAGCCTGGCTCTTAAAGAATGCCAATGGAGCCCAGTGCACAAGAGAAGGGGTCCCACCAATTCTATCATATGAAGTAAAATATGGATCTCCTTTAGTCAAGCAAGAGCGCGCGTGCGATCAGCATCATGCCTGGCCAACCTGAACATGGCCTGGAAATATTGTACAGCCAGTGTCAGCCATGGAATGTGTATCCATGTGCAAATTTGGCTTATCCCTGTCTAGCTGCGTCATCTGCAGCCAGGAATTGCCCTTTGATTGCATTAGGGGCTGGACCGCTCCACTAGTCCTCCTGCTATAATGCTTGGCCATCGTTTAACGTTATGACGGGCGTTTTCATGCAAGCCCAGCCCTAGGATTGTAAGCCTACCAAAAGTAATGAAGCTGATGCACCCACTGTCCTTGTATCTCATGTAAAAACTGGCTATAACAGCTCAATGCCCAATGTAGCCAAGCTGCCTCATCTTTTATTTTAGAATCACCCTTTCTGTCTTTGATGGTGGATCAAAATCCATCATTGACTAACGCCCAACTGTGACACTAAACAAGGAAGAGCCCTATATAATATTTGAAAAAAACCCTGGGTTTGATTCCCCTAGGGATATAGAGATCCAATTGTCGTTTCGGAAGTCATGGTGGCCCCTTAAGGGAGGAAGAATCTGGAGCCGCACCGCCCAGAGTGCGTACATTCTTGCAATATCTGACACAAGGAACATGCCTAAAAGAGCGAGAGAGGAGTACCCTTGGATCGGAACACCATGGACGGACTTTCCTTAGAACTCACGTGAATTCCCCATGCCTCTCCCCAGTGGACAACTACCTCGCGCCGGCAGGGAGTGGCCTACACCTCTCCTAAGACCTTCACACCAAAAATCAGAAACTCACCACACTGAGCCAAGCAAAACTATGTTCTTGAAACACTCATTCAACTAAAGCCTATGAGGGACACTCGCATTCAAACCACCACATTAACCATTTCTGGCCAACCACAATTTATAGGTCTCAAAAATAACATAAATCAAAATAGAGAGGACCTGAATTGGCCTTGAGGAAGCCATATAAAGAATGCAAAATATGCGAGATCACGATTTAATCCAACCTTAAAAATCGCTCTACTCCACCTCCAACCTTACAAAGTTATACAAAAGAGAATGGCCAAAGTTCTATAATAGATTACTGACGATAGTCCTATAAGATTTCAGTCCTCTGGCCCATGAATCCAAACTCCACCAGTGCAGTAGCAAAGTCTCTCGAAAAACCTCTCTATAACTGTTGTTGTAACCGCCCTCATAACATGAAATTAATAATAATCATAAAAATAATATGATGTCCAGAGGATATTATATAGCCCACCCCAACTGTGTCAGTGAAGTAAACTTAGAGACTGTCTACATTGTGCGCCCCAGATTCAAAAGAGAGGAATAGAGCGCATTAAGTGTAGAGGGTAAGATGACAAAATTACTCAAAATATTACTAATTGTATCTTATAGAAAAACCAGCGACAAGGTGCAAACTCCAAGATGTCGCAGCTAGACGTCCTAGATGTCGGCGCCACATCTCTGCGAGAACCCCTATAATGACATTTTTACCATCAAGGAGCATTAGATGGCTCCCCGATCTTCCCCTCCCCATCCGCTCATCCGCTATGAAATACACAATACATCTCTTCTGGCTGATACCACTCCCTGTTATGCCGCTTCCTTGGCAAATATCTCAAGGCTCTTGGCATCTCGAATGTCTTCTTGGGGTCTCCCAGCCCACATCTAGACTCATATCTACCTTTCACAGCCTTCATCGCAATGACTCTATCACGGCCATTCTGTTATGCAGGGACACCCATGGCTGCACTCTGCCTTGACCTTGGCAGCTCTCTTGAAACCATGGAGGAAGAATGAACTGAAGAACCCTCACTCTTGCAAAACTTCATGCCTCTAAAACCAGAATCACATGAATGAAACTGCGAGTTTGGCTACAATTTTGGGATGGACCCTGGCCAATTTCAACCACATTTGCACTTTTTCTCCCCTGGACTTGTTGTGGAGGTATTGACCGGGCTATGGTTCTGCCCTTGAAGGCATTGATTCTGGTTGTTACTTGTAAATCCAAGGCCTCCCTTAATCACTTTAATCTCACCTTTCCCATTGATTTACTTGTAAATATCTAGGCTCTCCTTGATCACTTTAGTCTCCTTATAGAAAGGAGCTCCTCCACCTCTGTCTACACCTGCCTTTTATCCACTTTCCTCTAATTCCTAGTGGATCTTTCAAGAATCCAAACTACACTATTCTGCATTTCCTCTGCCCCATTGTCTTTTTCACTGTAGATCTGTACAAATTTACCATTAAAAGCCATGCCACCATTTCTAACATTAGGCTGACTTGAAAAATATCCCCACCAAAGACAATTAGTCCACTGGCTTTTCAACTTAGACATCAAGCAAACATTGGCTGTGGCAAACTGCGCCAGACTCTTTCTCTATCAAATATCCCAGTTGCTGCCTTGTCTTTATTTTCCTTTGGAACCACATTTTTGCAGCAATGCTTTCTTCCAGGCTCACTAGAATGGCCCTTTGAAACTCTTCTCTATACAGTAGTCAACAGCCTTTCTAGCCAAATAAGTCCAAAGTAACTTCCACATTTTCCCCAAAACAATCCACTATGGTCAGGTTCTTCCACAGCCAACAGCCCACTCTCCTGGCACCAAAATTACTGTATTATGTTCACTTTTTCTGCTGCCTGTGAATAAACACCATTGACCAAGGAACTATTAAAAGAAGAGTTTATTTGATCTTACATATGACGGTGCCAGGGAGTTAGAGTCCATTGTGGTGGGAGGCATGAGTGGGGCTGGATCTTGGAGTCGAGGGTCACATCTCGCAAAGAGCACAGGAGCAGCAGATAGAGAGACTGGAGAACCACAGGCTTGTTAAACTCACTTAATCCTGCCCCCAATAACGTACTTCCTCTAGCATATTGGCACCACCTCTATACCTCCTAAATAACAGTAGCCTACCAACTGGAGACAAAAATGTCGAATACTTACACCTGAGGGCGACCTACAAATCATTAACCACCACAGCATCTAAACATCTGTGTCTATGCCCACAATGTAACCTAAAACAATAATTAGTACTGTTTGAATGCCTGTATTTCTAATTGCTTGTGCTTTCATTAGTAGGAATTAAAATATATTCCTGGGTAAACTGCCAACCCATGAAAGGAAATGGCCTGGAAACTGAGGGGTCCAAAATGACATCTCCAGAAGTAGACTGTTTTGCTTCTTCAGGAGAATGGGTCCACAATGCCATTAGTTGGCCTGCCCTTATTCACAGAAACCCTAGGAGAGCTATATGAGCGCTGCAAGGAGGTATAATTAAGAGGAGTGGCGTTCAAATGTAAGATTGCTGCGGCGATAGCGTGAAAAGCTTGGAGAATGTGTATAAGAGATGTAAAACGCTTTTATCTATATATATGAGGCTGGAGCTCCTGGATAGAGATTGAGTCATACAAGTGCCCTTTGTTACATAGCCAAGCCCTTCCAGACGTGGGATTATAATAGTGGAGAGCGACTTGGAACTTGCTATACATCTGAACGACAAGGCTTCTTATGCGCGCCAAGTTGCGTGTGGAATCTGTGCGTTGACTTTCTAACAACGCGCAAGCATAACAATCTTGATCCCATGAGCTGACAATATCATGGAACTCGCTATGGACCAATCACGTTCATATTAGACTTCCTGTGTCACTCCGCAAAGCAGGCCAAGGGTGGAAGCAATCGTGCCTGTCAAAGTGTAACTACCGAGGAGCAACTACCGAGACCTTTCTGACCCTTGGGTTGGAAAGACACCCCCTGAAGACCACCAATCTGGGTAGCTGGTGTTTTAGTGGACATAGGCTGAAGATCGAAAACAGCCAATCAGCCTAGAAATTCCAGTCCAGGTTTCAGCAGTCTCTGGGCAGGTGAAAGTCATGGCCATGCAGCAATGATACAGCGAACAGTCTCTTGGGTCCAGGCTAAGGAGTTGAGTGAAACCATGTACCACCCAGATTGCCGGCGAGCTATATGTGAGCCATAGCCAGCTGGCTCTCTGTGCCATAGAGTCTCAGCTCCCTAAGCAGCTGTTGCGCAGGTACTTATGCCTCCTCCCCTCAAAGGGCAACATGGTCCCTGTTCGGCACAAAAGGAAAGCTTGCTACATCTGACTTTCTCATTAGGTATCAAAACTCATGTTGTTTATATTCCTTATGGGAATATGATTCCTCAAAGTTATTTTGTTGACTTCCATTTTATGTCCAGAATGCTACATGTATTAGTCAGGGTTCTCTAAAGAAACAGAAGCAACAGGATGAATATACAGCTATATACAATTTATTGATTTTCTCAGTGACAGAGTTCAAGGAGTCCAACAGTAAAGACACTGTACTGGAGAGGCTGAGAATCCCAGGGAACTGCTCAGTCCCCAACAAGGGGCTGGATGTCTCATGTCGCCAACCTATATGAGCTGAAGGCGCCGATAATCCTCCAGGGAGATCCTGCCAGTCTCAGTACATGCTGGGATCCGAAGAGTTGATCACAGCAGCAAGACAAACTCACAACAGACTGAGAGAGGCAAGCCCAGGAGAACAAAAGGGGACCAGCTCCTTCTGCCTTAGCCTTTTATACTGCCTGCTGGCAAAGGTAACACCCACATTTGGAGGGGGCTGGGCCAAGCGTTGAGGTGTCCAATCCAAACATCCCCTGCCTTTCCTCCATTTGTTCCTTAGTCCAGTCAAGTTGACACCCAGGATTAACCATCACAAGTCCACACCCTTGTCAACCTGACACCCAATAAATAGCCTCTCCTTATGTTATGCTTTAAATGTCAAATGCAAACAATGGACAAGTCAGATAATGTTCCACCTAACAAATTATATAGTTTCTCATGTGCAATAGCAAAGCTGATTATTTCTTAGAGTAGTAAGGTAATGTCCCAGGAACACATTAGTCCTTCAGTACTCTGAATAACTCTAGATATGACAACACTTAACACTTATCTCAGTTGCAATCACACAAAAGGGACAACACAAGTCCACGTTACTATATCTATATGAACAAGTCACATTTCTTAACTAAGATAGACAAAAAGTTAATATTCTATTATAATCCACGTTTCTGTCACTGGTCCCATGGCCTCAGCATATTTATGACTACCTTCTGTCTACTACCCATTACTGTATTTCCTCCACCATCAGCAAGCACCGCTCTTCAGGTCTGGCTCTCTTTCCGCTGGGAGGAGCTGAGCGCCCATACCTTCACCCTCTCTGAAGGGTGCTGCAGCCCATTATTATAGTCCGGTTTCTGGTTTCGGGGTTGTCGGATTACCCATTGGACCTAAGTAATCAATTGTATACAAACGGTCCACGCACCACCAGACAATGCCCCATATAGCGATGCCCTCACAACCTCTTCCACCCTCAGAACACTCGAATCTTCCTCTTGCCCCCATTGTGTGGGAATAAACGGAGTCCAACTAGTTTCTCCCTATGGTAGTCTGGGAGTGGCAATCACTCCTCCTGACCCTACGTGTTACTCCCCTCTCCTTATCCCTGCTTGGGCTTCCAAGGTACAGGACAGTAGAAGCCCCAAAGTGGCAGGGGAAGTACATAATCCCTTCCAATTTCACAATGCAGAATGGTATTCCTGAAATCTCCTGGTACGAAAAGCATCTCATCCCCTTTATGGAGCACAACATCAAATCTTAAGACCGAGCAGTAATTTCATAGGTTCGTGGATGGTACAAAGGAAAGCAAAAATTTTCCTATGGGTCACTAGGGTG
The DNA here is from genome assembly GCA_009823505.1 of Rhizomys pruinosus. Classification (NCBI taxonomy): domain Eukaryota; kingdom Metazoa; phylum Chordata; class Mammalia; order Rodentia; family Spalacidae; genus Rhizomys; species Rhizomys pruinosus. The sequence goes on along the minus strand of VZQC01012006.1, from coordinate 5,150 downwards.
ATAGTTGAGTGAAATCACTCCCACTTCCACCTCTTGGTTCCTTGGACCCATGAATTCTGTGCTATAGGAGAAACAGTACCTATAGTGGGTGCTGATTCAAAGCATCTCGCCTGCTGGAAACCAACCTTGCCCCAGCCACTCCAGCTGTATTGCTACCTAATTGGCGATAACTGTGTGTTCAAGAGGCCATTCCATCATTCTATCAAGCCAAGCTGCTTCATGGTGAGGAACATGGTAAGACCAGAGAATGCCTGATCATGGGCCCACTGCCACACTTTTTGGCTGTGAAGTGGGTTCCTTGTCGAGAATGGATGCTGTGAGGGAATACCATATGGTAAGGATTGGCATTGTGTGTATAGTATTCTGGAATGTGTTAGAGTCTAGTAGGCAAGCAAGTAATGTTGGGCCCTAGGGACATTAGCTCCCACTGGGAGGACGATTAGCTTCCTCAGGCAAAGGGTGGGAGGAGGGATCTGCAGGGTGTGGATTCTCCTGCTGGGGGGGGAGAATAATCTCAATAAAGAACAATCCCTCAGAATCTGAGAGGTGTCAAAATCCTCATCATCGTGGTTTCTCCCACACATCTCCATCCCAAGTTTCAGGGTTCCACCCCTTCCCCACCAGTGCTCTCACTCTTAGACTGTGACCTCTCATGGCTGGGAAATAAATTTTGGTCATGTAAATCAGCCAAACGTTTATAATAAGGGCTCTAGCTTGGTTTTCTGCTGCTTAGCTCTGATTTGAAGCTACTGGAGAGAAGATGCTCTTCCAGAGTCCACACACTTGGAAACTTTAAAACTGTTGTTTTGAAATCTGGAGCTGGTCAATTTTATCACTGAGCTCCTTATTTTCACTCCAATTCACTTTATCCATGTAGTGCTAGGAGCAACCAGGCAGCATCATTATTTTCCTTATTTTTCTGCAATTTCTCAAATTTTCATTATATATAGAGGTCCACCTAAATTCCTTTTGCTTCTCACAAGGGCAAGTTTTAGGTGAGTCACAATGGAGTCTGACATCATTCATTACATATAGCATTCAAATAGCTCTGCACCAATGGATTATCATACCTCTTCCATGCCCACCAGGAGAGCCTTCAGTAACTCTCGCCTCATTAGGGTGGAGAGTCGGTCCAGGTGGCTAGCCAAGCCTACATAAAGAATAGTAGTTCCATGCCCAATCTTTCCATTGTTCTTCCTGGAAAACCACATCTCGGTCGTAGAACAATCTGTATTAGTCAGGGGATTTGTTCTAAAGACAAGACAGGCAACAGGACAACATAATAAAATAGTATATGACAATTTAACTGTGATCCTATGCGCACATTGACAGATTCAAGGAGTCCAACTAGTAGACTGGCCACACTGGAGAGGCTGAAATTCCAGGGAACTGCTCAGTCGCAGTGCTGATGTCTCAGTAGTCCTCTAATTGGTCCGCTGAAGGCCTGAATGGATTCCAGGAGATTCTGCCAGTCTCAGTCCAAACCTGGGATCCGAAGGGTTAAGATTCCGAACACTGCAAGACAAACCATTCACCATGAGAAAGAGGTCAAGCCACCAGGAAAAAAGGGCCCATCAGCTTCCCTTCTACCATCCGCCGCCTTCTCTATCAAAAGCCTGCCGCTGGTGAAGGTAATGCCCATATTTGGGGTGGGCTATCGATGTTGAGGTGTCTCAATCACAAAATTCCTTATTCTCTGTATCCATTAGTTCCTACCAGTGCAAGTTGACCGCCCAGGATAACTATCACACTACACAAACTGCTTTGCATAACTTATGTATTACTTAAATAAATTATAAACAAGACATTATTTTTTAAACTTTTTAATTTTTTTTTTTTTTTTTTTTTTTTTTTTTTTTTTTTTTTTTTTTTTGTGTGTGTGGTGTGTGTTTTGGTGTGAGCCGGAGCCTAGCCAGAATGTAAAGAAGAGAGAGAGAGAGAGAGAGAGAGAGAGAGAGAGAGAAACATGAGTGTGCATGTGCAAGTCAGAAGAGGATGTGGGATCCACTAGGAGTAAAATTGCAGCCAGTCATGAGCCACCCAATATAGGTGCTGAGAACTAAACTCTGTTATTCTGGAAGAACAGGAAGGACTCTTAAATATTGAGCTATTTCTCCAGCCCTCAGATTTTATTTTGAAGTTTATGTTGGCATATGTTCTGCAATTCTGGATCATGGTGTTCTTTAGATGCTTGCTAATTAAAGTTAAAGATCCAATGACAAAGATTAACTTTTGGGCACAGTCCTCAGCAACACACTTGTGTGTTAGAATTTCTTGCTTTTAATCCTTAGTCTGGCACTGCATGTTGGCATCTCTGTTGGTCCTGAGCATCTTAGATGGCTCTGTCTTCCTAGGCATTTCATGAGAGGGAGTCTCTCAGTAATGACACTGTGCATGTACTACTCTGCCCACACCCTGGGACATAATGTGGAAACTATGTAGAAATCATTGTGTCAAAGTGTCCAGTCTGCTTGCCTATGCTTTTTTCTCTATGCACACTCTTGTGGTTTACTATCTTTGCCTTCCTGAGCAGCAGTTCAAGGTATGGTAGGGCCTGCAGGAGCAATACCTGATGCTCAAAAGGAGCTGTGTATTATAATGCAGGAAGCAGAAGCCTGGATCTGCCTTGGGCAGTGAGTTCTAAGGTGCTATGGATTCCTTGGGCTACTCCAACTGAAAGCATTCTTCCTTCTAGTACCCCTCACTCAGATGAGTGAAGCTGTCACAAAATCTCTGAACCTCGTTGATTGTTACCCTTCCATTAATTTGACAAGTAGAATCTTTGCTCTTTTGCATAGTAATTTCTTGACGAAATGCTTATTTGCTCCTTGACTTGTAATTTTTATTCAAGTTCTTTTTTATTTACTTTTTATTATTCATAATGAGACTTTTTTCCAAACATTTAAGTTCTTCCCTTTTTGCTTACCTTCAGTTTCTAACTCACTAGTTTTCTTACATTTTACCATAACTGACCTAGAGAAGTTAGGCAGCAATCTGAACACAGCATCTAGTTATCTCGCCAACAAATATCCTAGTTTATGACTTGAAATTATTGAATATTGTCTTCATCAAAACACTATATGTATATAATCAGAGTTAGTGTTTTTTTTTGTTGTTGTTGTTGTTGTTGTTTTGTCTTTTTGAAACAGGGTTTCCCTGTAACCCAAGCTGTCCTGGACCTCACTATGTAGACCTTTCAGGCCTTGAACTCACAGAGATAGACCTGCATCTGCCTCCTGAGTGCTGGGATTTCAGGCGTGTGCCACCGTGCCTGGCCAGAGTTGGTTTTTACTACTTTATAACTAGGTTGGACTTACTTGTGGCTTTCAATAATATGTTTCTCATTTCTAGTATATAGTCAAATTTGTCTTTACTAGCCATGTTTCCATTGTTTTTGGTTCTCATTCAAAAAATAATCTCTAAGAAAATATAGCATCTTTACTTTTTCTCTGAAACCTCAATATAATAGTCATTGTGGCCCAGCTTCTGTCTATTACCTCATCAAAATATGTCAGTAGTTGGAAATAATTGTTATAGGTGCACTCTATTTCTCAGTACAGATTTATGTCTAAGTCTGACTTTTTATCTTTCTATAACAAAATGGAACAGAATAGGTAACTAATAAATATAGAGTAATATTTAAGGCATCTGGAAGCTGAGATGAGGGTAGAACATATTTGCCATCTGATGAAGAATTCTATTTTTTGGTTCTCTGTATGTGATGAACACTATGTTCTTTATGCTGGATGAGACCAAAATGCAATTGTAACTAAATTTCACCCTGAGGGCGATTTTTTTTTTCAAATTTACAGAAACTTGATTTCTTATTACATTGTTACTTAAAATTTTCATTGAAATTAATCAAAATAAACCTGTATGTTCCAGTTAATTTTTAGTAAAAATTTAGTACTCCAATTTGGGAATCATCAAGTAAATATTAAGGGGTCAAGACAAATGAATGAGAAGAAAGTTGAGAAAAAATATAGTTGTTTTCGAAAGTATTTTACCAATATTTGTAAGTTTTTCAACACATATTATGACATGTGCTAAATTGTAAATAGGGAAATCAAGTGTCATGTCCTCTTTGCTCCCCATTGTTTAAAACCAGAGTTTTTAGAGTATTGAACTATTGAACTGCTACACCATGAAAAGTGACAACAAGTTACAGTATGATCCAGACAACTCATTATGTCACCTCAAAATTATAATTAAAGTGCTAATTAAAACCTCTTGAAGGACCGTATTCACCTTTTGTGCTTTTAGTTTTATTTTACAGAAACTTTAAAAATATATTGATAGAGGAGAATTATATATTTATATGATATCAAGGGAAGTTTTGATATATGCATATTTTCTATGAAATATTTACAGATCAAAATTATTTATCTCTTTAGTCATTCTTTGTTTATGATAAAACATTAATAATCCTTTTTTCTAGGATTTGAAATAAACTATATATTACCATGATATATATTATCTTTACTATAACACAGGATGAATTTTAATCAATTTCTTTTTTTAATTTAATTTTTATTTATTTTTTAAGAGATTCACAATACAAGAGCACAGTTAGTTTCAGATCACATTAACATTGCTCAGTTTGTCCTACAACTAGGTAATTGGCACTAGCATCCACAGATGATTGATACCTTTCATCATTTCTTTTTCCGGGACTATGTTACCTCACTTAGCATACCTCCTAGCTCCATCCATTTACCTGCAAAGCTAATGAGGTCATCTTTCTTTACCACTGGAGAGAACTCCGCTGTGTAGATGTACCACATTTTGTCTATCTACCCATTCATTGAGGGGCACATGTGTTGGTTCCAGCTCCTTGCTATTGTGAAGAAAGCTGCAATAAACATGGCTGTGCATGTATCTCTGTGGTAAGATGAGTCTTGTGGGTATATGCCCAGGAAAGGTATGGCTGTGTCAGTTGGCAAGTTCATTCCAAGTCTTCCAAGGATTCTCCACACTGCTTTCCATACTGGTTGTACAAGTTTACATTCCCTCCAGCAGTGTGGATGAGTGATCCCCTTTCCGTACAACCTCTCCAGCACATGTTATCATTTGTTTTCTTGATCCTAGTCAGACAGCAAGGTGAGATGATATCTTAAAGTGGTTTTAATTTGTATTTCCCTAATTATTAG